>JARIHP010000050.1:0-437731 GCA_029282125.1 Mycena amicta
AATGTAGAGTTACGAGGAAGATTAACAGCCATAATCGACGGAATTAAGACTGTCACAATTGTCTGAACATTGGACATATAATCCGCTCGTAACTCCAATGTAGAGTTACGAGTAAGATTGACAGCCATAATCCACCGAATTCTATGCGTCGTAAGTGTCCATTATATTGGACCCTAAATTTGCTCGTAACTCCAATGTAGAGTTAAGAGGGGATCTGAGGGTCATCATAGACCGAATTGGGAGCGTCATTATTGTCCAAATATTGGACATGTGATTCCCTCGTAACTCAACAACTGAGTTACGAGGGACGTTGACAGCCATAATTGACCGCATTCTGTGCGTCACAATTGTTCACATATTGAACATGTGATTTCCCTCGTAACTCCAAGGTAGAGTTACGAGCAGATTTGACATCTGAAATGTGAAAGGAGTGGTATAACTCGAAGGCTGATTTGCCATAATAACTCGGAGAGATTGATACGTACTGAAGTGATACTGCAGGGTAGTCAACAGGTGATACGGGCCTACAATTCCCTCGTAAGTCGAGCACCGAGTTACGAGGCAGATCGCATCACTTACGTAAGTGATGTAATCAAACTGGGGATCAAACAAGCGAACTCATAAGAGGCAGAGTGCCCTCCTTATATATGACTTCCAGGTAACATTTCTGTGACATCAGTAACACTGATGATGGGAGGACTGATGGCTCTCCAAATCCGGACATATTGGCTGCATCTGCAATTCTGTTCAAGCAATAGATTTCCCAAGCCACCGGACATGCAATCCTGCAATTGGACATGCAATCCGAGGCCTTGGACATGCAATCCAGGCGTCTGGACATGCAATCCTGGCGTCTACAAGCCTCCGGTCATGCAATCCTGCACTCGGACATGCAATCTAACCACTTGGACATGCAATCCTAGGCCTTGGACATGCAATCCAGGCGTCTGGACATGCAATCCTGGGGTCTACAAGCCCCCGGTCATGCAATCCTGCACTCGGACATGCAATCTAACCACTTGGACATGCAATCCTAGGCCTTGGACATGCAATCCGGACGTCTGGACATGCAATCCAGGCGTCTACAAGCCCCCGGTCATGCAATCCTGCACTCGGACATGCAATCTAACCACTTGGACATGCAATCCTAGGCCTTGGACATGCAATCCGGACGTCTGGACATGCAATCCAGGCGTCTACAAGCCTCCGGTCATGCAATCCTGCACTCGGACATGCAATCTAACCACTTGGACATGCAATCCTAGGCCTTGGACATGCAATCCGGACGTCTGGACATGCAATCCAGGCGTCTACAAGCCTCCGGTCATGCAATCCTGCACTCGGACATGCAATCTAACCACTTGGACATGCAATCCTAGGCCTTGGACATGCAATCCGGACGTCTGGACATGCAATCCAGGCGTCTACAAGCCTCCGGTAATGCAATCCTGCACTCGGACATGCAATCCTAGGCCTTGGACATGCAATCCGGACGTCTGGACATGCAATCCAGGCATCTGGACATGCAATCCTGGTCTCTACAAGCTACCGGACATGCAATCTAACCACTTGGACATGCAATCCTGCACTCGGACATGCAATCTGAAGCCTTGGACATGCAATCCTAGGCGTCGGACATGCAATCCAGACGTCTGGACATGCAATCCTGGTGTCTACAAGCCACCGGTCATGCAATCCTGCACTCGGACATGCAATCTGACCACTTGGACATGCAATCTGACCGCTTGGACATGCAATCCCAGGCCTCGGACATGCAATCCAGACGTCTGGACATGCAATCCTGGTGTCTACAAGCCACCGGTCATGCAATCCTGCACTCGGACATGCAATCTGACCGCTTGGACATGCAATCCCAGGCGCCGGACATGCAATCCGGGCGTCTGGACATGCGATCCTGGTGCCTGGACATGCGATCCAAGGCCGTCTGCAGAGAAACGGCTCGTCTGAGCTCAGGAACGATGGGATCGCCGCAATTCGATCGGACCTGCGCTCGCATCGAAAAACCGGTCCCGACGGTGCCCTTGCCTAAGCGGCCGCGCGACGTCGCCTCCAAGGTCCCCCGCGCCCCCTGCACCATCAGGAAGCGATGGCATCAAAACGCGGCCGACGCCGTCGCGACCCCCTCGACGAGGGCTCCGCGACGGCGCCCTCCCCGAAGCGCCACGACCCCTGGAAGGGGGAGAACGGCGTGCACAGCCACGGATGGGACGTCCGATCCCGGGGGCAAAAGGATAGGTGGTAGTGAGTCGCTGCTGCAGTCATCTGCGCAGTGAGTTCTGTGGATACAGTAGCTTTGTGGTGGTGCGCCACATGTACTTTGGCACCCGCCAGAGGCAGGAGCATAGCGCAGCAGACAAAGGTATTCACAGTGGTGTTAATGCGAAGACCGGGGATGTCCATCAAGGGGGTTGTGAGAAGGTCGAACTGAGCGTTGACCATCTGAACAGTTGTCTGAAAGGCTTTATTAGTTGTGAACAGGTCTGGTTCGCTAGACTCACAATGTCAAAGGCAGCCATTGGATTGTGGTTGAATGTCAAAGACTGTGGATAGTATCAGTATGCGAACTTTTAACTCGGGTGTTGAGTTAAAAGTTGGAATGTGGGAATGCGAACTTTTAACTCGGGTACTGAGTTAAAAGGTGGGTGAACTGCATACACATTCGTCTTGCAACTCGGATTGTGAGTTGCAAGATGATATCATATGTGCATATGCGAACTTTTAACTCGGGTGTTGAGTTAAAAGTTGGAATGTGGGAATGCGAACTTTTAACTCGGGTGCTGAGTTAAAAGGTGGTGAACTGCATGCACATTCGTCTTGCAACTCGGATTGTGAGTTGCAAGATGATATCATATGTGCATATGCGAACTTTTAACTCGGGTGTTGAGTTAAAAGTTAGAATGTGGGAATGCGAACTTTTAACTCGGGTGCTGAGTTAAAAGGTGGTGAACTGCCATACACATTCATCTTGCAACTCGGATTGCGAGTTACAAGATCATATCACATGATGGAACCATGGAATGCAGTGGAGGAAGGAGACCAAGAGCAAGAAGCGAGTGACAAGATTGATGGGATCACTTACGTAAGCTGATAGATCAAAATGGGGATCAAAAAGCGGCCTTGCAACTGGCCTGCCCCCTTCCTTATATATGTGGAAGATTAGGTAATGTGTCACAGTGACCGTTTCTTTTAACTCCGAGGTCGAGTTGCAAGATGGCATTCATTTGAGGTCGAGTGTTTTGTCTGTAGTTAATGGAACTTGATGACTGACTGACTCTAGGTCGAAGACAGATTGACTTCTACACTGTTGGATCAGCTTCTGGTTGGATTCTGGACACCTAGGTTTGGCCTGTGGTGCGCACAGCTGAGCTTTTGGTTTGGCCTGCATTTGGCTCATAGACTGCCGGTTTGGCCTGTGGAGCGCCGGTTTGGCCTGCGTTTGGCCTGCGGAGCGCTGGTTTGGCCTGCGTCTGGGTCCTGGTCACATGGTTTGAGGTCTGACATGATGTAGCAGGCCAAACCAAGCTCTGGTTTGGCCTGCTGAGCGTCCGGTTTGGCCTGTTTGAGCCCTTTGGTTTGGCCTGCTAAGCATCCGGTTTGGCCTGTCTGAGCCTTGGTTTGGCCTGCGGAGCGCTGGTTTGGCCTGCGTCTGGGTCCTGGTCACATGGTTTGGGGTCTGACATGACGCAGCAGGCCAAACCGAGCTCTGGTTTGGCCTGCTGAGCGTCCGGTTTGGCCTGTTTGAGCGTTGGTTTGGCCTGCTGAGCCCCTGGTTTGGCCTGCAGAGCGCCGGTTTGGCCTGCGTCGGCGTCCTGGACAGCTGGCTTGGGGTCTGACATGATCTCGCAGGCCAAACCGCGCCTCGGTTTGGCCTATTGGCCGCCGGTTTGGCCTGCTAGCAGTCGTTTCAGAGTGCAAAACGGTCGTTCGGGCTGCTGTGACGGCAGTTTGGGCTGTATCGTCACGGGACCACCGGATTCCTGATCGCATCAAAAAACGCTTCCAGACGGTGCCCTTACCTAAGCAAACCGACGAGGTCGCCGACAGACCCTTCCCTCATCCGCAGCGCCATCACATCTGATTGCATCACGACGGTTGGGGTACCATCGTGATCTCCTCGACGGCGCGATCCCGACGGCGCCCCACCCGAGCCGGTGCGCGCGCTCCTCGCCTCCCGCGTCCGCTGCGCCATCAGAAACGATGGCATCACGTCGCGACCGGCGCCATCGCGACGGCGCCGACGTTCCCTCCGCGACGGTGCCCAACTTGGACCGAACCGCCGACGTCGGACACGCGCCTCTTGGTGCGCCGGCTGCCCCATCAGAAGTGATGGGATCAGCACGGGACCGGCGCCATCGCAATCCCCTCGACGACGCGGTCCCGACGGTAGCCCAGCCGAGGCCGTGCAGGCCAAACCCGCGGAGATAGCCCTGCGCAGCCACGGTTTCGCATGCCAAACCGCGGGGCAGATAGATAGGGTAAGATGGATAGTCAATGGAAGATGATGTGGAAAGCAAGGAACTGACTGGTTTGGGGGCCATGAGCGCGCAGCCAGGATGGTGGGAAGTGTGCGAAAGAGAGTGTTGGTGAAAATCTTGTAACTCAATAGTAGAGTTCCAAGAGGAAGCGAGAGCGATTGGTAGCTGAGAAATTATCTTGTAACTTGAGAATCGAGTTGCAAGAGGGATCACGTACCAGAATGGCCTATACGGAGACGGCGATTAGTGAGAATGTAGGTAATGAGCGTGGGAATGTGTGTGTGGCGGTGCAGTAAGCGAATTGGGGATCAAAAAATTGGACCATCCTTGCAACTAGCTGGTCTTATATACAAGAATCCGGTCACAAAACAGTCACTATGGTGAAACAGGAGAGGTATATATGACTCGGATGATCATCAAATGAGCCGGGACTGTCCGGCCTTCTGTGCTGTCCATTCCCAGAGGCTTTGTAGGGCGATTCACTGTTCCAAGATGCAGTCCTACTGACCCCCTTTCGAAGCCCGGCGATATATTCGAGCTGTCTAGATATACACCTCATGCTGGAATGCAGACAGTGAGTTTTGAAGACACAGTAGGAGCTTCCTGACAGGCAATCGGCTCCGTTTTAGAATGAAGAGCCCCTCGGGTTAGAAAAATGAGAAAATCGAGGGTATTCCACACAGCCGAAGGTGCTGCCAAGGGGTCTCCGAGATGCCTTGGAACGCTAAATGGGAGTTGCAAGATAAACGATGTGTATTTGAGCCTGGTTTTAGAATAGACGCGCCTCAAGGTACAAATTTGAGCAGTGTCAGACACTCGTGAAGACTCGATCCCAGGAGGAAATTATCTTGGAACGGCAGATGCCGCTTCCAAGATAAAAGATGGTGAATTGTGCCGTGTTTTAGAGTGAGCACTGTGCGGGTTGGAAACATCAATGAAATCAGGATCAATTCAGCGCAGAGAAGCTTGAAGATAATGACGAAATTATCTTGGAATACAGGCATAACTTTGCAAGATTGATGAGCCAATAATTGACTACAAGATATCGGCCTACGAGTGTTAGACTGTGGAGGTTCGGATGTCGAAGAAGAGCTTGATCGCAACGTTGTTGAGGTATTGCGAGTCGGCTTTGACCGTATAAGATTGAGCTTTAGGGCAACATTGGTAAATGAGTGTCAGAGTCAGATGAGACTGTTGTGGATCGGATGTCGGTGAAGAGCTTGATCGCAACGTTGTTGAGGTATTGCGAGTCGGCTTTTATAATGTCAGCCCTCTTGTGACTGCCACAAGGCTTCCAAGATGTAATGTTTCGGAAACATAGCACTCCGTGTTAGAAATGTCGGCAAATTCACCTCTGTTGCAACTGCACATATGGCTTTGAAGATGGTCATATTGCAACAATCTTGCAATCAGACACATGGCTTCCAAGATGCTCTGTCTTGGAAATACAGTCGTCCGTTTTGGGAATATAGTGGTCCGTGTAGGATCTTGCAACTCAGCAAAACAGTTCCAAGATGCTCCGTTTTAGAAATGTGGCACCTCGTGTTGGAAATGCCTGCAATTTGCGCATCTTGCAAGTCCTGCAAACAGTTCCAAGATGCTCCGTTTTGGATATACAGTGGTCCGTGTTGGAAATGTGCCACCTCGTGTTGGAAATGCCTGCAAGTTGCCCATCTTGCAAGTCTCCAAAACAGTTCCAAGATGCCCCGTTTTAGAAATACAGTGGTCCGTTTTAGAAATGTGCCACCTCGTGTTGGAAATGCCTGCAATTTGCTCATCTTGCAAGTCCTGCAAACAGTTCCAAGATGCTCCGTTTCGGAAATACAGTGGTCCGTGTTGGAAATGCCTGCAAGTTGCGCATCTTGCAAGTCTCCAAAACAGTTCCAAGATGTGCCGTTTTAGAAATACAGTGGTCCGTTTTAGAAATGTGCTGCCTCGTGTTGGAAATGCTTACAATTGACGCATCTTGCAAGTCCTGAAAACAGTTCCAAGATGCTCCGTTTTGGAAATACAGTGGTCCGTTTTAGAAATGTGCCGCCTCGTGTTGGAAATGCTTACAATTGACGCATCTTGCAAGTCCTGAAAACAGTTCCAAGATGCTCCGTTTCGGAAATACAGTGGTCCATGTCGGAAATGCCACCTGGTGTTGGAAATGCCTCCAATTGACGCATCTTGCAAGTCCTGAAAACAGTTCCAAGATGCTCCGTTTTAGACATACAGTGGTCCGTGTTGGAAATGTGCCACCTCGTGTTGGAAATGCTTACAATTGACGCATCTTGCAAGTCCTGAAAACAGTTCCAAGATGCTCCGTTTTGGAAATATAGCGGTCTGTTTTGGAAATACGCACCCTCGTGTTGGAAATGTGCGCAATTGACGCATCTTGCAAGTCCTGAAAACAGTTCCAAGATGCTCCGTTTTGGAAATACAGTCGTCCGTTTTAGAAATGTGCCACCTCGTGTTGGAAATGTGCGCAATTGACGCATCTTGCAAGTCCTGAAAACAGTTCCAAGATGCTCCGTTTTGGAAATACAGTCGTCCGTTTTAGAAATGTGCCACCTCGTGTTGGAAATGTGCGCAATTGACGCATCTTGCAAGTCCTGAAAACAGTTCCAAGATGCTCCGTTTTGGAAATGCAGCGGTCTGTGTGGGAAATATGCCCCCTCGTGTTGAAAATGTGCGCAATTTCACAATATTTCGGTTATCTTGCAACTCCCATTCTCCTTTGCAAGATACGGATGGTCCCTGCTTCTTTTTCGGTTGGAAAAAGGAAGTGCGCTGCAGATACTTTTTCAGTCATCTTGGAACCTGCCAGCAGTGTTCCAAGATGCCTGCACAGCCTCCGTCTTGGAAACAAGCACGCTGGGGTTGGAAACGCACCCACTCTAGGGTGCCGGCTGAGGATGTCGCGCGTTGCAGGCCAACGGGCGATGGGATCAAAAAGGTGGGAACAGATTTCCAACCCCACGGTCGTTCTGATGCCTCCTGAAAGTCGCCCGAGGCCGCGGCGTCGCCGGGGGAGGCCAGGGGGCTGGAAAGTGATGGGGCTGATGGGGTTGGACCCTAAACGGAGGGTAAGATGGATAGATCTGGGAAGCGCAGGCAACTCTCCTCGACGTTCTCTCCCTGATGAAGTACGTCTACTGTTCGTTCGCCTGGACTTTATGTTGAGCCTCATGTTTGGTCGCCAGACTTCCAGCGCTCAAAAACCTCACAATTCTGTCCAGCATCAATCATGAAAGTTTGCGCAACCTGCTTAGAGCACATGGGAATAGCCTGAAAACACTCGTCATCCTTATCGACAATCTTAACGGTCTCGTTTCAACTAGTCGCTCGAACGGGGTATTGCATCTGTGCCCGAATCTGACGGAGCTCACGATCCTCTGTCGTAATGTCCTGTCTCGTTTTCATGTAAGCAACCTGTATTCTCCTTATCTCACTGACGCATCGCTTCGAAGAACTCTACATTCCCTGCGACGAACATGCTCCACTCGGCGACTCCGGTTCGCGCGCTAACCAAGATTAAAATCATACTGCCTGCAACCGTTTGGTGCGTCGGCTTTGCTCGCGTCTTGAATCTCTTCCTAACAAGTGAATTCAGGGCAAAGTCCAGTACTCTGAAATGGGAGACCTTCTTTGCGGATTTCTCCAACCAGGTTAAGCGAACCATTCCCAATCTGCAAGAAGTTCAACTCGGTTCGGCACCTTCCTGGCCAACGAATGAGTAAGCCATTTACTATCCCTCTGTAGAATAAAACGAACTCACGCCTTATATTACTAGACGTGACATGGTGAAGAACCCTTGGATTCGCGTCGCCGAGGGATTGTTGGCTGTAGGGGTACAGGTCAGCGACAAGACGGGGACGAAGTGGCGCTCGCGATTGAGTACGAAGCCCCCGGTGAGAACGATGACGACGAGGACCAGCGCCAGACGACAGAATGGCTTGTGAAGTCAATTGCATGTCAGTTTAGCACGCGAATACGTATAGTTTTGATACACTGCATTCGAGCGTTTGTTTTGAATGCGGGAGTAAGTATACCACGGTGAGGTGCTCTCTTAGATGGAATCCCGAGAAATACAGCTCTGATTCTCTGACCGGATGTAACCGCCGCAATTGAATGTTGCTAGAATCAGTGTTCCGGGTTCCCTATGCGCTTGGCAACCCTTATGGCACGTCTTTGACAAGATACTACCATGAATCTTGCTCTGGTTCTGCCCGCCGCCGAGTCGCCGGGGCTCACAGGTCTGAGTTCTCCCGATCAACATTCCATGGGCATGTCCGCGGAATCGGGAGAGTTTGAGGCTCTCGGGACGCGGGAATGTAGTACACCTGTCACTGGGCGATCGCATCAAAACCTGGTTTCAGCCTCTGACAACAACCACGACGACCCCATGCCCGCGCCTTCCTTCCCCGACGAGCTCATTTCTGAGATTCTCTCGCCGGCCCTCCGTGTTCCATCCACACTGTTCTCCGACACGTCGCGTGTCTCGCCATTCGCCGACTACGCCCCATCCTCTTCCAACTACCTCCTCGTATGCAAAGGCTGGCTACGCGTTGGAACACCGCTGCTCTATGAAACCGTGGTCATTCGCTCCAAGGACCAGGCGAGAGCTTTGGCACGCACCTTCTCCGAAAACGCGGACGCTGACCTTGGGCGATTCGTGAAGAAGCTGCGTATCGACAGCGGGTACGGGATCCCGATGCGAGTCATTTTCCACAGTACTCCCAATCTCACGGACCTGTATCTCTGGCTGGACGTTGCCGCCCCGGACACAGTCGACCCAACGTGCAAAGCTCTCCAGTTCATCAGCCCGACGACGCTCATCTTGGAGGGTCGTTCGTCGCTGTCGGCTGGGAAGAGTGCCGAGTCGAAACTGATTTCGAAGCTTGCAAATGGGATTGCAGCGGCGATTCCCGGCTGGACGAATTTGGTGCGCGCTTTCCTTCGGATCTCCCGGTGGATGTTCTCTTGATATTCTTCATTAGACGACGGTCAACTACAGTCAGATTACATGGGAGACAAAGATCTCGCGACCAATCGCCAAATGTGCTCGCCTCACCACTCTCTTCCTCCGCTCCATTCACGATGCGGACAAAGCATGCACTATATTTGCGTCGTGCCCGCTACAGACGATCTGCATCCCGGACCCAATGGACGACTATTACAGCCGGTATCTGAAGACGCGACCTACGCTACAGAAGTTGGTGAAGTTTGCGATGGAGCCTACGTTAGTCATGTTGCCGATGTTCGCGCTTGGATTCTGATTTTGTCTAGGGACTACGAGTCCCTTCCTCCTCTCAACCCATTCTACATCCCAATGGCCGCGGCTACGCAGGAGGTTCAAAACGCTGTGTGGTCACGCGTGCTATACTTTGCAATGTCCGTCGTGGAGCGTGGTTGGGATCCCAAACCGATGGATCTGCCCGAGAAACTCCCTCTTCTCCTCGTCTGCCGGAAGTTTCACGTACGCGTGCATCACATCCGCCGGCATCACTTATTAATCTCGTTTAGAGCCTCGGTCTGCCGCACTTCTTCACTCACATCCGGCTTCCATACAACCCGTATTACGACACACCGCGAGATGTGAGCGATACCCGCCTACTCTCTGCATTGGACCACAATCCCCGGATACAAACGGCCGTAGACGGACAATCGCTGATGTATGCTGCCTGGACGACCTTTGCCAAGTTGGCTGAATGCGCGGGAGACTCCCTTTTTCGATGTCAACTCCGCATCGCACCATCATACGACTCCGACTCTAGCCAGTTCGCTTCACCGACCGTGTTCGCACGATTCAGTGTGCTCAGAGAGCTGGACTGGATGTCGCGCATGAGCCTCTCGATGCAGGAGATCCCGGAAGGGGCAGATTGGCTTCCCAACCTCGAGAAATTGCGGATTTACGCGGCCCACCAGTCATTCTTGAACCTGCTATTATTGCTGAGGCGAGATTTTTCCCTGACCAGCTTTTCTTCTCGACGTAGACTGAACGTGCGGCAGTCTTCCCGCTCTCCAAAGACTCCGCTGTCTGATCTCGGAATCTCCGTCGCTCGACTATGAGCCGCTGATTCGCGTTCATGGCGCCAAGTTGATCAAGCTCGATATCGACCCGGACGTCGTAGCCAGAACCAGCGTTCCTGTCCTTGACCTATGCCCGAACATCACTTCACTCGTCCTGCGAACATCCGTGAGTCGTTCAAAGCATCCCAACTTCCGAGCATGCTGACTGATCCGAGCTCTAAAGAAGCACGAAAATCCGTCCTCAATCAATTTACTCCCTACCGCGCCGCACACGTCTCTCACGATGCTGTCTGTAACCTGGACCTGTCGTATCGTGTATGTATCTGCGATTGATCGTTTACCTAGCATCTCATACGAACTTTAGGACCCCGCGGAAATACAATAGCTGGGAGACCTTCATCACTACGTTTGATCTCACTCTGTTTCCGTCCCTGGAAGAGATCAGGCCTCTGTACTTTGAATGGCCCAAGAGCCAGTGAGTGTTTCGTTTTGGCGACAGTTTGGTTCCTCACTTGATCACTAGACAAAGCATCGCCGTTTCCCCGTACGTTCACTGGTCGCAAATCTTGTTGGAGCGCAACCTTCATTTGGTGGAGGATCAGGGGAAGCGCTGGCGCCCGCGGTTGAAGGTGAAGGGAGGACGTGCTGGATACGGATTAGAGCAGTAATTTGTAGAACTCTTGGGCAATGCATGGCCGAATTTCGGCCGACTCATATCCTGAGTAATTTCCAGAGTAAAATCGTTGATACTCCATACATTCGTGGACACGGCAGAACAATGAGCAAAAACCAGTCATATATACTTCCTTTCCATCGTCAACATCGGTGTCAACCTCCCCCCGCCGTCCTTAAATACACTGGAAGAAGAACGCTACATTTAACTCAGGTTAGCAACGCATCAGCCATCTCAGAAAGATAACGATACTCACGGTTCAGCTCGGTGCAAGCGAACGGCGCCACGCTATATTTTTTGTTTGGAATCAGCCTCTCCCGGTATAACGAACGGAGAGAAAGACGACGCATACCAAACAGTTGCGCCCGTATACCCCGTCCCGCCGCACTGTCCCCACTCCTGTACGGTGCCTGGAGTCGCAGTTCCCGTGGAGACGGTCGAGGTGGTCGTCGAGGATGCTTTAGCGGAAGTAGTAACCACGGTGGTGGTGGACGCGACGGGGGAGGTGGTGGCCTTGGTTGAACTCGTCGGCGGAGCGGGCTTGGGAATGCCAGGATAAGAAGATTTCATGGAAGAGAAACGACGAGAACGCACCGAGCCAGAACCAACCGCGGGCCAGATCGGCGGACCCGGGTTTGTCAGGTTTGCTGGGATGGGGAAGTATATGTTAATCCTGGTGGGAGATGGCATTCAGGTGGCGAAAGTTGATGATTAAATACGCACAGGATTGAAGGTTCCTGGTATCACGGAGGAAATCAGCAGTTATGTCCACTCTCCGCACGTACGGATACTCGCCATTCCCTATGAAATCGCTCAGCATCGGGGATAGATGAAAGCAAGTAAGCTCAACGCACAGTATAAGCTCCCGGGAACGCCACTAACGGGCCCGGCACCCCATTCCCTCCACCTGTAACTTGTACTTGTGCGCATCCAATGTAGAACTGGGCCCCTTGGAAATCGTACGCAACATGCAGCGCGATGTGCTCGATACGGATGAGGTACTGCCCGGACGGGGTGGCTGCGGGGATTTGGAAGTTGACCTGGGTAAGGACTGTTTCCGTGCGTTAAAAAGGGATATAGACGACGAGGATGTAGACGTACGCTCAGCAGGCCAGTTGATGCTTGTTCCACCATCCGTCTGGGCGCCAACTTCAAAGATCTATGTACCAATCTGAGTGGAGTGGAAGAACGCAGACACCAACGCACCCTGAACCAAACCACCCCGCTGCCGTCCCACTTAGCGACATCCGTCCCCGTTGGGGCTTTCGCCATGTAAACATTGACGAGCTGCGCATTACAGTGGGTGAATACGGAAGGAAACAAAGACGAAAGGCTTGCGACGTACACCAGGGTGGTACAGATTCGTATCCGCAATGAAGCCCACCGTAGACCCAGCAGCGACGCTGACTGTCGAAGCGGTGCCGTTCTCGAGGGATGTGTAGCAGCGGATGTCCGTGGTAGTCACATCCACGACTGGGTTGAAGTCTTGCCAGTTATTCGTTTGGCTGTAAACGTCGTCAACGAAAGATCGCTCGTCCTATGTGGGCGAATACATACCGGACGAACTGCCAGTTGGCAGAGGTTACCCCTCCCGCGACGAATTGAGGGAAGTTATCTATCGACATCGTCCATTCAGTATCGCGCTATCGATGAAGGAACAAACAAACGCACAATGGGCAGAAGCTTTGCCAGCGAAGAGCGTAGCAATCGCGACGAATGCAGAGATTGACTTCATTCTGTCTTCCAAGATTCAAATGAGGTCGACGGAGCCAGACTTAAATGCCTGCTTGTTTCGGAGCACGCGATGCTTGGGATTCTTCCGCGTGGGCGACGACTTGAATGACGTGGGGCAGAACCGGCGCACGGGGTACCTTTGCCTGTAGTTCCAGGCACTCGGAGTCTAGCACGCTTCCATGTCGGATGATCTGCGGGGCGAGAGGCGGATGCTAAAAGCGCGGGTTTGTCGTTGTGCAGCCAGTAATTTCGCCCCAGGAGATACACAGAGAGTCGCTGGTGAGAGGGGGGAGTCTCTTGAGCTTAAGAATGCGCAGGCTAAATACTTCGAGCTGACAAGCCGAGAGCTCGGGCATGCCGAAAGGTTTAAAGCCCCCAGCCGACAACGAGCCGTATTCATCCGGAGATTCACAGAGGATCGTTGTTGAAGGCAGCGATGAATGAATGTGATGTCGTTCTGGGTAATTCGCGGCAGAGGGTGTGTGGGAAGCACAGGCCGCCAAGAGATACATGGGCCCGGCCGCCCAGGGCGTCGGAAACCTTTTGCCGACGTGGTTGCGAACCTGGGAGCGAGCGCTAGTCACGGTCGACGATTTCCCAAAGAGTGAATGAGTGTCCTGCGTTGAGGAATGGTTGGTCGACGGCGTGATTAAGTCGCAATTCTGCAGCATGACTATCGCAGCGAGAAGCAAGAGCCATCGACATTTGATCCTAACACGTCCAAACATCATCACTTCCACACCACTCTTGGCCTAAACAACCACGCTCGTCTCGGAATGCACCGTCCGAGACGCTCACTGCAGCGGCAGGTATGTCCCTCTCCAGCCGGTCTTACTCGACCTCTCTGACCGCTCGTACCCCCTGCCAGTGGTGTCGACATTAGAGCAACAAAGGTTTCTCGAGCCCTCGTACGCCTCCGCGTCTCCGTCGTCGTCCGCTAAAGCTGAATTTCATACCAGGGAACAGGATATGGCCTCGACTGCAACTGGCCGCCTTCACACTAGTCATGTCGACACCGACAACCTCGCAGATGTCACTGGCGACGTTTTGTGGAGGGAGAGCGACCAGCTGGAGGTTCACAGAGCTTCTCGTGCGTCCATTTGCGTTGTCTCGATTGTTTCCCGACGCTGACACGTCTTTCAGGGTGGCTTCCCTAAGGGTCATTCCTCCGCCCGGCACTTCCTCACACGACGCTTCGCCTCGACATAGAGACTGTTCGACGAGAGGGTTAGCGGCTGAGTTTCGCAGACGTGGCAGCCGACCGGACCCGTTTCATGGTATGTCATCTCTTCCTTCAATGACTTCGCCTCACCCCATTGCCAGCGGCGACTTTTTACCGTCTTCGACTCTGTATCCTGGTCGGTGGACTCCGGGGTGCGTTTTCTTCCTCTCGGGCAAGCTTCTATTGACTCGAAGCTACAGTCGTCCCTCAATCGTCTGCCGATAGCCTCCGCCCACTGGACTCGTTGGCCGCTCCCTCACCCACATCTGCGCCAGCTTCGCGAGCGATGGCAGCGCATCCACCTCGCTCGGCGTCATCTATGTCATCGGATCGTCCTTCCACCAAATACCCGCCCTCGATATCCAGTCCCTCGATATCGAAAGCCAGCGCCGTCATCACCCATTGGGAAACGCTATGTCGTCTTCGTATTTGAAAGGGAGGGAACGGTGTAGACGAGACTCCGCTCGTGTCCAATGCCGGTGCTGGCTCGACGGACCAGACCCAGCGCTCGCGGATGGGTCGAGTACCTGTCGCTCGCGAAACCGTACCCCCCGAGACGAATCGCCCATCCTCGGACTCCCCGTCAAGCTCGGACGCTGCTTCTTGGCGGTGGGTGCATTTGGTGGTGCGTCTCGTTCTTCCCGTCCTAGCTTTTGTTGACACGTCACCCAGGCACACTCGCCTGCCGACACTCGCCAAATCGCACATAATCTCGCCCTATTCTCAGTCAATTCCATGCTACCGCCGATGTCGTGGTCGCCTCTCGCATCCTCAGCTACTCCCTCCATCTTCGCGATGTCACCCGCACCCATCTCCTCCTGCATACCCATACCGCCTATTACCGCGTCCAGCTGCTCGGCTCGGACATCCAGCATTGGTCATGGCGAATCGCTCTCATGTCGTCTTCGTCGTATCGGAGAGGGATGGAAGGGTGTAGAAGAGATGGCGCTCGTGTGCAGGAGGGAGGATCCGCGCATAATACGGGGACGACTAGCAAGAAACACCGTCAATGAGGTCGTCATCGGGTCCAAAATGGATGGGACGGTGCAGATGAGACTGGCGGGTGTCCCGGGATACCAGGGCTGCCTCGAAGGCCCTTTCCTCTGGTGCTCGGACTCGGCGCTTGCGGAGGTCGAGTAACCGCTTTCTGCACAATGCTGGGCCGAGAAGCGACCTGCGCTGTCTCAGCCATGGAGCAAAAGGTGCGTGTCGCTGTCCGTCTCGTCATCTAACCTAATCACTGCTTTCAAGAAGACCCTGGATGCCTTCGAGCTCGCTGCGCCGCCCGTCAGTCAAAAGCTCAATCGATTGCCCGAAGAACGAGGTCGTCGTCGGACGGGAGACCTTTGGAGCGTCGTTTACGACGTCCTAAGAGAAGCGGCAGCAGAAGTCAGTCTTCGAGCTGCTGTCGTGCAGCACAACTGGTGCGTCGATACCCTCTACATCGACAGATTCTGACTTCTACCTAGCTACCATTCCGACCACGGCCTGTGACCCACTACCGACGTTACCAGCACCAGCCCCGTCACTTCCCGCGGACTGCCTGAGGCCTGGTTAATGGCGATGACCCACTCGATCCGCCTTCGCATCTCCGACAGCGATTGCTCTGTTTCCCGCGAAAGCATACGAGCAGCCGGGGATATCCTACTGTCGTCGCCACCACATACCGCAGCCTTTGCGGCGACTTCGAGTTACGGAGGAATGGATCCAATTCGGCTCGGAGCGGGGATGGAGGGACGGGGGAATGGGTTGACTGATGTGTCTGGTGCCGGTACCAGTCTTGTTCGTCCTCTGCGACATCTCCCGCAGTGGGCTGGATGTCGGCGGGACTCGACGAGGTCACTCTTCTGAGTGATTTCTCGTGCCTGCTGCGGGGCGGCGAATGCATGGGTCTACGATGAAGGAGCTCGGTGGCCACTGCTCCCGTCAACGCCGACGATGCTTCCTTCGCTGGAGAGGCTTGGGCCCGACGATATCCTTCACCGGAGTGTGGCGGAGACAAGCTTACGACGTGAGGGCAGACTTTACACGTGGACGACAATACTATACACGGACTACAATACTACACGGACTACAATACTACACAGCCGACGATACTACACATGAAACCAAGGACTACTACCCGTACCCGCATATACCGTACAGAAAGTAAGACGATTCGATATTGAATGGAGGGGACTGTCGCTTGAGTAACGGCCAGCGAAAGCCCGGAGGCTCAGACCCGCCGCTGGAACGGATGATGCTTCTCGCAATACGCCCCAGTAGCAAAGACCCGCTTGCACCGAGACGCTCCGCACCGGTGGAAGCCAACAGGCCAATGCCGAGTCATAGAGGGACTGGTGGTCTTCCCGTCTGGCGAGTCGTACTGGACACGGATGATGAGGGGTGAGGCGGGGAAGGACGCGCGGATTCGCGTGGTAGGCTCGATGTAGGGCGTCTCCACCGTGGTGCCGACCTCAAACTCTACACGCTCGCCATTCGAATCGAAGGAGCGCTGCAGCGCGCGAATGACGAGAGGTCCATCGATGGCGAAGTCTTTGAGTTTGCTCATTGTCTTGCGGGGTATGGAGAAGGCAGCAATCCTGTTGCCGTCTGGGGGGAATCGTCAGCGCTGGCGCAGAGGAGGAGGACGAAATGTAGCTCACCAAACTTGAGAGTCCAGTAGTGCTCAGCCGAGGATTTCTTGTATCTCATCTTGAGCGTCCAGACATATTGGCCACGAGAAGTCAGGAGGGGAAGGTCCAACGTGCCGAGCTCGAAGACGTCGAATGGGAAGCCTGGATACGTCTGCTCCAACGACTGGTGGCTCCGGGCACGGTGGCCGTCAAGTACGCGGTGGATGACAGTCGAGTTGTGAGTTACATCGCTGGCGAAAGGTGGAACTGAGTCGATAGCGACGGAGTAGGACTGCATTCCGGAATGGAAAACCATCACTATCCATGACTCGGAGTCGACTTTTATGACTCGGACGAGTGAACTGTTGGCCACATTCAAGTTCCCTTCTTGGCTATACGGCCGAACGCCGAACGGGCACCGTGCCCGAAGGAGAGTACTAGTAGTACTCACACGGAGTGAGAAGACGTAAGAACTGAGCTGCATTTGGACGCGGAGGGGTCGGCGGGGACATCGGAGTGAAGTCGTGAAGGACTCTCAGCACGAGTGAGCTGTTGGGGCTGACTGATATTGACGGGCGGGATATTTTCAAGCCTATTCGAGCGGTTAGTCTCAGCACATAAGCATTTGCGCTTGACGAACCTGGCCTAGGCTTGCTTCTCCCCGCGTTTATCTCAGACGACCGGGGACGCGGGGCGAGGACGAGGGAAGGCAACATTATCCAAGTCATGCCGAAACGAGGCGGTAGCGCTGAACGAGTGGCGCCCGATTAGATATTGCTGCGCTCACACCCATTGAGTTTTCGGTCTTCAGAACTCCATGCCAATTACGGCTCAACGTGCTGAATTGGAAAGTTCTCCCCCGCAGCCCGCCTCCCGTCTATGCTCTCTCATACACAGCGCCAACCCCAGTGCTACTCGTCCGACGTCGTCGGTCTGCCGTCGATTGTGGCAGCCCACATACACTGACAGATGGGCTGGCGTAATGTTGGTCGACCGAACATCCTCTCACGAAGAATCTGCCCGCTGGAGCACGACCACAGCCCGATGGAAGACGACCACGACGACAGCTACGGAGCTACGGCATCGTCTCTGCCTCCCGTCCGACAAGGTGCTGGCTGATAGGACATTGTCGCCGGAGCTGGCGACGTATTGCAAGATTTGTGTCGGATGCTCGTACAGGATATGTGGGGTCAAGATGCCGGCGGAGGATGGATGTCGCAGGAGGACGGAGGCTGGGAAAAACACCCGCGCGGAATCGATGAGCGCATTGCGTCGAGCTCGGGCGCACTGCAGTGATACGTATATTTCTTGCTTGACTCGTCCGGCTCAGCGACTACAACTCGCTGAGCGAAGCTGAAACCGCCGCGGGATGACATTTGAAATCAGCCAGTAGTTCGCATAAAAGAGCTGGTGCTCACTGAGTTTCCGCAGAAACGACTCCTTAAGCTTGCTAGAGAACCCGAGAGCTCGAAGATGAAGCTCGCCCGTTGGCGATATCTCCGTGTCCGAGCGACTGAGGCGGCGAAGACGTTGCCCGTATAGACAGCATTTCAAAGTTGCATGGCATGGTGGCGTCGCATGAGACTCCGGAAAGAGACGGGAAGACCTGCCGATAGTCTGTGCGACTCGGACGGCGCAAATACACCAGCATTGGAAGATCGTGCGGGGATAAGCTTCGGAATGGCATGCCTCCGTCCACGAAGATCTAGAAGGCAGCGTTGGACTCGGATGCCACATGCTGGGAGGCTTTCTCCGGTTTTGGCGAACTGCGTGCGTCGATTAATCGATTGTCGTTCCCGTCGGACGAACCCTAGATGAGTTCAGCATTTACAGGTGACGCGCAGACTGCTCAACGGACCTGTACCGGCACTGCCTGACGTCGCCCGGCGAGCCGCCAACGCGGTATGATATTTCTCTCTTTCCCTTCTATTTGAAGTGTTAAGTTTCTTCGCATTAGGCACAGAAACGACGGCTTACCATATTCATGAAAGCCGGCATTCCAATGCAAGCAGCTCTTGCTGGCGTCCTGGAGGAAGGACGTGCGGTATGAAGATTGTGCCCATAGATTGCGGTCCGTGGATGTATAGCATCGAGACTTTCGGCTCTTCTGTTCGATTCCTCTTATCCATGAGCGAGCCTCTTGGCCTAGGTCCGTTTCTCAGTGCTAGAAAACGCGTCGGTGCCGAGAGGCCGTAGAGATAGACGGTGGTGGTTTGTCGCAGAATGTGATGAGCGTGACCGTCTCCGGCTTGCTTCCTCCCCTCATCGTCCTCGTCGCTCTACACAATCACACTCAAATGTACCGCGCCAGGCTCGCTCAACGCCCTCGCATTGACGGCGCCAGGGTCGTGTGCGTTCTTCAAGCATGCAGCGACGCTCCGTATTGAAGCTCCCGAAACCCGCGAAGAGACAGCGACAACCACCTAGTTTCCACGTTGCTGCAAGAGTGAGGAGCTCGGCGATTGGACGTGCGTATCCTAGCCTCGTCTAACTACCCGCGGTTGACCGTCGGTTAGGATCTACTCGCTGCTTGCATTCGACAGCTCGCTCGCAATGACCGCAGTCCTTCTGAAAGGAGAGCCGATGGAGCCGTCTGCTCTGGTCGGAGCAGGGAAGAGAGTCTGGTCCACCGATAGCCAGGGTTATGACGCTGGGAGGGTTCTCGTGCGTCATTCTGCATCCTCATTCGTTGACTCACCGCCGAAATGCCTTTCAGTTTCGATGTACCAGCGGGCTTGCCGCCAGTCCTCACTGACGACTCGGAAGTCTGTCTCTGGCGGTGGCATGGGGACACGGGTGCGGAATGCGGGCGGGCAGTTCGTCGAGGTCAAATCGTTGTCCAGCCGCAGCCCTTGCCGTCCGTGGACGCCCTTCCAGCTCGTCGTCCGCTTTGGCACAATCCTCCCCTTCCTCATACGACCGGTACCTCGGCAGAGAGCCCTCCCACAACACGCAACGCAAACCTGCTGTATAGCGAACAACTCCGGAAACTTGCTGCATTACGACTGGGTAACGGTGCGTCTATGCTCACTCTCCCGCGCGATTACTATCGTCTTACTCGTCTCAGCTCCCCTTCTCGACATTCCTCCAACTACCGTCATTCTCAGTCTCTCCTTCTCAGTGGTGGATTGGTTTCGTGGTGCGTTTTCCGTCTTCGCGTGCAAGCTTTTGCTGATAGGTCACTTAGTCACCGCGCAACCGTCTGAAGGCACGCACTCCCCAGACCCCGTCCGTTTTCATGCGCCCGGCAATACTGTCGTCTATTCCTCTCCCACCCTCGCTGCGGCACGTACACGCAGCTCATTTGGCCCAACGGCATCTCCGTACCTGGATCGCCCCACCTACGTATCTCCGATACCCAGTGCTGTCGTAGTCCACCGTTACGCGGAGACTAGTTCTGCAGGACGACATTCGAAATCACTGCGAATCGTCGCAGTATCGGACTCGGAAACGCCGCGTGGTACGAAACGCCAGCGCCGCATTCCCGCCTGCAGACAACGACGTCCGTGGAAAACTTCCGCGAAAGGCCTGCTGGCTGCCCGCGTCAATGGCCACGACCGCGCCCCTTCTGCATGGTCCGTCCCATCGGACTCGGCAGTGGTGGATCGTTTCAGCGGCGCCTTTCGCTTCCTCCCGCACGACCTTCTCCTTCCTCGTCACTCGCCCGCCCATCTCCTTCTTCGTCTTTCCATGCCATTGTCGCACCCACGTCCAAGTCGTTCCGAGTCATCGGTTCCCTCTCCCGACTACTCCATCTTTTCCCGAGACCACGACCACGACCTCTTCCCTGTGGCTCGTCATCGTCGGCCAATACCATGGTCGTCGTTTCGGAAACGCGTGGTGTCGGTGCAGACCTCGGTGCTGCATTTACGGGGGTTTTTCTTCGTGCTCAGACGTGGCGCTGGCGAAGGCGGTATCTGCTCGTCGTCGTCCAATGCGAGCATCTTCCAGGTCGTATTCCAGCGGCTTTCGGACAACGACCTTGCATTCGCGATGGGCACCTCGTATGCGTACCTCGACGGTCATCCGTGTCCGCTCCCGTGGTGACTCGTTCCTGCTGGTGCGTTTCGCTACCTCCCGCTTGACCATCTATTTATCGGTCTCACAGTCCGAGTCGCATGTCCATCTACCCCCCCCCATCCATCTTCCAGTTCCATCATGGCGAATCATCATCGACTCCTTCCCGAGCTACTCCATCGTCAATCGTCTCCCCAAGCACATGCCATTCGCCCTCATCGACCTCCGCATCCAGCTCCAGCTCCCCAATATACCACGCTGCCGTAGCCCGTTGCCCCGCTAGCACCGTATGCTGCTATTCTGCGCGCTAGCGGGACGACGAGCCGCTGGAAAATCTTGCCACTAAGCGTCGTCTTGTCGGAAACGGATGGAACGGGTGGGATTGGTGTAGACGGGCCAGCCGTCGGGGAGTCGCTTTTCGGTGCTCAGATGTGGCGCACCATCCCTCGTCGTTGTCGCGGACTCGCCTCGGGCCCATCTTCCAGTCGTCTCGCGACTCGACTCGTATCGGGCTCTCCCTCTCCCATATGCCGACGATGAAGGTCGGCGGATGGGGCTTGGTCGTCCGCCACGTCATGACGACCTCGACCTCAGCAGCCGCAGGCTTTTCGTCTTCTTCTTCACATACCCGATACTTCAGCTATTGCACCTACTGTTCTTCATTGCTACTGTACGGACTCTACTCTACGTACTCTACTTCTCCATCTCCCTCCCCTTCCTTGTCGTTCCTTCCTCCTTTGTCTCGTTCTCTGTCCGGAGGGTCCCTCTTTTCTTTTCGCTCACGTACATGCACTTTCGGAGGACTGAGATACCTTGCTACGCTAC
This sequence comes from Mycena amicta, assembly GCA_029282125.1. Lineage (NCBI taxonomy): Eukaryota > Fungi > Basidiomycota > Agaricomycetes > Agaricales > Mycenaceae > Mycena > Mycena amicta. The sequence continues at coordinate 21,601 of JARIHP010000050.1, forward strand.
CTACTCTGCGTCGTCGCTGCTTCTCCCCATATCCTTCCTGTGTATATCCCTTGTTTCCTCGTTACCTCCAACACTCGCCTTCGTCACTCGCATGTGTATCCTTCCCCCTCTCCCTTCCTCGAATACGCCGCAGCTCCCGACCCGCTTCACCCTCGGTCAGCCGTCTTCGCTGGGGAAATCCCGTTCCTCGTCAGGACCTCCCTCGATCTACACCCTCGTTCTTTCCTGTCGAGACGAGGGCTTGTGCTAGCGATACCCAAGTGTTACTCCCCCGACGGCTCTCTACGCGGACCCTCGCCGCTTCGAAGGGCACACACGTCGCGGTCCACGCCGATACGTTCCATCGTCGAAGTGTCTTGTCAAATACCGGGAACGCGCTATTCGGAGCGGAGGTCCTCGACGAGCACAATGGTAGGAGACGGGGAGAATGGAGTAATGCCAGCGAGCTCGAAACCGCAAACTCTTGAGGCGGACGTGCGCCAGGATGGGGCCAACGGAGACTGGGTGACTCGTCTCGGACTCGTACAAGAGGCACTCGGGTCTCTGGCCGAGGCAGTACCGTCGTCGCGGGGAGAGACTCGGCACGGAGGGGGGTGACTGAGGAGATGTCGCGAGTGTAGAGTGCTAGAAGACGTAGCTCGGGAGCGGGGATGCCCGGTACTTGAAGAGCCAGGATGGCAGTGCAAACCCTGCTCAGGATGCGGACGGAATCAATCGATTCTCAGTCGTGAACGACAAGATGAGCCTCGGAGCGGGGAGGATGTCGAGCAGGATGGGTATAACATAATCTATATAAGATAAATGCAGAAATCTACGAGAACATTATTCCCGCAATCCCGACTTGAGCTCCGACAAGCAAGGCCATCCAACCACTTCCCTGGGTGCGGACACCAGCACCAAATAGATGGGCTGCCTCGCTCTGCGCAGCACCTGCAGCGCCGGTCACACCTCCGACTACTCCCGCAATATCCGACGTTGCGGTGTTCAACGCACCCCCTGCTGCCGAGGTGGCCTTGCCGACGATGCTGTCCAGCGTAGAGGTGGCGCCTTGGAGGAGACTGGCAGCGACTGAAGTTGCGGAAGCCAGGTCACTCTCTGCGCTTGAGGTGAGTGAGGCAATGTCGGCGCGCTGTTGACCGTTTGAGTTGAGTCGCAGACAAGGTGTGGAATGACAAGTGGGACTGACCTCTACTGGGATGTTCCCCGCATATGCAGACGCAAGCGAGGCGAGAATAAGGGGAAGGTAGAGGTGCATTTTGAGTGTGATTTGAATGAGGAAATCGAAGGCTGCAAGGCGCATCAGTCAGGTTTCGAGCATGGCGGAGAACGTACATGTGAAGAAGGAACGAAGGAAGAGGAGTGGCCTGTATATCGGATGCCCAGTCACCTTTATATGAGCGGTGGTGAGGCTGCGAAAAACCTAGATGCAGAGTGCGTTAGACGCCAGCCGGATGGTGGAAGCTAAAGTTAAATGGTTAGCATGTCGACCAACACCCATTCAATGCGACCCTCTAAGGCGCTGGGGTGAGCACACGCATGCATAGGGTAGGGGAAAGATGCAAACGTCGGCGCAATTCGAATAGACACTGCCTTGAAGCCTGGCGCTTAGATATGTATGCATTTCTGTATTCATTCAACATACCGGATTGAAATATGGAAGCCCGGTCTCATGGAGGCAAAAAGATTCTACAAGAATAACAAGATGTCAGTCCAGGGTTCAAAAAATGGGCGCTGATGGATTCTATGCACTGCCAACGTTTCCGGTGTTTGAACTTGAAGATCGTCGACAAGTTACAAGAGATTGGCGCTGACGCCGACGGGCGAAAATAGGTGATCAGCGGAAAGCCGACTGTTGCATAGGTTGGGACGTTCATTCGTTAGATAAGCTTCCCAGTCGACTGGAGGCTTCGCTACCGGGAAGTTAACAACCGTGGAGAGAGTGAATTCACGGAGATAGCGGTTGCGCGCCGAATAGTATCCGTCTACCATCTGTGATAGAAAGAAGACCTGGAATGCGCCCAAGATGAGTAGTTACCATGTCTCGACTCGTTGCGAGTTGGGAGCCTCCCGACGAGTAGACGCCCATTTCATCCTTGATGCGTACCAGTGCCCCCTTTTGCGACGTGTGCTTGGTGCTTTGTACGTTCGGGCTCTCGGAGAAGCGAGGGTCTGCCGGTGTGGGATGGCCATTTACTCGGAGACGTCGAGGTTGGTAGCAATGATTATTATGGCCGAGGTGCTAGTGAAGACGAAGAAACACGTAGGGTGAGCGGGGAGGATTGACCCATGCGTTGCGGACGTCAAGCAAGACAGTACTAGTTGCCAGTTGGGACCCAAAGAGGCATCCAAGCGAATCCCAAGGTAGTGGATAGGTTAGACGGAAAGTCCCGAGGTTCCTTGAAGGACAGGCTAGGTCGTTGACAGTAGCCGAGCTTTAGGTTGTTTCGCTTCGGAGTGGCGCAGGATTGTGGATCATAGAATGGAAGAACGCGTCTAGCGACGGGAAGCCTCTGCACCAGCGGAAATGTCCAACGGTAGACGGCGAATACCACTTGGGGAATTCATAGAAACCTGAGGAGAAAGACAAATGGGGTCAGTTTCACGCCGTCTAGCGAGGAGAGAGAATGCTGGGAGTGAATGAATGTCCCTTGCGAGTCGCAGCGGCAAATATAACGGCGTGCGTATGGATTTCAGAGATAATTTCAAGTTGAGGCTCCGAGTCGTTCGCGCATGCATGGCGCTGCGACGCGCGAGGCGGTCGAATTGAGAGGGAGAGCGCGGAAGGATGGGTAAATGAGCAAACGCTGGATCAGGAAGGTTCGAGCCCGTCGTGTGTTGAAGATGGACGCGGAAAGCAAGAGAGGACGTGCGTGACTGCCAGTGATCAGTAACACTGGGTCTAGACCACTGATGTAATCTCCGTAGTGAACGACCACCGTGGCTTCCACAAACGGCACGCTCCTGGATATCGAGCTCCAAGCGAACTCTACGAGCCAGCGGCCCAGGTTCCTCAATCCCACCGACGTAAACTCGGAATCTGTCCCGCCCTCGAGCCACGATTTCAGCACTAGCTGCCCACGATCTCATCGACAAGGGCTCTCTGGCCGACAGCGCATCGAAAATCACGCTTCTCTCGCGCTTCTCAAGCTGTACATCCTTGTTCGTCGTGACTGCTCGGATAATCAGGTCTACTGCCAGTGCCATCCCAAGTTCAAGCTCAAGAAGCTTACATTGCCAGTGCCAGTGGCGTCATCCGCGAGCCAGCGACTCGTCCTGTACCGATTAGCTGTTGCCGCTCTGGGTCTTGCGAAGCGCGCCTGGACTCAGAGAATTTGCGAATCGCAGCATTGAGCCGAAGATGGTGCCTTTACGCCTACCATACCGGCCGTCAACGCGTCAACGTTCGTTGGCAAGTTGACAGGCGACTGACTGCCACTGGGCTTGATTCGCGAAAGTCAAGAATCAACGCCCATTTCACGTCCTGTCCTGCCACTTGATTGATTCTGTCATGCAGGGTATGTATGTGCCTGAACGCTCTTCGGCTCGACCCTCAGCTCTCCGTTGGCGCACCGCCCACTATGTACTTACTTCGGAGGATAATCCAGAGCCAAAGTTTGCGATGATCGTGCCAGTGCCGGCACCAATGGGATGGCGGAGTCGCAACTTCTGTTCGGGGCTGATCATGACTGGGATAACTCCACAACACCCATAACACCCGAAGCGTCAGTGCTAGTGTCTCGACAAGATTAATGCGCCGTGTAATGTGTGCGTAACATCATTTTGCCAAGGCGTCCACCTGAAAACTGGGCCTAGATTTGGGAGGTACGGGCGTTGATCGGAATCCCGCCATCAGGTGTGGGCGTAGGGATCCGCCGTCGTTTGGAAATTCAATGCTCCGCCCGCCCTTTTAATTTTGCTGCACCGCAAAGCGGTAACTGAAGGTAAGCGAACCGCCGGCTGTTTTGTCGACGGTTTCCCGCTGAAGTCGAATCCAATGGCAAACGGGTGCGAAAGCAGGTTGCCTGGTCGTTCTTACCATGGCGGCTGGATGAACCCTTCGCTACCCTTCGCCGACCTTCGTTTTCGAATTCTGGCTCGAAGGCTCCATGTGATTTTCGCGAGCAGTCAGCGATTTGATGCGGGGACGGGAGTAAACAGATCGGTCGTCTCAATTTTCATGCGATTTCATGCGACTCGCGCGCGCGCCGGATCAAGAACATATCACCCGCTGGCGACGACCATAGATAGCAAAATTCCAAAACGAGACACGCTTCTTGCAATCGCAAAACTGCCAGCTGTCAGCTTCAATATCTTTGAGGAGCGCCTCCACCCGTTGGAATGTGATACGGCTGTTGTGATTCGCTCGAGTGATTGAAATTATCGGGGTACGTCTTCACCCGAACGGAGTCAAGAGAACACAGAGGGGTCGTTGCTCTCGGAGCAGGAATCCCGTGAACAAATGATCCCTTGCACTCCATGGCACCCGAAACTCCGTAGTTGTAGGTCGTCAGGCCTTGTATAGTAGTGAACGAGAGCCCGCTGTACACTATATGTTATGATATTCACTCTGAGTCGTGGTCGCGTTCGCGACAAGGGTTTGAATAGAATAGCCTCAGAGCTGTGGAGAGAATATAATTATTCATAGAGAGGAGACATGTGGGATTTGCGTGCGTACTGTGTTGAACTCCGATCGGATACAGCAACCAATAGAGTTGGATGATTCATTCAACGATGTTCAATAGCTGTAGATTCTCGACTCGGACTGAACCAACCTATGATAACTCAGAGTCAAGTTCCAGCAAAGAACGAGTAAATTACCCACTCACAATTGGCAATTCTTTCGTGTTCGATCATGATCGAGGAAGGTACAAGTGCCAGCGCTTGACGCTGTGAACCTGGAAATCAATGAGAATGAGCTGATGGAAGGAAGGACGACGGGAAGGTACGCTGTGATATCACAAGCCGAGTGCGATACGGAGAGTTTATCAAAGTGAAATGAACTTGAGCGTGCTAGTGGTGTGAACGCGGGTCTGATGATGGAGACGGAACGATGGTCAGCTTGCGTGTTATTCAACCCTCAACAGACCTGGACTGAGTCCCGAGCACTCTACTTCGCTCGGATCGCACAGGTTCCACAAACCACTTTCCGCGCCGATGCCGATTCCGTCCTGCGATCGCGCGGGCGCCCAGACCGCTCCTCCTCCAAACAGGGGGAAAGCACTTTAGATAAGATAAAGGTTTTTCGCTGTGCGTCATATAGGAGGAATGGCGATTGCGTCCAGGAGGAGAGCGAAGGTCGGAGTTTGATACCGGGCATGTCGGTCGAACATTGTGCTTTTTTTTTTATGATGGAGGAACGATGAGATCTAGAGCGCGTCGTGGAGAGATCGTACCAGTGTATACGCGAGCCCTGAACCGGGGCCGTTTGAGCTAGGCACGGCACCAGTGCGAGTTCCTTAGCCGCAAAGAGAACAACAGCAGGAACATCATGATGCATGACTGCAGCCCAAGATGGTACTTCCCATGTTCTTTGTATTACGAGACGATACGACTAGGCGCGCACTGGCACTGTTTGACGGCGGGTTAGCGCTGCTCATAGATTGCTGCCAAGTAACGAGAAGTTCGAGGTCGAGGTGCCGTTTGCATGGAGACGCGTGCGTGGGGGTATACTAGTAGACGTAGACGTGGCTCGCGAAGGAGAACGTTGGGGTAACGACAACGTGGCTTGACTCGACGACAGACGACAGACGGATGTCGTATTAGGAATCGGGGTTGCTTCTGTACAGGTATCGTCATACCAGTACGAGAGTACTAGTATACGAGGCCGTCCAAGACATCCAGCAATTACAGCCGTAGACGCCGGCCTTTGACTTTGTAACGCGCGTCGTTCATAGATTGGTACCTGTAGTGCTCCCGCCCGACGTACGCCGTCGGATGTCGGAGGCTCGGGCTTCGGGCTTATTGGTTTCGCGGTTGCAGTTGCGTTTTGCGCCACTGGAATGTGTCGTGTGCCAGTTGTACTCGAGCTCTCCGCGTGGCGTAGGTTGAGCGGCGACCGACGACGGACGACAGACGAGGGGCAATGATTACGGCCGGCCGACTCACTGGCAGCGGGGTTGAAAACACAACAGCCGGAGTTGAAGACAGAACGGCAGTAACAAGTTTAAACGTTGACGTGTGCTCGTGGGGAGGAGTTGGCCGACGGGGACGCCGCAGGAATGAGGATAGGGAAACTTGAATACAAGGTTGACTTGGAACAGGTGGGGATAGGATGCTGGCGCGCCGGGTTTATATTGCGGGAGATTCCAGAAAAGACAATGGACGTTGGACGGATGGAGAAACTTGAAGGCTTGTTTGTCAGAAGTTTGTTTTGCACGGGCGTCTGTAGAATCGGGTAGAATGTGATGGGATCCAGACACGCAGCAGCCTCGAGGACGAGCGAGAGTCACCACTGGGCAGTTACCAGCGCTAGCGCCGAGGAAGCAGGAAGCAGGGAGGATTTGCACCCGGGAGACAGACGGTGAATACCACTTGGGGAATAGAAAACACAGGAGAGACGAATAAGCTCCGTCTCATGCCGCCGGGCAAAGATACAGAGAGCATGCTGCCAGTGGGAGATGAACGTTTCCGCCGAGTCGCGCTGGCAGATGTGTCAGCAGGGACTGATGGATTCCCACTGTGATAGATTACGATAAGATAAGTTGGCCCCGCGCATGCTGAGCAGTCTTCAAGCAATCGGCAGAGTACAAGGTTGTAGTGTAGGATAACCAAAGAAAAATACAAGTAATCGTGCATCGTGCATAGTCATTCGTTCGTTCGTTCATGCACTAACCAGCCCACCACGGTATCCATCTCCTCTCCTCGCAGCGGAGATGCCTCGGACGATGACAACAAGGATCGCGAAGGTTACCAGGATCCTGCAGCTCGCGAATTAGCGCTGAAAGGAAGGAGATGAAACAAGTAAGACGCACCACTCGATCCAGGCGAACGCTTCGAGCGCATTCAGCTGACTGCAATACGCGAACGTATCCTGCAGTTTGCAGTTCAGCCCACCCCCAATCATCTCCGTCACTGCTGCCGCGGCAGCCGTCCATACTAGCCAAGTGAAGCTGAGGCTACAAACGGGCGTCAATTATCGGAAGGCCATCGGGAAGAGGAACGGACGCACAAGACAAGATGCGCCAGGACACTCGTGAGTATAGAGCCCGTCGCAGAATGCGCGAATAATATCAAGAAAAGCGCCGAGAAGACGACGGTCCATATCGACGCGAAGAGCGTGAAGCGCACGCGATCTCGCTCGGTGAGCGACGACTCGGTGTGCTTTTTGTTGAATTGGGAGGTGAGCCAGGCGGAGAGAGATAGCTCGATGATTCCGACGAGGATTATGAGCCCGAGAGTTACTTGGTGAATGCGTCAGTTTAGAAGGAAGGGAAGATGGACGACGTACTGGGATGCCCTCTGCGAACGTGGTGGTCGATGGCCATTGTTTTGTGTGAGTGTGGGGTGGAGGTCGTGAGTGTGAGTGGCGACGCTGCGGAAACGAGTTTATAACGGAGCTGGGCTGAATGATGTCACCCTACGTCATTCAGCCTTATCTTATCTGAACCATATCTGGTATGATTCGGGGAAAAACGTTATTTTGGTCCGAGTTTAGAGCCAAATGATTCTGCACATGAAGTGCCACTGATGATCATGACGTGTCTGTCTGCTTTGCCCGTCATGGTCTTTGCGAGCGCGAACGCCGAAGGCATCCATCCTGCAGTGAAACTCTAGAAATACCTTTTCAAGATTGCTTCAAAAGCCTGAACCTGCATCGTGTCTGCTTCATAGTCGTCGTCTTCGCTCCATGGCAGTCCTTCGTAATTCTAGGCTTGTCTCTCAACTGAAGGCATGCCGTTGTCCCGGTGAGCTCCGAGTCTGAGTTCCTTTCCTTTCCTGGTGCTACCGTACACGCCTCCGGCTCTACGCGCATGCCGTGACTTCGATTCTCGGGTGCTCTCCGTGCTGAGACGTCGACTCGGCGTGGCGTTTCTCTGCAACCATGCCACACTTCACACACACCCTTCCCGCGAAGGCGACCCTGCAGAGACTCTGCGCCTCCGCCACCACCACCGACGCCACCATCCGACAAATCAGAAATATGACAGTTTCCGTCGATTTTCCGTTATATTTTGCAAACGATGCAAACGACCTACTTTTCGGCCAACCCTGGATGCTCTCGCCGGATACTTATGGCGCTTGGGGGAGAACTGGATCCAGTCTGGTGATACCGATGCACGTATTCCGAAGTCCAAGTGCTCCAGCTCGCCGTGATCTTTATCGCTGCTGTTCGCCGTCGCCTGAATACAAGCCCTGACAACCGCCGCCTAGGCTACTATCGGACGCCTCCACAAAGTTCGAATCAGAAAATTTCCCGCCCATGGCTCGCGCTCATGGTCGTCCAAACTCTAAAGGCTAAAACAAAACCCTCTCAGGCTCCCACAGGCATGTGCACGCGCCGCGCTTTTCTTCTTCTTCTTCTCGTCCATTGACCATCTGCAATGATAGAACTTGAACTTCCCCCGGATTTATCAACGCGAAGACAAGTTGGAGCGCGTCACCATGCGGCGGGCTCGCTGCGGTCGTCGGAGAAGCTGTCCCAATCAGGACATATGAAGGACCCACGTCACTCACCGTCGGCGACTTGGGGACACTTTGCGATTTGCGATGATTCGGTCAATGAATCAATCACTGGCAGTCAATCAATCAATCAACGGGCACCTCGGGCTTGAGCGGGGCAATCTCTGCACGACATCTGGCAGCTTCAGTCAAAATGGCCCGCAGAGTCATTTATGCTTGCCCAATCGCGGAGATACTCTGCCACTGCTGACCCGTGGCCTCCCGAGCCGTATAGCCGTGGAACCAAACGAAATCACTTCCTCAGGCTGGCCAACAGAAACAGAATCCGACCGCTAACGAAATCTTATGTTCTCTTCTCTTCCCTTCTCTTCTCAACTTGCTGCACCCTCGAAGAACGAACGAAACGACGGGCCAACAGAAACAGAACCACTGGCTTCTTCTCTTCTCTTCTTCTGAATCAGCTTCTTCAGTCAGTCCTCGGATCCCGTTATCTCTATCACTGTACTTGTGCGTTGGGGCGCTCGACTTTTTTGGCTCGAGCTCGGGATTTCGCGCCGGGTTGCTATACACACGCACCAGTGGCGCTAGCGATCCCCGCTCCCGCTCCGACGCATCGCTGCGCGCCCTCTCAAGTTCCGAACTACCGCGCCACCAAAGTGAAGCGAACCTGATGAGATGCGGACCGGGACTGTATTGACTGGCGATCAACTGTTCAGCTCGCGTGAATTCTAGATGTAAGTACAACGTCCTTTCGATATCGAGCGTGTCGAGTTGACCAGCGTCGCTAGGAGTCGTGAATGCCAGTGTCGGGACGCTCGCGTCTAACCAAGTACCTTTTCTGACGCGTCTACCTACGCGCCTTCAATCATCCATACATTTCCCCAGCATTCAATTTTATGTTAACCTCTTGACTGTTGCTGCCAAAAAACGTCGTCGTCGTCCTAGTAATCCAGTACCAGTGCCAGTGCCTTTTCTGACGCGAATACGTCTACCTACGCGCGTTCAATCATTTTTACATATACTATACACTCTCCCCCGTATACATTTCCCCAGAATTCAATTTATGTTAAGTAACCTCGGCTTCAGGTTTTGAACGGTTGACTGTTGCTGCCAAACACGTTCGCGCGTATATATAAAATCTGCAACCGCCGAAACGTCCCAGGTTCTCTGTTGAAACTTGCGTAAAGTGCAACTTAGCCACGCGAGTTACTTCAGAGTTGACTCACTACACGTTCAAACATACTCCATATGTATACCACCGAAGAATCTACTATATCTACGTATTCTATAGAGCCCCACGCGAGAGCTGACTTGAATCGTCGGTCCAGACTCGACATCACATACGTACGTACGTACAATTATCCGCTTATCCTCCCTCGCGCCTAGAGAAAGCTAGAGATCTTTTGAACAACGACACGCCGGCGCGCTCAAACATACTCCATACTCCATATGTATAACCACCGGAGAATCTACAAGTGTGGGTGGAAGCTACTGTTTTTAATTGGTGTTATGTACTGTATTTTAAACTAGCGCGGGTTTCTGTATGTGCAAGTGGTGTTGTGTAGATGATGTGGTTGTGTCAATGGGTAGGTAGATATGTCGTGTCAAGTGCTTTTGGGTGTGAGTGCGTAGCGATGGGCGAGTGCGAGAGAAATGGATGTAGCAAAGGTAGGGTACACGGGGAAAGAGTCCAAGCCGAAGAAAATTCCGAGATACAGTGACAGCGACAGTGATTCCGAGATAGAGAGACCGAGGAGTAGAGTAGAATAGAATAGAGATGAGGAGGGTGGAGATGATACAGCAACGGGAAGGGGAACGGGAACGGGAACGGGAACGGGCGATGCGTGCGTGGTATTTTGTGCCGAGGGGACGGGGGTAGAGACGATGTGGGTCGAGATGATGTGGGTGCAGAAGATGTGGGCGGAGATGATGTCGGTGTAGACGACGGGGAGACGATGTGGGTCGAGACGATGACCAGGGTGTGGGTGTAGAGGATGACCGACGTGTAAACGACGACGGGGGTCGAGACGATGACCGAAGCGTAGGCGGAGACGACGTGGGTGGAGACCGAGGCGTAGGCGGAGACGATGAGGGCCAAGACGATTCCGACGCATAGGCGGGGACGACCGAGGCGTGGGCGACTCAAACTCCCCTGCTCGCCCCCCATACCCTCTCCTCCCACTTCCCCCGCACAGCGCCCTCAAACCCTCCCCCCAAAATCCTTATGCACGCGCATATGCTGCCCAAGGTTATCATGCCTCGAAAAATCCTTGCCGCAGCCTGGGTACGGGCATTTGTGCGCTGCGATACCTCATATCAGCACGCGTATTCGCCAAGGAGAGCAAGAGAGGGAAAAAGAGCCAAAAACGCACGTTTCTCATACGTATGTATACTCCTTATATGCCGCTTGAGATGTTCCCCGCGTGCAAAACACTTGCCGCACCCGGGGACTTTGCATGTGTACAAACGTGTGGCGGCGGCGGACGCGGATTTGGAGGAGGTGGAGCGGTTCCGGCCTTTTTTTTTTTAATCCGTCAGTCATGCATACGACGAGCGACGAGCGAAGAGAACTCACCACCAGTATCCCCACCACCACCGCCATACAACGTCTGCACAGTCGGCACCCTCCTCCCACGGCTCTTCTTGGTCAGATTCGGAATCGGGACGGGCGGGGGGAGTGCAGCGCTAGGACGCGCACGGGGACGACGTTGGCCGGGAAGGAGACCACCGCTGGTTTCGGCGGCGGCGTCGTATGCGTCGTTGTTGAAGCCATTGCCGTGGTAGAGTGTGTCGGGAACCCCACCGGTATACGCCCCGGAATAATCGTATGCGTAGCCACCATTGGCGCTCCCACCACTGGCGCTAGTCCCGCTCGGACTCGGGCTGTACGCGTACGGCGCATACCGCCCGGCTCGAGCCCGTCGTCTCGCACCACGAGGCAGGAATTCGCCGTCAGAGTCACTCCCGTTGTCGACGTACTCGCTGTCACCGTCGTCCGACGCAGAAGCACTCGCAGACCCGGAGGCAGCGTCGTCGATTGATGTAGGCGCCGTACTACGGAGGTCTTCGAGCCCAAGGACGTTGTGACCCAGCGGGGAATGAGCAGGGCTGTTGTTGTCGTGGTCGCTAGGGCTGGCGGGCGGTGGGGAAGACTCGGATGGCGGTGAGCACGAACCGCGCTGATGCTGGTGCTGGTGCTGGGCGGGAAGAACGTAGCGGGGGTCGACGCTGGTATTGTGGTGGTGCGAGGCGGTTACTTGCGGCTGGTGGCTATGATGGGCGGCATGATGGTGGTGCGAGAGAGACTGGGAATGCGAGCGACCGATGGCGAGTGGATGGGGACTCGAGCTGCCGCTGCCGGTGAGATGCTGCAGCGAGGCAGAATGGTGGAGTGGCTGGGGGTTGTACTGCGATTGGAGTGGGTGGGGAAGCGAGGTCGTGTAGGCTATGCTGGGGGCGTGATGCTGGTGCTGATGCTGGTGCTGGAGGACAGGCGAGTGCGAAGGGTGGTGGTAGGAACCGCCGTGATCCCAGGGCGTCGGCGACGTCGGCGAGGGCGTTGCGTCGTAGTGTCCGTGGCCGTGCCCGTGGTGCTGCTGGAGGAGAAGACGGTAGTAGATCAGCATTGGGTTACTGGGGAAGACGCAGATGCGAGACACGGCGGGGGTTAAGACAGGAGGGAGGGTTATAGGGAAATGGTGCGAAACAAGCGCAGGTAGCGAGCAACGAAAGAAGAGAAAGGAAGGGTATCGGAATCGGGTTATCTCATGGCCGGTTTCTCGTAAAGCGGCCCAAAGGAAGGGGACGAAGGGAGGAATGAAGCAAGCCAGCACGTCTCGGTGTCGACGGACCCGCGGGAAATGAAAAAGACAGAATCGCGATGACGAACCTGGTGCTGGTAACCACTGTACACGGCGTTGGCGCTGTAGCTGCGTTGGACTCCATTGGTGTACGGGGCCAGATGAGCGGGATAGTGCGAGTGCGAGTCGGCGCGAGTCTTGTGTCGCCAGTCCTCTGCAGCGAGGTCGTTGTTGTTCTGTGAGTGGCCCGACGAATCAATCAGCTAACGGCCGAGGGAAGAATTTAGGCAACGCACGTAGACATAATAGCCCTGCGGCTGCCCAGCGTACGCAAAGAACTCGTCATGGTGACCCTGACCCGTCGGGGTCGTCCGTTGCTCGCGTCCATCGAAAGCATCGTCGAGCGGGCTGCGCAGATCCGCGGTGAACTCGCTGGCCGCCGTGCCCGTGGACGAGACGCTAAAGTCGGTGTATGTCGGGGAGACGGGCGACAGCGGGTGCTGCGACGACGACATGGTGCAATGCCGTAGCGTAGGGGAGTTGGCGGAGAGGAGTGACGAGTGAGGGGAGAGACGAGAGATGTTTTGAGGGGACGGAGGTGGGTTAATTAAAGGGCTCCTTTGGCGGGTGCGATCGACAGACAACCTGAATCTCCCAATGTCTGCGATCGTCTGTGTCCGTCGAGAATGCTGGCGAATGCTGGGGCTCGTGGGTCGCGGTCGCTCGGCGGGGAGGTTGACTAGGGTCGACGAGGTGAAGAGTAACAAGAGGAAGAAGAAGAACCCCGCATCCTCCCGACGTTTTCTTTTTTAGGCCGTGTGTGGTCGTCGGTGCCTGTGATCTGTCACCGTGACTTGATCCTGTCATTTCGCGTAACCGCCCAAGATCTCCCGATTCGATTTGGTGAGATTTGGTGAGATCGTGTCAATAATGTCCTCGAAGGCCGAATATGGAATTAGCCCGACTGGGACGGCGCTGGGCGCTGGTGGGGTAGGGTGTCGCCTTACAAGCTTGACTGATGGCCAGCGTAGAGCGCCTGCGGACACGAGGGACGACGGCGCGCTCCCACTCTCGGGGGAAAATCCTCTGCTTCTCGCGGCGCGGACTCGGCGGAGGCAGTGTGGGAAGGCGATTCAAGGAAAAGGAAAGGATTGGCGGGGCGGGGTCTTGAAGTTCCAGCCTGAGAAACTATTAGGCGGGTCTAGACCCATCAGTTGGCAACCGCTTTTTTCCGGCACCACTCTCCACCACGACGATTCGCAGCGCCTATGAATTCTCCCGTTGGTATTACGCCGTCGCTGCTTCGTGCTTCCTCGGCGCTGGTGCCGCTGGTGCCGCAGTAACTGGGTCCTCGAGGCAGCTGCGTGTCCTTGCCTTCCATTCCAAAACTCTATTCCTCGAACAAGTTCTCCGTCCAAATTACTCGTTCTTTTCCTAGCAACACACCCAACCCAACCCAACCCAACCCTGACTTCGCTTCCGCCCGGCCGCTTCCGCGCGCGCGCATCCACATCCCCAACTGTCTTAAAGTATAATCCTGCGCCACCGTCGTGATTCGTCGCGCCACGTTTTGCATGTAACTTAACTTGTTTCAAGTTTCTTCGACTTTTTTTCAACTCCGACTCCGCTTTCCATTGCAAAACTCTATTCCTCGAACAAGTTCTCCGCCCAAACTACTTGTCTTTTCCTGGCAACAACCCAACCCAACCCTGACTTCGCTTCCCCCCGGCCGCGCGCGCATCCACATCCCCAACTGTCTTAACTGCGCCACCGTCGTCGTTCTCCCCATTCACGCACGCACACGCACGTTGCAATGTAACTTGTTTTTCTTCGACTTTTTTTTTTAAACGCCGACTCCGCTCGCTCGCTCGACAGAGCCGTAATCATTGCCATTTTTCCCAGTGCTTATTCGGTCGTCGCGTCGCCACGAGAGTACACACGACACCTTCAGACTTTCTCCCCCGAAGCCCGAGTCTCCGACGCCCGACGGCGTACGCTGGGGGCGGGAGCACTCTGGGTATCGATCTATGAACGGCGCAATTTGCTGGGTCTTTTCTTTTCCGGGGGCGTCTTGAGTACGGTCTCGCAGATCTAAACTCTCGTACTCGTACTCGTATGACGACACTTGTGCTGTGCAACCCCGATTCTTACCCCAATGTCCATCCGTCCAGCCGTTAGTCGCCAAACCACGTTGTCGTTACCCAACGTCTCGCGCCACGTCTACTAGTAAGTTATTACAACCACGCGCGCGTCTCCATGCAAACGGCACCTCCAACTCGAAACTTCTCGTACTGGCATATGTTACGAATCTATGAACAGCGTCGTAACACGAAGAACATGGGAAGTACCATTTTGGGCGCGCAAATGATGGTCCTGGTCCTGTTCTCTTTGCGGATAACTCTGCTCAGTTTCACGATATTCTCTACGACGCGTCGCTCCATCCAAATCAAATCAAGATTCAACAGCACTGCAAGAATCGCTGTCGAATGCGGGAGAGCTTTTCGTCACGGTTACTGGAACATCCATGAACGCTCTTGCCGTAGTGCGCTGCATCGCGTTTTCCCACCGCCGTTCTCTATCTTGACATCCTCCTTACCTCCTTCCTCCACTGGCACTCGGAAGCCTGAGCACAACCCTCAACCGACATCCCGCGTATACGCTTTGTACGACGCGGTCTCGTCGTTCCTGCCGTTCCTCCGTCGCAATCGACAACACAATGTTTCGACCAACATCGCCGGTATCAAATTCCGACCTTCGCTCCCCTCCTGATCGTCCATCCTCCTATATGACGCGCCGTTTATCTTATCTAAAGTGCTTTCTTCTCCAGTGATGGCTCTAAGCCCTTAGAGTGCGACCCCTCCACACTCTAAGGCCTTAGGGCTTAGGCTAAGGCCTAGGGCTTAGAGTCCCTAAGCCCTTAGTGGGCTTAGCGTCCCAAAAGGGAAGTTGTTTCCCACCTGCATGGCTCCTGGCTGCCGCTGATAGCAACAGCTCTGATATCCCGCAGATGCAATCCATCGACGTAAATCCGTGATTGCCTCAGCGGAGATAACTTTGGGGTCGGACAAGGGTGGGTTCGGGAGCCTTCGGACGCTCACCGGCAGCCCCACTGCTGGTCACGCGTGACTCTAAGCCCTTACTGTAGTAATTAGACCTTAAGTTCAGTGGGTGTAACGCGTAACGCATGAACCTCGCTGGGAACAAGTTCATCAGTGATGGAATTGCCATATATGGACTGCCGGCGTTGGCCGGCCGGAAATTTTGATGTAATGTAGCCTTTTTAGGATAGATTTTGATGGGAAATTTGGCTGTAACGCGTAACTTATTTGAATAGGTTTGGTTCAGACCCCCGTGTAATGCGTAACGCGAACTTAAGGTCTAATTACTACAGTAGGACCGTTTTGAGCTCGACACGGCCCGACACTAAGCCCTAGAGGAGGGCTTAGACTAAGGCCTTAGGGCTTAGAGGACCTCTAAGGCTTAGGGCTTAGGGCCAACACTGTTCTTCTCTCCTGTTTGGAGGAGTAACGTCGGTCTGGGCGCCCGCGCGATCGCAGGACGGATGCGGAATCAGCGCGGAAGCTCAGGTAGGTGCGATCCGAGCGCGTTGGAGGAGAGTGTTCGGGCGCCTGTCGCGGGGTTGGTTGGCGATTGAATAGCAGGTAGGCAAGCTGGTTATCGTTCCTCGTTGGACTCTGCTCCAGATCGCAAACACCGTCAAGTCCACTTCACGTTGGTACATCTACATCGCACTCGGCTTGTGATAATATCATCCCGAATCACAGCGTATGTACCTTCCCTTCGTCCGTCCTGCCCATCGGCGCATTCTTACAGCTTATTCATTATCCAGGTTCACAGTCTTTCGACGCTTCACTGGCACTTGTACCTTCCTCGATCGTGATCGGACGCGAAAAAAATACCAATGTGAGTTGTAATTTGCTCGTTCTTTGCTGGAGCTAATCATGGCTTTCGTCCAGTCCGAGTCGGCTTCGGAAATTAGCCATCCTGGAATGAATTATTCAACTCTATTGGTTGCGATATGCCAACCGCACGCAAATCCCACATGTCTCTGCTCTATTCTCTATTCTCTCCACTCCACAGCTCTATTCTATTCGAAACGCTCCTTGCCTATACAAACAACTCCGATACGCCTGACGACCTATAACAACACGCATTACATTCCATGGCTCGATCTCTCTTGGCTCTGGATCCGTTCGGGTGAAGACGTACCCCGATGATTTTATTCACTCCAGCGAATCACAACAGCCGTATCACAGAAAATTCGCAATCTCTGCGCCCACGATCATTAATCACGGTCCGCTCCTCGAAGATAGCTGGCAGTTTTCCGATGAGAGGAGGCTCTCTCGTTTTGGAGTTTCGCTATCCATCGTCGTGAAATATTGGACACTATCCGATATGGTTGAGGTTGCGAGTCTGCTCCAGATGTCTGGATAGACGAGGATCGCATGAGGCTGAACACAAGCTTTTCAAGTGGAGAGCACCCCCTGATGATCATCCGGGCTTTACTTCCGTGCTTGCATCAAATCGACGAACTGCTCCCGAATTCACATGGGTGTTCGAGCAAGAATAGGTCTGGGAAGGGTTCATCCGACCGCTACTCAGACTCGAAACTAAGGACAAGCATGACATCCGTACCTGCTTGCTCTTGGATCCGAGTTCAACGGCCAAAAAAAAGCCGGCGGTTCGCTTACCTGCCAGTGACCGCTTTCAAGCGGTGCAGCAAAATTAAAAGGCGGGGCATTTATCAATTGCATCAACAAGTGAATTTGCAAACAACGGCGGATCCTGCGCCCGCGCCTGATGGCGGGATTCCGATCAGCTCCCGTAGCCACAAATCTAGGGCACGGTTTTCAGGTGGACGAA
Source organism: Mycena amicta (assembly GCA_029282125.1). NCBI lineage: Eukaryota > Fungi > Basidiomycota > Agaricomycetes > Agaricales > Mycenaceae > Mycena > Mycena amicta. The sequence goes on from JARIHP010000050.1 coordinate 38,904, forward strand.
CGCATTGGCTGAATGATGTTACGCACGGCGCATTAATCTTGTCGAGACATTGGCACTGACGTCGACGCTTCGGGTGTCGTGGGTGGAGTTATCGCTGAGCCAGTCAGCCCCGAACAGAAGTCGCGAGTCGCGACGCGATGTCCCTATGGTGCCGGCACGATCGACGCAAACTTTGGCTTTGGATTATCCTCCGGAGTAAGTACATAGCTTCCAGGCGGTGCTCCGACGAAGAGCTGAGGGCCGAACCGAAGAGCGTTCAGTCACATCAGGAAAAAACAAAATCAACATAGCTAGTAGGCTTGTAGCATTGTATAACATAGCTGATGTGGTTGCACGCTTAAATTCATAGCATGATATAGCATCGCAGGGTAAAAGGAGAATACATATAGCAGGACATTGTCAACATATTAAACTGCAAAGGTATGTTAGCCATGGAGGATACATTGGCATACAGAGATGCACGCAGGGGCCCGGGCCATAGTCGTCGATGAAAATTTGCCTGTTGTTATTCAGAACCAAATATGAATATTCACACAAAGAAGCACCTGTGGGATGAACTCTCGCAAGCGTGTCAACCTTTCGCTGCAATCCGGCAGGCATGGCCCTCAACGCCGGTAAACATGACGCAGTCGGATACGAAGCCTCAGCGCTTCGTATCCGACTGCATCATAATTGCGCTTAAAATAGCGTGTAGCGCTGGTGGGAAGAAATACTGGAAGAAATACTATTCTGCATCGCGCAGTAGTACAAAATCAATGTGTCTAAGGTAAGGATTCAGATAAAAATTCTTGGCTCGATCCAGGACGTTGTCCGAGGTCAGGGTACGATCTATCTGGCGGGGAAAGCGAGGAATGAGATGGCAGCTGCGATTAATCAAGGTGACGGGAATAATTGAGGCGCGCCTGCGGTTGTTCTGGGTTGCAGCGGAGATTTTGAACATGCCCAGAGTGTCGTCGCGCGTTGTGAGAGGTTTGTACCACTCAATGTATGCGAGCGGAGTTTCGAATCGGCCGTATTCGATGGGAAGCGCAAATATGGCTCGTATACGTCCTGGAAAGAGGCCTGAAAAAGAATCAATTCATGTTCCAAAATCAAATACAACGCACATACCTTCCAAACTGAGCCGCTTGGGGATTGAAGCAGGGGTGTTTTTACGTGCCAGAATTGTATCGAAATGAGCCGGAGACTCCTTCTTCAGCCCGCGGGCAGGAATCGCTCGTGTTGCTCGAATGGGATCGGAAATGGGCAGTCTAGACACCTGTATGACGGGCGGAATCGAAATGGTAACCCGCTTATACACGGGAAAGTCGGCGGAAATGCTGTCAAAATCGGGAGGAATGGATAGATGGGAGCGAAGGAAGTTTTTGAGATGGATAAGGAAGTCCGAAGCGCCAAATTCCGCCTCCATCTTTCGAGCAGAGAGCTTGAATGGAGCAGTCTTGGCAACCTTGAATGGCGGGGGCAACACGTCCGCCTTGTCGTCGTTCTCCTCGTCAGAATCAGATGCACTGGCATCCGGTTCCGCATCCGTGTCCACAGCCACATCCACACCCTGCGACTCGTCGAGCTCACCCACGACGAGCTCATCCTCGTCATCCTCATCATCCTCGTCATCCTCTTCGTCCTCGGGGTGGTCGTGGCGTTTGGTAGGACGCGCGGAGTTTGACTGCACCCATTGCAGGTAAGCTGAGAATCGCCACATGGATTCGCGGCGAGTCAGCCATCGGGTCATCTGGGAGATATAGTTCTTCCGATTTGAGGCCCGGTATCCCAGCTTAGCACAGTCAATGTGCATGCGTTCAGTCAGCTCCGTGCTGAAACCACTCGCTGAGCCGCCAAGACGAATGAGTTCGACGTAATGCATCATTGCGTGAATTTTTGGGATGTTGAAGTGCTCGCGGATGCCCGTGTCAAGGAAGACCTTCTTGTTGTCGTGGAACATGAGCCAGGCTGCGGTAAGCCGTTGGAGAGACTTGTCGGTATGTGTTTCGAAGTGGGCATAATAGATGAAGTCGAGAATCCCGCGTACTGCGAGAAGGACACGCGGTTCGCCGATGCCGTTAATGACGCCCAGAAAGACCTTCTCCATATTCTTGTATTCGTTCCCTGTCCACTGAGAAACGAGTGAAATGCCCTGACGGAAATTGCGAAGGCTGGGATGACTCGGCATCGCTTGGAAGCGCTTGTCGATCTCGGCATTGTTCTCGTTATCGCTGCCGCCAAAGGAGTCCGTTGCCCATGGGACAGTGTGGTCGTTGAATGCACCCTTGTGGAGTTGATGAAGAAGATCGCACTGGAAGCATCGATAGATATTGCAGTGCGGAAGGTGCTTCCAGAATGGGTCGGTGAGTTTGAGACCGAGCTCGTCGAATTCGCGTGGTTTGAGACCGTTCGCCTGCTGTTGCAAGATACGAATCGCCTCTTCGGGGTCCCGCGGCGCCGAGTGAATAGGATCACCGCGCTTATCCTCGTGGACCTTGCATTCGGTGCAGCGGTTCTGCGCACAGCAGCTCGCGAGACAACGCTCGGGATGGTCGGCAAGGTACGCGGCGAGAATGGGGTGGTTGGTGCGGAAGTGCTTGTCAGCGCAAAGCATGCGCTTCCCGTCCCTCCCCGCCTCCTCCATCCCGGTGAGAAGTTTCCGCATACAGTCGTGGAAGAGCTGATAACGCACACCCGAGCGTTTCGACTTCGAGAAGCAAGAAAACTTCGAGACGGGAATATAGCCGATAAGAATTGTGGCGTGCATATTCGGCTTTCGGCGGACGTCGAAGTCGATGTTTCCGGTGGTGAGATAAACGGGCCACGCCTTCTTGTCTCCGCTGAAACTCGACAGCTGTGTTTCGTCGGTACCAATAATTACAGGACAGACAGTATGCCCGACGGGAATTAAGCCCTGCAGGACAAGAGTCAGGCACTGTCTTCCGCGAAGTAGTCGTCGACATACCTGCACGTTCCACCACAAGTCCGCGGTGTACATCTCACTATACTCGCGATTGTCTCCCGGGCCATTGCGGTAAACGTGTTGGGGCGCATAGCGCATATGCTTCTTGAACGCGGGGTTTCCCATGATCTCCTCCAGACACTCGACGGCATCGCGGCGCCAGAATTCGATCTCCTCGGTCCTCGGTTTGCCCGCTTCGTCCTTTGTGTCCCCGGTAATGGTGATGAGCTCGCATTCCCACTTAGGACCGCTCGGAAGGGAGTCAATCTTCTTGAAGAACGTGTACGCGCTGTGGTAGGACGGCTTTGCGCCGTTTCTAATCTAAGCGTCGCCGTTAGCCTGACGGACGTGTGAAGGAATCATGGCGTGTACGTACCTTGTCGAGCTTTAAGAAGGAATCGATCTTGTTCCTGCTCACGCCCGCCTCCACCAACCATTCTGCCAACTCCCAGTCACCATCGTCGTCGAATGGAGCGCACGCCTCCAGTCCCAGCTCCTTCTGTTGCTGCCGGAACGCCTCGAACCTCGTCTGGCCCTGCGCACCGTCATCCAGAACACACCCCGCCGGCTTGGGGTAGTCCTCCCGCCAGCGTGAAGAACCCGCGACATCGAGGTCTTCGTCGTCATCAGCATCTGGCACCTCCTCGACCGACGCACGCTCGTCTCTTGGGCTCGGCGGTGGGCTTGGCGGTGGACGGTTGACGGAGAGATCTTCGTCAAGATCCATGAGCACATCGTCAGGCGGCAGTTCTTCCAGCGCAGGACTTGGGGCGCGAGCGGCAGCGCGTTCGGCAGCAAGAACGAGTCCCAGTCTTTCCCGGCAGTGCTCCCTCTGCGAATAGTGCGAACGCAGTCCTTTTTCGGTCTTCAGCAGAGTCTCGCAGACCCGACAACGTAGCGACGACGAGTCGGCGGGCATCGATGGCGGGACACGCGTCAGTGATCACGTTGCTGATTATTTTTGTTTACTGAATGATTCATCAGCGTCGTCTCTTGTCTCTTACCACCACCCACCATTCCCAATGCCTCTCCGATGCACTTCCGACGACGACGACGAATCCGAGGGCGACACTCCCTCTGCCCGTGTCCCCAAGGCCCGCCGGGGTCCAGCCCCTCCAGCTCTCGACCTCGTCACCGCTACCACTGGCAAGAGAAGCAGCCGCACGGTGCAGCCCTCCGCCAAACAACAGGAAAACAGTGAGTCTGTATCCCCAATTCCCTTCTCACTCTTCCTGACAGCATCCAGACCAGCGTCTCGCTGCCAAGAAGGTCGACGAGGTCGCTGACCTGAAGAAACGACTCCAGCGCGAGAAGCAGAAACGTGCCCAGGCTGTCTGTGCGTTCTCTCTCGCTGGTCTCCTCTCTCTCGTCGCTCATTCTACGCCCAGCTCAGCTGCATGAGCACGGCGTTGCACACGCACCACTCGAGAGTGAGGAGGAGGATGACCGCCCCATCTCCCAGTTTTCGTCATCCGTGAGTCCTCACAGTTGCTCTACTGCCTCCAGCTGCTCACTCATCATGTAGTTCACAACCAAAGCCGTCGTCTCCGCGCAGGCTAGCAAGACGAAGACCCTTCGCAAGACACGGGGGAAAGATATGCCGATTGCCGTCCCAATGCCCACGCGCGGTGTGTCGTCTTTTACATCTTCCTGTTACTTTATCTCGCTCATCGCATTGTCCAGCACCACTGCAAGTTCTTGATAATGTCTCTCGCACTACCGAATACGACGACGGTGACGACGGTGATGATGACGATACTATGCTCATCGGTGAGTCGTCCTCGCTAACCCTCCGCCCACTCACTGTTGCTTCCAGACGTCCCCGAGCATAGCTCCGACGCCCACACCCTCTTCGACGGCAACCACATGGATGATGACGACGACGACGTGGATGACGACAACCTCAATGGTGACGACTCCACGCCGCCGCCGCCACGCAAGCGTATCCGCGAGCCGTCTCCCGAGCGCGCGGAACCTCCCCGTCCTCGCAAGCAACGCAAGACCCCCGCTGGCACCGAGGTTGTCCCCGCCGCTCCTCTTCCCAAGGCCCAGTTTGTCGCCGGCAAGGCCCCGAGCGGCTCGCGTACCAACCTCAATCACTTCCGTCAAGAGGACCGCCCCTTCATCCTCGCCGCGCTGCATGAGATGGAAGCCTACATCTGGACGAAGAATGCATTCCCGTCGATAGCGCAGCAAGACACCTGGGTGAAGGAGATCTGGGCGGCGGTGCAGACCCGCACAGAGAAGCGGATGGAGCTGACCGATCGCATCGCGACCATGGTGGGGTCTTGCTCCGTCGCTGCCGTTTCACTGATCGCCTCCCACAGATGAAGAACTACGGCTGGCATGCTCGCGGCGCCGTCGTCAAGGAGGTTCGCACCCTCACCGATGCGACGTACTTGCTCGCCAAGGGCACCGAGGAGGAGATCAAGAAGCGAGTGAAGGTCCTCACGAAGGATGATACCTTCCATTATCGGGTACGGCTGTTCCTCTGCCCGCTCGTGGTTTCTAATCCGAGTCTGTTGTTTCCAGAACCCGGAGACGCTCGAGGGCTTTGCCCAGAACGACATCATCAAGATGGCGTTGCAGAACATCTGGTTCCCGTCCAAGCGGGCACGGGGCGTCGTCCACAGCTCGCACTTCAGTCCCATTTCCATCCCCACCCTTGCACTTATCTTTGCGGCGGTGTGTCTCGTGTCGTCGCTGTTGTCCGAGATACTAACCCCATGTCCAGATTGAGTTCTCGATTCAGCGCTACTCGACGGGCGAGCTCGACTCCGCGGCCTCATTTGACGAGACTCACAACAAGCCCCGCTATGAAGCTCACCTCAAGAACCTGAAGGAGTGGGACGAGCTCTTGCCGGCTGTTACCGCGCAATTTCGTCAGCGTCTGTATGATGATTGCAGGTACGCTTCTTTTCCTACCGGGGTCTTTCCTTTCGGAGCTTTCCTGATCATTTTCATAGGAAACAATCTGGTGCTGCCATCGTCAGGCCCGCGATGGGTCTCTCGGAGGACCGTCGGGCGCGGGCATTACGCGAGCTCCAGGAGATGCAGCAGGGTGCGTAAGCTAATCACTGCGCGAGCACTAAGTACATCATTTTATGTATAATTCAAACGAATACACATCTTTCTATCCTTTCTATGCGTGCAATATGAGGTTTTCGGGTGGTAAATGGGTCGGATATATTGCGTGCGCGTTCGTTATATGACACTATCGTGGAAACACGGTTAACAATGTGCAGTGATGGGGTACAATATCCATTCCCGACTAACCATGTGAAGCTATATCACAACCACCCTTTCAACGCAGCTATGCAAACTATATGGCTCATGTAGCTCGACATTGTGGTCCCGTTTTTTCCTGATGCAGGCACATACATTCCCTGCATGACAGAATCAATCAACACCGGCACTGGCAGGCGGTGAAATGGGCGTTGATTCTTGACTTTGGCGAATCAGGCACTCAGCCGCTTGTCAAATTCATCCTTCCAAACGAACAGCTTTCACTGTTGACGGCGGGTAGGCAGGCTCAAAGGCACCAGAATTCGATCTTCGAGGCTCGAAGCTGGGATTCGCGAACCAGTCGCCCTTCGAAGGACCCAGAGCAGCAACATCCAGTAGTACACGACGGGTTGCTGGCTCCGCGGATGACGCCAATTTACAGCTTCTTGAGCTTGAACTTGAGGCGGGAGTAGACGCGGGGAAGCCTGATTATCCCGAGCAGTCACGAGAAGCGGGATTTTCGATGTGCTGTCGGTCAGAGAGCCCTTGTACGAGTTGCGCGATAAGATTGGGGACGTCGGAGCCCGATACGAGGTGAGAATGGCTCTCAACACTGGTAACACTAGCAGAAATCATTGCTCGAGCGCCAAAGAAAGAATTCGAAAGATCACCGACTGTTGTCAGTTTACGTCGGTGGGATTGAGCAAACAAGGCCCAGGAGTTGTATAATTGGCTTAGAGTTCAATATGCGGGAGCGTGCGGTCTGTGGAAGCCACGTCGTTGCGACCAAATACTTAGTACGTGGCAAGCCGCAAAAGACGGAGTCACGGTGAATCACATCAGCGGTCTAGACCCACTAATTTCTCACGCGCATGCTTTTGCCCTCCGCGTCCATCCTCAACGCGCACAACGGGCTCGCAACACGGGGAACCATTCGTAATGCGCCGCTAGGCTCGTGTACTGCTCCTCGGTCGTCCTCCTTGTCTGCATCGTCAGTCGCACTGCGCCATGCAATCTCTTCTTGACGAGCTTGGAATCCACACCGGACCACACGTCTTCTCCGATCTCCGATACTTCGGAGATCTCCCCATTCACGGGCTACTCGCAGTCTACGTCGGTGTATGGGTCCGGCTGGAAATCTCGGTGGTGTTGCTACTCGCGTCCTCTTACAACGTCGTCTTCTCGAGCTCGAATGACCAGGCCAAGACTTTATCTGTGCGCCAATCTTCGCCCGTTCATTCAAGAAACTGTATCCCGATGAATGGTACGGCCCTCCGATACGCACGATCCTCAGACAAACCAAAGAGATGCGCGACGCAGCGCGAAGCATGGGCCAGGTTTCTCAAAAGGTTTAGCAAGGCCGATAGGACAGTTTCAGATTTGTCGCGACTGCAACCCATCGGGTATAATTACTGTTCTAATCTATATCCAGCAGGTCCTCCCTTCACCCTCAACCGCGCGCGCCAGCGCTTTCCCGGTTCCTCCACCAAATGAAGGTTGCGCTCCAACAGAATTTGCGACCAGTGGATGTACGGCGAAGCCGCGATATTGTGTCTGACGAAGTGAGGAAATAATCTTGTCCGTCAACGAAGCACTCACTCGCCCAGGGGCCATCTGAAGTAGAAAGGGGTTCTAGCGACGGAAGCAGAGCGAGATCGAACGTGGTCATGAAGGTCTCCCAGCTGTTATAGTTCCGCGGGGTTCTATAGTGGTCATGAGAGGCTAGGTAAGCGATGAATCGAAGATACATACACAATACGACACCTCCAGGTCACCGACAGCAGTGTGAGAGACGCGTGCGGCGAGCTAGGGAGGAGATTGATTGAGGAAGGATCTTCGTAGTCCTGTGGTGCTCGCGTGAGTTAACAGGCTCGGAGATCGAACACTTTGAACGACGCACAGATGTTCGCATGAAGACTGAAGTGACATTTGGGCATAGGTCAAGCACAGGCACGCTGATTTTGCGCATGGCCTCCTCGTCGATATCCAGCTCAATCAACTTGGCGCCATGGACGCGAATCAGCGGTTCGTAGTCGAGCGACGATTCGGAGGACAAACAGCGGAGGCTTCGGAGAGCGGGAAGACTGCAACACATTCAAATCGACGTCGAGAAGAAAAGCGCGTCGGAAAGAACTCGCCTCAGCCGCAATAGGTTCGTCAAGAATGACTGGTCCGCCGCCGAAACCCGCAATTTCTCGAGCTTGGGAAGCCAATCTTCCCCGTCCGGAACCTCGTCGATTGTGAACCTCGTGGCGGGCGCCATCCAGTCGAGCTCTCTAAGCACAACGAGCAGCATGAAAACGGTCGGCGAACTGGACGCCTCCGAGTCCCACTGTGCTGCGATGCGGAGCCGACATCGGGATAGCGAGTCTCCCGCGCATTCAGCCAGCTTGACGAAGGTCGTCCAGGGAGCATGCGGCGGATTTTGGTCGTCTAGAACCGTTTGAATCGGAGGGCCGTGGGCCAAATGCGGAGAGTAGGTGGACATCGGTCTCATCTCGCGTTTGAAGCCAGATGTGGGTGAAGAAGTGGGGAAGACCGAGGTTCTAAAACGAGGTGGGTAAGTAACGCTGGAGGATGTGATGCACCCGTACGTGAAACTTCCGACACACGAGCAGAAGAGGGAGTTTCTCGGGCAGATTCGCCGGTTTAGGGTTCCATCCACGTTCAACGACGGACATTGCGAAGTATAGTACGCGTGACCACACAGCGTCTTGGACATCCTCCGTAGCCGCAGCCATGGGGATGTAGAATGGGTCGAGAGCGGGAAGCAGCACATTGTCCAACGGCTGGCTAGGAACAACTTAGAGTTCAAGAGCTAATATTTGCGACATGACATACGTGGGCTGAGCCGCAAATTTCACCAATTTCTGTAACGCAGGCCGCTCCTCCAGTAGCCGTCGGTTATCGCCGTTCATTGCGTCCAGGATGTGGATCGTCTGTAACGGGCACGACGCAAGCACCGTGTATGCTTTGTCTGCCTCGTAAACGGAGCGAACGAAGAGGGTGGTGAGGCGAGCACTTTTGGCGATTGGTTGCGCGATCTTTTTCTCCCAAGCAATTCGACTGTAGTTGACCGTCGTCTAATGAGGAATATCAGGAGAATATCCACGCGGAGATCTGAAAGCCCTCACCAGATTCTTCCAGCCTGGAATTGCCGCTGAAATCCCATTCGCCAGCTTGGCAGTCAGTTTTGAATTGGCACTCTTCCCCGACGACAGCGACGAGGGACCATCCAAGATGAGCGTCGTCGGGCTGATGAACTGGAGAGCTTTGCACGTAGGGTCGACCGTGTTTGGCGGGGCCACGTAAAGGCAGAGGTAGAGATCCGTGAGATGGGGAGTATTTTGAAAGATGACTCGCATTGGGACTCCGTACCCGCTCTCGATACGCAGCTTCTTCACGAATCGCCCAAGGTCAGCGTCCGCGTTTTCGGAGAAGGTGCGTGCCAACGCCCTCGCCTGGTCCGTGGAGCAAATGACCACGGTTTCATAGAGCAGCGGTGTTCCGACACGTAGCCAGCCTTTGCAGACGAGAAGGTAGTTGGAGGAGGAGGGGGCGTAGTGGGTGAATGGCGAGACAGGAGACGTGTCGGGGAAGACCGTGTCTGGTAGGGTGCTGTGAGAAAGCCTGGTTTGAAAACCAGTTTAAAAACAGTTTTTAAAAACCGTTAGTTTTGAATTCCAAAGCCACAACTTGGTGTTTGTAAACACTCACATGATGTAGCACAGCCTTCATACCGCCATGTCTCCTGCTATATCCTCCAAAACAAAAATCTGCCATGACTGCGTGTGTGGCTGCTCGATCATACCAAGGCTCACACAATTTTCTGCAGTGAGAAAATACAATCCATCAGTCATTTTCTGACCAACCTGCCCAGGTCAGCATGCCTTGTGATGTCTCGGGCTTCTTGGGCCATGAGTTTGAAAACAGTTTATAAACACCCTGGTTTTAAAAACCAGTTAGAAACACCTGTTAGTATTGAATTTTGAATTACTCACAGCACCCTAGTGTCTGGCACGCAGAGCGCTGGCGCCAGAATCTCAGAAATGAGCTCGTCGGGGCAGGAAGGCGCCGGCATGGGCTCGTCGTGGTTGTTGTGAATGTGTGGGAACGGCGCCAAGCCTTGATGATCAGATGAAACCAGTGATTTTGGAGATCGCCGACAAGACCGATAGCTAATACCATCCCACATCCCATCACAGCGACCTTCAGTGTCTTTGAGGACTGTGTGGGGGAGGTTGAAACGGATGTTGACGATACTGGTTTTTGCTCACTGTTCTGTCGTGTCCGCGAATGTATGGAGTATCGACGATTTTACTCTGGAAGTTACTCAGGATAGGAGTCGGCTTAAATTCGGCCATGCATTGCCCACCAGTTCTACAAATTACTCCTCTGCTCTGTATGCAGCCGATCCTCCCTTCACCTTCAACCGCGCGCGCCAGCGCTTCCCATGATCCTCCACCAAATGGAGGTTGCGCTCCAACAAGATTTCCGACCAGTGAACGTACGGGGAAACGGCGATGCTTTGTCTAGTGATCAAGTGAGGAAACAAACTGTCGCAAAAACGAAACACTCACTGGCTCTTGGGCCATTCAAAGTACAGAGGCCTGATCTCTTCCAGGGACGGAAACAGAGTGAGATCAAACGTGGTGATGAAGGTCTCCCAGCTATTGTATTTCCGCGGGGTCCTAAAGTTCGTATGAGATGCTAGGTAAACGATCAATCGCAGATACATACACGATACGACAGTTCCAGGTTACAGACAGCATCGTGAGAGACGTGTGCGGCGCGGTAGGGAGTAAATTGATTGAGGACGGATTTTCGTGCTTCTTTAGAGCTCGGATCAGTTAGCATGCTCGGAAGTTGGGATGCTTTGAACGACTCACGGATGTTCGCAGGACGAGTGAAGTGATGTTCGGACATAGGTCAAGGACAGGAACACTGGTTCTGGCCACGACGTCCGGGTCGATGTCGAGCTTGATCAACTTGGCGCCATGAACGCGAATCAGCGGCTCATAGTCGAGCGACGGAGATTCCGAGATCAGACAGCGGAGTCTTTGGAGAGCGGGAAGACTGCCGCACGTTCAGTGTACGTCGAGAAGAAAAGCTGGTCGGGGAAAAAAAACTCGCCTCAGCAATAATAGCATGTTCAAGAATGACTGGTTGGCCGCGTAAATCCGCAATTTCTCGAGGTTGGGAAGCCAATCTGCCCCTTCCGGGATCTCCTGCATCGAGAGGCTCATGCGCGACATCCAGTCCAGCTCTCTGAGCACACTGAATCGTGCGAACACGGTAGGTGAAGCGAACTGGCTAGAGTCGGAGTTGTATGATGGTGCGATGCGGAGTTGACATCGAAAAAGGGAGTCTCCCGCGCACTCAGCCAACTTGGCAAAGGTCGTCCAGGCAGCATACATCAGCGATTGTCCGTCTACGACAGTTTGTATCCGGGGATTGTGGTCCAATGCAGAGAGTAGGCGGGTATCGCTCACATCTCGCGGTGTGTCGTAATACGGGTTGTATGGAAGCCGGATGTGAGTGAAGAAGTGCGGCAGACCGAGGCTCTAAACGAGATTAATAAGTGATGCCGGCGGATGTGATGCACGCGTACGTGAAACTTCCGGCAGACGAGGAGAAGAGGGAGTTTCTCGGGCAGATCCATCGGTTTGGGATCCCAACCACGCTCCACGACGGACATTGCAAAGTATAGCACGCGTGACCACACAGCGTTTTGAACCTCCTGCGTAGCCGCGGCCATTGGGATGTAGAATGGGTTGAGAGGAGGAAGGGACTCGTAGTCCCTAGACAAAATCAGAATCCAAGCGCGAACATCGGCAACATGACTAACGTAGGCTCCATCGCAAACTTCACCAACTTCTGTAGCGTAGGTCGCGTCTTCAGATACCGGCTGTAATAGTCGTCCATTGGGTCCGGGATGCAGATCGTCTGTAGCGGGCACGACGCAAATATAGTGCATGCTTTGTCCGCATCGTGAATGGAGCGGAGGAAGAGAGTGGTGAGGCGAGCACATTTGGCGATTGGTCGCGAGATCTTTGTCTCCCATGTAATCTGACTGTAGTTGACCGTCGTCTAATGAAGAATATCAAGAGAACATCCACCGGGAGATCCGAAGGAAAGCGCGCACCAAATTCGTCCAGCCGGGAATCGCCGCTGCAATCCCATTTGCAAGCTTCGAAATCAGTTTCGACTCGGCACTCTTCCCAGCCGACAGCGACGAACGACCCTCCAAGATGAGCGTCGTCGGGCTGATGAACTGGAGAGCTTTGCACGTTGGGTCGACTGTGTCCGGGGCGGCAACGTCCAGCCAGAGATACAGGTCCGTGAGATTGGGAGTACTGTGGAAAATGACTCGCATCGGGATCCCGTACCCGCTGTCGATACGCAGCTTCTTCACGAATCGCCCAAGGTCAGCGTCCGCGTTTTCGGAGAAGGTGCGTGCCAAAGCTCTCGCCTGGTCCTTGGAGCGAATGACCACGGTTTCATAGAGCAGCGGTGTTCCAACGCGTAGCCAGCCTTTGCATACGAGGAGGTAGTTGGAAGAGGATGGGGCGTAGTCGGCGAATGGCGAGACACGCGACGTGTCGGAGAACAGTGTGGATGGAACACGGAGGGCCGGCGAGAGAATCTCAGAAATGAGCTCGTCGGGGAAGGAAGGCGCGGGCATGGGGTCGTCGTGGTTGTTGTCAGAGGCTGAAACCAGGTTTTGATGCGATCGCCCAGTGACAGGTGTACTACATTCCCGCGTCCCGAGAGCCTCAAACTCTCCCGATTCCGCGGACATGCCCATGGAATGTTGATCGGGAGAACTCAGACCTGTGAGCCCCGGCGACTCGGCGGCGGGCAGAACCAGAGCAAGATTCATGGTAGTATCTTGTCAAAGACGTGCCATAAGGGTTGCCAAGCGCATAGGGAACCCGGAACACTGATTCTAGCAACATTCAATTGCGGCGGTTACATCCGGTCAGAGAATCAGAGCTGTATTTCTCGGGATTCCATCTAAGAGAGCACCTCACCGTGGTATACTTACTCCCGCATTCAAAACAAACGCTCGAATGCAGTGTATCAAAACTATACGTATTCGCGTGCTAAACTGACATGCAATTGACTTCACAAGCCATTCTGTCGTCTGGCGCTGGTCCTCGTCGTCATCGTTCTCACCGGGGGCTTCGTACTCAATCGCGAGCGCCACTTCGTCCCCGTCTTGTCGCTAACCTGTACCCCCACGGCCAACAATCCCTCGGCGACGCGAATCCAAGGGTTCTTCACCATGTCACGTCTAGTAAGGCGTGAGTTCGTTTTATTCTGCAGAGGGATAGTAGACGGCTTACTCATTCGTTGGCCAGGAAGGTGCCGAAGCGAGTTGAACTTCTTGCAGGTTGGGAATGGTTCGCTTAACCTGGCTGGACAAATCCGCAAAGAAGGTTTCCCATTTCAGAGTACTGGACTTGGCCCTGAATTGATTTGTTAGGAAGAGATTCAAGACGGGAGGAAAGCCGACGCACCAAACGGTTGCAGGCAGTATGAATTTAATCTTGGTTAGCGCGCGAACGGGAGTCGCCGAGTGGAGCATGTTCGTCGCAGGGAATGTAGAGTTCTTCCAAGCGATGTGTCAGTGACGGATGAGGAGAATATGGGTTGCTTACAGGATAACGAAACAGGACATTACGACAGAGGATCGTGAGCTCCGTCAGATTCGGGCACAAATGCAATACACCGTTGGAGCGACTAGTTGAAACGAGAGCGTTCAGATTATCGATAAGGACGACGAGTGTTTTCAGGCTGTTCCCATGTGCTCTAAGCAGGTTGCGCAAACTTGCATGAATAATGTTGGACAGAATTGTGAGGTTTTTGAGCGCTGGAAGTCTAGGGACCAAAGATTAGTCTCAACATAAAGTCCAACCGAGAGATTAGTAGACGTACTTCATCAGGGAGAGAACCTCGAGGAGAGTTGCATGCGCTTCCCAGATCTGGAGTTCCTCCAAGCGCGGGAAAGCATCCTCGTACGCAGCCGAGACGAAATCAGTGTCGAACATGGTATACGACCTCCAATGAAGCTTTCTGAGGTTCGAGAAGGCATTGAACACGACGGGGGCCTGTCGGGGAGTACCAGCATAGTTTCCCTGACGCGCCGGGACATCGACACACAATTCACGCAGAGCAATATTCGCAGTCTGTGAGAGCTGCGTGAACGCGTCCCACGAAACCGAGAGCTCGTTATATCCGAGCCACGTCGACGAAGAAGATGCTTCGGGATCAAATGATGTGCAGTATCGCGAGGTGAAAGTCTCGAGGGCTCGAGTATTGCGCAGGATTTCCAGGATGGGGTCGTCGAAATCAGCAGGCGCTTCGCTTTGGATCAGCCTAGAAGCATATGCATTGTAGTTGTGCGAAAGGTGGAGCTCGCGAATGTGCAGGGCGTGGGCGGGTGATTGGACGGCGGTGCGTGCAAGTTTCAACGCTGATTTTCGATTAAGAAGGGTGACTTTGGCGTATATGTGCGGTAAGGCAAGGCGCTACGGGTGTTTTTGAGTGATACAGGACGGTTGATCAAGGAATGAGACATACGGAGAAGCTTTTGCAGACGAGGAGCAACTTGTTGGCGGTACGATTGATCGGGAAACTGGCAAACTCGAGAATGAGGGACCAGACCGAATCCTGGATTTCTTGTGGCGCAGCGGCCATGGGGACGAAGTTGGGGTTCAGGTTCACATTGGGAAGAACATTCGCTTGCGGGATGGCGGTCTGTGCACTGTCGCCGTATTGTTTCGATGAGAAGCAGGGCAATAAAAATGAGATCGTACCCGAGGTTTATCTGATATCGAAGCGATGTTTTCCCCACCGCGGCCAGAGTTTTTTGAAGTGAGATGGCCGAGTCCAGTTCCGATTGCGACTGCAGAGGTGTCGAGATTCTGATTACTTGCAGCGGACAACGTTTAAAGGAATCCCACGCCCTGCTGCCAAACTTCACGCTGCCTATGACGATGGTCGACAACCGCTTTTCGCGTGCAATGGCTTCCGAGATGCGGGTAACGCGATTCGATGGACCGTACGGGCTCGGGGAGGAAATATCAAGCACAGTCTATGATGCATGTCAGAGCGCTGAACTCGCGAGCCACGATAACGCACCAGCTTGTTCCAGTTGGGACTGACTTGAATCAGTGCGTCTGCAAGCTTGGATGCCATATTGTGGCCGGAGTGATAGTAGGCAATGTCGGCCAGGATGAGTCGGATCGGATTTATCAACTCAAGACCCCTGCACAAGCCGTCTGTACTGTCGCGCGGGGAAAGATTGAAGGAGACGAAAAGGTCGGTGATATTCGGCGTGTATTTGAGAAGGGTGTGCATTGCCGGGCCGTAGCCGGCTTCAACGCGGAGCTTGCGGACGAAACTTCCGAGCTGGTTGTTGCTGGCGACGACCGCCGAGAGCGCTTTGGCTTGGGCGGTGGAACGAAGGACCACGACGCCGTAGAGGAGCGGCGTGGACACACGAAGCCATGCTTTGCAAACGAGGAGATAAGCGGATGGTGGCTCTGAGAAGTGGGCGAAGGGCGAGAGGTATGCGTTCGCTGAAAAATCGGCGTCGTCCACTTTTAATGCGGGGGAGAGGATCTCGGAGATGATTTCGTCGGGAAGGGAGGTAGGTGGCATGGCTAGAGATGGTCAGAGGCAACGAATAGAGCAATGTGGCGGAGGACGCACTGAATCAACCCAGACGCGCAGCCTATGCTCGAGATGATGAGCGCGTCTGGCAAGAAGGATTCGTGTGACTTGATGGCACGTGAGCGCGGGAACTCATCACACGCTGCCACGGAACACCCACCACCACCACTTCCTGCGTGTGCGTCGCAGAAGAGTCTCGGAATCCAAATAACCCTCGTTCTAGTCACAATCGCCATGGCTCTCTCGATTCCTCCCGAAATAACAAGCGACATCTTCGCTCTGCTCCCGACTGGAGTCATATCGACCATGGATCCCGATGCACTCATCGTGCCTCTTGTTTTCGGGCAGGTCTGTCGCGAATGGCGGTCGATATCGCGCGGCACGCCTGCTCTGTGGAGCACGCTGACGCTCAAGATCTATTACAACTCCACTGAACCCCGCGAACGACGCCTCGCCCTGGAGGAGCTCGTCGCTGGGTGGATCGAACGTTCTGGCCAGCAGCCTCTCCATCTATCTCTGTCTGGATCCCATCCATACAGCTGGGGCTCTGCCTTCACCACCTATATCGTCGAGACCCACGCCTTGCGCATCCAGGAGCTACACCTCGACCTTGCAACCGTGCGTTTTTCCCAGTTTGCGGAAGGAACTTCGGCCCGGCTTCCTATTCTACGGAGATTCTCTGGCCGCGTCTATGCGAGCCCAAGCACTCAATGCTCCTTTGCACTTCTCGAGCATTCGCCCCTGCTGCGCGACTTTGCCTTCAGCGGCGGTATCCTCTTGGACAGCTCGATGTACATCCCTTGGGCCCAGCTCGTGCGACTCACGGCCTCCAATGGAGTCACTACGGCCCAAGTGCTGAAAATTCTCAGCCTCGCGACTTGCCTCGAGGAGTTCACCCTCCAATCTGTCTCGCCGTCGCCCGATACTGGTATCGACCTCGAAAATATGACAGAACTCGTCCATCCCTGTCTCCGCAAGATCGATATTTATGGGGCCAGCATCCACGCTCTACTCCTGCCTCTCCTGCGTCTTCCCGAACTGGAGGATCTTTCGCTCGTACTTACCTACGGAGCCCGAAGCATCGAGGACCTCCTTGCGTTCGTCGGGCGCTCGGATTGCAGGCTCAAGAGGCTCAAGATCGGCGCGAGTCTGGGATCGCGCGAACTCCGGCCCTTGTTTTCGGCTGTGTCGCATCTGGAGGAGCTGTCCTACACGTGCCCCGATACCCGCATGGGAGAGTTAATCTCGGTCCTGACCTCCACTTCTGAACCATGCCTCCCGAATCTGAGGAGTCTGGAATTCACGACAGACACCTTCGTTCCGGGTCGCTATCTTTCGCTCGTGCAGATGCTCGAGTCCCGCGCTCAAGAGGATTCAGGCTGCCCACGGGTGGAGCAGTTCGGTCTGACATTCGCGTCGCAAATTTCCAAGATGACTCTGTCGGAGGAGGTGGTAGAGAGGTTAGAGCGGCTGAAGGCTGATGGGACGAGGACGCGGATCGTACTGTTGGCCGAGTATCGTGCCAGTACTGTGCACCGCGTTCTCTTCGATTGAACCGCTGAGGACCGTTCGTTACTTTGAGTAGTATTGATTATCTATTGAATGCTGACCCTAAAGAGTCAAGTTTCGGGCGTGTTCACACCGTAAGTACTTATGTCGTGTCCAAAGCGGCGAGCAAAACTGTGTTCAAGGAGATGCAAGGAGAAACCCCGTTTCCCCGCGGTAGCTAGTGGAACTCGTCATGGAAGTTGACCAGCTGTATCACTTCCGTTGTGTACTGAGGATCCGAGACGCGCTGCTGACCGGGCCGGTAAATCGCATCATGATGGTGAGAAATAATTCCCAGATCCGGCGTCACGGTAACGCCGTTACCTTCGCTCTCCTGACTGGCGTGTCCAAGTCGCGCCGCAAAACCGACGCGACGCGCCTGAAGATTCGCGGGCCCGTCGATAGCCTCTTCTCCTCACTCTTCCCCCGCGACTCGAAGAGTTTCAGCCATTGTCGCCCAGTGGCACTCGACAGTTATTTAGCGCGGTGCGTCGCTATTGAATGCCTGTATCTCCGTGTAACTTGGCCACAGCCATGGCTGACACCTCCCTTCCCGACGAAATCATCTCCGAAATTCTCTCCCCTGCCTTGACGGTCGACGACGACGTATTCACCGAATCGTGCGCACACTCTTCACCCTTCGCAAACTTCTCCGAGTCCACATCCGCGTACCTCCTCGTCTGCAAGTCTTGGCTCCGAGTGGCCACCCCGCTCCTTTATAATGTCGTCGTCATCCGTTCCAAGGCTCAGGCCAAGGCGCTCGCAGGCGTGCTCAGCCGAAACGGAGAGCTGGGTCGATTCATAAAGAAGCTGCGGGTGGAGGGCGGGTACGGTGCACCGATGCAGACGATTCTCAAGTGCTCGCCTAACGTGACGGATCTCTTCCTTTCCCTCAACATGTTTGCGCTGGACAGCACCGATGGATTGTGCAAAGGATTCGCCCACATTAGTCCCACCAAGCTCATTCTCGATGACGACGGCTGCAAAAAGAACAAAGCGATCTCGAAGCTCGTGGAGGCTCTCGTCGCAGTCATTCCTAAGTGGGAGCGTCTGGTGTGTTGTGTCCACGATTTCGGCGTCGCGTATTGTTGACCCTAGCTCACACCAGACGACCATTGACCTCGACAATACGGTTGGGTCTGTGCGGGACGTCATGATCTCCAAGCCCATCATTGACAGTCTCCGCCTGACCACCATCGTCGTCAAATACGCCTATCAGGCTAGAGCTGCATTCAACACGTTCACGGCCTGTCCGTTGCAAGTAATTCAGATCAAGATGACGTCTCACGTTGGCGCGTCCGAGATTGCGCTCCTCGCGTCCGAATTCAAGACCGCGAACCGTACAATTGTGCTCAAGTACGGCTCAAATCAACGGTACGCCCAAGTCTGAGTTGGACTTCCCATGTAATTGTTTTCAGGGATTCAACCAAACCCGGCCAAATTTTGTGGAGCGTAGACATTGCACCATCCCTCGACCCTCACTTCGTCCCCATGCACTCCAGCACGCCACAAGTTCAGGACCGCCTCTGGTCGCATATCCTTCAATTCGTGTTTTCCGCTCCGACGCCTCAATCCCACAAGATTCTGCTCGTTTCCAAGCGATTCCTCGTCCGTCTTTTAGCCCTTTTGCCTGCTGCGTCCGTTGATTCTCCGCAGCGCGTCGGGCGACCCCATTTCTACGAGAAAATATCGATCAAAAGCCGCCGATCTGCATTGCTACTCGCTTGCACACTAATGGCTACGCCGTCCTACGGGGCGCATATCCAAGTCCTCACCCTCTATGGCTCTTACTTCCAAAACCTCCGGTCAACGACACTCGCCCCCAGCCACCTAGGACAGCTTAGCGTTTCGGATTACGACAAAGACATCCGCTCCATCCTGCGCACCGCGTCGAGGCTGGTGAACTTGGTATTCTTCGCTTGTAGGAAGCGCAGCGATTCGGATAACACCTTTTATATGTCTCACTTGCTCAGCGACCTTGCAATCACCTGGCAGGCATTGACGCTGCTCGGTCAAACAGCCGGCGCAACCCTGCGGGACTTGTCGATCGAGGTAGCGTCCGCTCAGGACGTCAATCGCGATGCGGCTAGAGTCTTCGGCGCCTTCGTTCAACTTCGGACGCTTAGCTGGAGGTCGCATGCGGAGGGTGTGTTTGTCTGTGACGACGATACAGACGCTTGTGCAGCTGCGTTTCCGAACTTGGAGGATTTGTTTGTGTGGGACGCGCACAAGACCTTCTTCGAGGCCCTTTCCAAGATGACGTGCGTACTCCTCGCTTCCGAGTTGTCATGCTCACCGTTCCTCGCAGACTTTCGTCGCTGCGCCAGCTCACGATCGTTTCGAAGGTTTTCTCCTATAGCCTCTTGGCATCCCACGGCGACCGCCTGACCACCGTCTGCATATCGATCGCTGCCCTCTCAGAGCTATCCTCCTCGCCCGCCGCCGTGTCGCGAACGACATGTATTCTGGACCTGTGCCCCAATCTCACCCAGCTGACGGTGCTGTACCGGAACCAAATGCATCTGCTCCTCGTCAGTCCTTTATCCCCACTTCTGCTCCGGTCTAACAACCTTCGAAGGATGAACCTTTCGTTTCTACTCTCTTCGACTCGCAAAACCCAGCTCAGTTACTCACGACTATCAAGTTTATCCTTCCGCACGAAGCTGGGTGCGTTTCAAAGCTTTCCCGCTTTTCAAGACCACTAACAAACACTGCTCGGGATCGCAGATACAAAGACTTCATGGTCGTACTGGAAGACTTCTTCGCAAACCTCGCCAAACAACTCACACGCTGCACTCCCTCTTTAAAAGACATCGAGCTGTGTTCGCCGGCGATCACTTGGCCAACGAACGAGTGCGTAACTACCGTTTGTTTGCCAGTTAGCCCGGGCCCAACTTACGATTAACGCCAGACGCGACATCGTCAAGAACGTTTGGGTGCGCATCGCGGAGAGCCTGTTGGCGGTTGGGGTACAAGTCGCGGATTTATCGGGGAAGAAGTGGCGTTCGAGGTTGTCCACGACGAGAGCTGTTAATACCGGGACAGCGAGAGTGCGCAAGAGTCGGAAGGAGGTCGATAATTGAGGTAGACTGCTGAGTGTAGAGATCAAGCTCACTATAATAGTTCTCATCGAATGTCCGAAATCAACGTCTCAGCTCGCCACGAGCGCGTCTGCGTCCCGAAGAGATCGCGTCCGAATCCCCGACCTCCGCCATATCAATCGTCCTATGTAAAAAGCTTCCGGATCGACCCGTATTCGTGATGATCAATCCCCGCCCGTCATTTTTGCTCCGTTGCTGATTTGATGAAAGTCGAGTCATATTCCTGTCGCCAGCACACACTCATTCATCTTTCCCTCTCACCACGTCGTCCACCTTCACGCCTCCCGGACCCGAGAGCGCCTCCCTCGCCCGTTAGCGCTGAATCAAACAGGTTAGGTGACTCGGTTCCGTTTCTTCCCGCCGCACGCTAACACCAAATCGAGAAGCCAGAATGGCAAACGCTGGCAGAGACGCCGATGTGGACAGTATCATCGACAGGCTTTTGCTCGGTACTACTCCTTTCCTTCTTTTCTCCCCCGTCCTCCCCCCTCCACCGCCTAGCGCCCGTAGCCGTAGCTCTTCGCTGATTGTAACTTTTTTCCGAATTCTTGTTTCTTGTGTATAGTTAGAGGGTACCGTCCAGGGAAGGAAGTAAAGTTGGAGGAATACGAAATACAATACCTCTGCCGCACGTCGCGGGAGATCATGATGGCGCAGCCAATCCTCCTCGAGCTCGAGGCGCCTCTAAAAGTCTGCGGTTCGTCACGCCCGCCCTACCCCTCATCACGAGTTCTGACTCACCCACAGGCGACACGCACGGACAATACTACGACCTCCTCCGACTATTCGAATACGGCGGCTTCCCCCCGGAGGCAAACTACCTGTTCCTAGGCGACTACGTCGATCGCGGGAAACACTCCCTCGAAACGATCTGCCTCCTCCTGGCATACAAAATCAAGTACCCCGAGAACTTTTTTCTGTTGCGCGGGAACCACGAAAGCGCGTCGATTAATCGGATTTATGGGTTTTATGACGAGTGTGCGTTTTTCGTTTTCTCTGCTTGCCTGGAAATTCGCTGATGGGGATGGGCGAAACAGGCAAGCGCCGACATAATGTCAAAATCTGGAAATCCTTTATCGACTGCTTCAACTGCTTCCCCATTGCAGCGCTCATCGACGAGCGCATCTTCGCGATGCACGGTGGGCTCAGTCCCGATCTGCAAAGCATGGACCAGATACGGCGGATCATGCGCCCGACGGATATCCCGGACACCGGGATTCTGAGTGATTTACTTTGGTGCGTTTTTTTGTGCGTTCATGTTCGGGTCAGTTGCTGATTCACTGGCACTGGAAAAGGAGCGACCCAGATAGCACCGTCCGCGGCTGGGG
Source organism: Mycena amicta (assembly GCA_029282125.1). Taxonomy (NCBI): domain Eukaryota; kingdom Fungi; phylum Basidiomycota; class Agaricomycetes; order Agaricales; family Mycenaceae; genus Mycena; species Mycena amicta. The sequence goes on from JARIHP010000050.1 coordinate 60,731, forward strand.
GGAAAACGACCGCGGGGTGAGCTTCACGTTCGGGCCCGACGTCGTTGCGCGGTTCCTGCAGAAACACGACCTCGACCTTATCGCGCGGGGGCATCAGGTCGTCGAAGACGGGTACGAATTCTTCGCCAAACGCCACCTCGTCACGATCTTTTCGGCACCCAACTACGGCGGGGAATTCGACAATGCGGGCGGGATGATGAGCGTGGATGAGTCGCTGTTGTGTTCCTTCCAGGTGTGTGCTTTGTCCTTCCTCGTGTCCTTCCTTCCTTCTCCCCCTCCTTCCGTCTGTCCTACCGGGTTTCACGCCGGCTCAATCCCAACCAAACAGATCCTTCGTCCCGCCTCAAAGAAGCCCCAATCCCGGTTCGGCAAGGAGCGGCGCAGGAGCAAGGAGAAGGACAGCGAATCAGACATTCCGGTTCAAGCCTCATCCGGTGGCAGCAACAGCAGCGGGAAAGCCAAATCCAGGGCGTAGTAAGGCTTGGTGGAAAAATAACAGACAAAACACGCACCTGCGATTCGGTCTTTATTCTTATTATTGTATAAATAATTTGCGGCGGGGGGTGGTTGGTGTGATCTCTGCGATGAGAGATCGCAATTTGTACCTATTTATTCATTTATTTGTCTGGAAAACATTAGGAAAGTTGGTGACTTCATTTGCCTAGGAGGAGCACACGCCGCAACGTTCAGGAAAATGAAACAGCCGAAATGAAGAAACGTACCTCAGACTCGGAGACAATCCGTTTATCGCCGATCCTTATATAATGTCAGTGCGTCCGAGGAGTTCTGCTCCCGCTGTACATGCTCCATTCCAGCTCGTACGCGTCAATCGTGAGCCTCCGGAATACACCATTGATCATGCGAGGGCGCCGCGAGCTGCAAGAATCAAGAGCTACTTGCGGTGCGTCGGTGGTCGCCGACCTTTCCAGTCAGAAGCGAAAGTACGAATGTCTACTGGTAGAACACCAGTGCAGGGAGGTGCACGGTCGAGCATCGTTGGATAGTTAGCGAATTCTTCCTTGTCCACCAATGCTGTCAGGAATTCACAAGAGCGCCGGCGTAGTCGGAACTAGGAAGGCTGACTGGCAGTGGGAGACCTCGCGCCGACGGCGGCCGTCGGCAACCGGCACCGTCTCGGCACCACGTCACTCGTGACATCACGCATCACACCCCACGAAGCGAAAAATCAGCTTCCGTCAGGGGTCAGTCAAAATCGCCGTCTTTCTCCCACCGCCCCTTTCGCCCTCTGCCCGTTGTCTCCCTCCCGTCGACACCGACCACCGCTCAGACCCAACGAAGGTGAGCGTAGTCGCCCGTGTGGGGAGGCGGGAGCCCGCTGCTGACGAGTATCATCCAGGCCCCCTGTATACGCCAGCTCAGCCACGACACACCATGGTCTCGCCGTCGCCACGCCAGCGCAAGCCTCGTAACCCCACCGCCCAGCCCGACGAGGAGGACATGGACAAGGACAAGGACAAGGAAGGCTCGACGGTGCGTGTGCTCGCTGTCGCTTTATCAGCAATCCGCTGACGTCGACGTCGACGCATAGACCACCACCCGCCGAGTAACCACGCGCTCGCAGACAGGCACGACGGCCAAGCCGCCTGTGCGGGACGACTCGGACGTGCTCTACCCGCCCAAGACCACCAGGGTTAAGACTGCGGGCAAGGGCAAGAAACGCACCATGGACGACGTCCTCGAGAGCGAGGCTGTGGACCCTCCAGCGCCGGCACCGGCACCAACTCCAGCACCAGCTCCCATCCCAGCACCCCCTCCCCCACCTCCAGTCGACCCAGTCCCAGTCCCAGTCCCAGTCCCACCACCAGTCACAGCCCCTGTAGCAGCCCCAGCGGTCACCCTCTTCATCGACTCGACACCCCGCCTCGACGGCAACACCGGCACCGCAATCTTCGGCCGCGCACGCAGCGTCCTCCCCGCCGTCGTCCCCAACCTCACAAAGAAGAGCCGCGGCCGACGCGTCCCCGCCCTCGGCGCAAACGGCAGCGCCGCAGCCAGCAGCACCCCCGCCTCGGCGGCCGACCTCCACGGCGGCCGGCTGCACGTCTGCAAGGTCGACGGCTGCGGCAAGTGTTTTCGGCGCGGGGAGCATCTGAAGCGGCATATTCGGAGTATCCATACCCATGAGAAACGTGCGTATCCTGTCTTTCTTATTCTGCGATTTGACTAACGGGACGGAATAGCCTTCCCATGTACATTCCCCACCTGCGACAAGTTCTTCAACCGCCACGACAACCTCTTGCAGCACCTCAAAGTACACCAGCCTCGCGAGGGCGCCGACGCCGATGCAGACGGGGACGTCGACGACCCAGAGCCAGAACCCGAGGAGCACCACGAGCCCTTGAGAAGACGTCAATCCAAACCCCCCGCGAAGAAACGCCGTACCATCGCAAAGTCGCACTCGCATTCCTCCCGTTCCTCTCCTTCCCCTTCCCCATCCCCATCCCGTTCGTCATCCCCGGAGCCGGAACCACCGTCGGCACTGGCCAAGGCGATCTACACCCAACAACTGCGTTACCGCGGCGTAGGCGGCGGTGGCTCGCCGATCGACTACGATTATGCGTCGATCGATGAGGAAGATAATCGGGGGCAGTATCAGTATCAGTATAATGAGTCGCAGGAACGTGGTGGGGCGAGTGGTGGTGGTGGGAGTGGAGGGGGTGTGGGTGGTGGTGCGCCCGTGGCGTTCCAGATGCAGGTGCAGGTGAAGGGGTTCCTTGCCGAGGATGACGGTGGGGAGGATGTTAATGGTCTCGCTCGTGGGCTCCCTCGTGTGGAGGTATCGAGTATCCGGGGAGGAATCGAGGCTTAACGCCGTAGACGTCTATGTGTGTTTGTGGTTCTGTGTGCATCTGTATTCGTGTTTCTTGTTACAAGTCTCTTCTTTTCTTGGACACGATTTCTTGTCGTTGTTGGTGGTGTTGGGGGTGCGACTGGGATTGTCGGTAGACAGGCGTAGGAGTCAGGATGGCCATGGACGACAAGGAATGATTAAATGTATGTATGCGTTGGGAGCGGATACTAAGATGAGATAATAAGTATTGCGAGCTCTGAGCCAAGAACGATATACAGCACGACGGACATTACTGTACATATCTTTCGTGTATGTACTCTGAGTCTTGAGAAAAAACTTGAAAATGGAAAGGAAGCCGGCCTTCATTGAACTCTCAAGCCGCCGGAGACTCGGAAGAACTTGCTAGAACTTGGAAGAAGCTGTGTTAGGATGCGGGACGTACGGTGGGTACATAAGCGCAGAGAGGCGCCTACGAGGCAGCTGTGTGAGCGCAGGAACAGAGCGAGTGTGGAGCGAGGGGCGATGGGACTCAGTGACGCGGTCGCTTCAGCCAAAACCCGTGGGTTGCAACTCGGCCCAGACAACGTACGACGTCGAACGTTGGGCGAGGTCGCCGTAGCTGCTGATCTCAGACAACCCCTAACCCCGCACGGTGTTGGAAGTAGAGAAGCGGGAAGAAATGTATGTAGCGTAGGATTAGACTCATGTAAAACTAGTTTTAAATCCGATGAAATGAGAATGAATGTATGTCGGGGCGGATAGGATCAGCTAAGTATTGCGCGTAGATGGATGGATGGTCTGTGGATGAGAGCCGTATCTATATATGAATAAAGACATCTATCGTCTGACTACCGGTAAGCAAGAGCATATCTCCGGTGTATTCGGGTCGGGTGTATTCGGGCGGGAGTTCCGAAATCAACAACGTCGCTGGCAGGACGTCGCCCGTACTAAGTGCCTCAGCCGTCTTCATAATCAACTCCTTGCAGTCGCCATCTCTGTGCAATTCTGTGGCAAATTAGTTCGACTCAGGGATCCCACGACCACAGTTTCTTACTCACTCTTCACAATCACACAATCCGCGGGAGGAAATGCCATTGATTTGAGAGGGCCGATGAAGCGCGTGTGCAAAATGTCTTGTGCCTTTTGGCCCACAAGGGCACGCGCAGCCGTTACGTCTTTGGTTTCTCTGAGAAGGTCCTGAAACGCGTAGCTATCGACAGCTTCACTTTTCGTCAAGACTACGATAACGGGCACTAGAGCAGTGTTATCGATGTGCATCGAACAGGACACCGAAGACTCACCGCCCCCAGCTAGATCAGAGCCGAAAAAATCTGTATCCGCATGCAGCAGCGGCCTGTTGGTGTCCGTTGGGAGGCAATACCTATATCGACAACGTGAAAGGGCCTGTCTGAATGAAAGTAGTAGGCTCACCAGATCGCATCTAGCCGCTCCAAGAACTTGGTGCTCCGTGCGCGCTGCCGAATGAAAGTTTTCACTTTATCCATCTGCTCATTGGAGCCACTTTCAAATCCAGAAGAATCATGAAAGATAAATCTGGGGTCGCTTTTGAAAAAGAGCTGGTTCTCGATGTCGTGCATTCCACGCTGGAATATACACATCAGGCAGTGAGTGCGACAACGAACGAAGGACGTAACACTCATAGATCCCTCCACAATCGTGGCATCGATCTCGACACAATGAGCGCAATGTAAGTGAGAATAGCGCGCGCGCACCCTGTTTCCTTCCGGATCGAAAATTTCGGGATTCTCTATCGAATTGCACACTTTCTTCAAAAGTGTCGTCTTGCCAGCGTTCGCCCTGCCGATGACGAGGATACGAAAAACGGTACTGAGCACGCTGGAAGGTGGAGTGGTGGTGGTCGACATGAGCGGAGCAGAGAGGTGACGTGTCACAGTCTCCCACGTCATGGGGAAATGACTCTTCCATCGATTCCGCATAATCTCCGGTGCACCAGGCTCGCCGCTCTATATGCATCGTTGGCACGACGAAGTTCCGGGCGGTGACTGCTCATATGTATCCAGACTGCGAGCCGACTAAGGTGCGCACGATACAGAGATAAATGTATCACATCACGGCAGTACTACCGCATAGCTCCCATTCCACACGTCAGACGGCAGCTGTCTGACGTACGCATGTCCTCCACATAAGTCGGACCACGCATTTCTGTCGTGCACCCTCCACCCTTGTCGTGCCAGTGCTGCGTTATGCCATCCGAGTCGGAGCCGTCCCTCCCCGCGACCGCCGGCGAGCAAATACTCATCGACTGTCCACAGTGCGACTCCCTTCTTCTGTCGAATTATTGCGTTCAGCTGGCCACAGATTTCGCATCTTGGCGGTCGGCAGGGTCAGCAACTTGCAAGAGTACCTACAAGACACAATAACTGATCCCTTCTAGTCGGGAGTAGGAAAATCGTCGCTGATCAGCCACACCTTTGGCGTCGACATGCAGGTACATACATCTGCTCATTGGATCGCTGCCGTGGCCTGACCGTATTTCACAGTCCACCGACGTGTCAACCGACCGCCCCGGGGAGGCTAACATAGCCCGTGAAATACACTCTCCGCAGAACCTTCGATTCGTGTCGCACGATTCCATGGGTTTCGAGCCCGGCAACGTGGAAAAACTGCAAAATGTTAAAACCTTCATCAGTCAACGCAGCGCAGCCGGTGTTGCTCTGAAGGAACGCCTGCATGCTATCTGGTACGTCCATCGTGTGTTCCGCTTTCGTTAAGTAACTAGTGCTAGGCTGTGCATCCAGGTCCCAGCGACAGGTGGTCAAGCTTTGGAGACTGGTGATGAAGAGATCCTGGAGCTCGCAGTGAAACAGAACGGTAAGTAGACTTGCAATCCGAGTTTCTCGCTGAGCGCCGTACAGTACCCGTGGTTGTCGTGTTCACCCAATACGACAGGCTGTTGTCGATGATCAACCTAGACCTTGACGAACCTGGCATCACCCCCGAAGAAATACGGAAGCGTTGCATGCCGAAGGCGACACGGGATTTCGAGGAGTGCTGTAACAAGCCTCTTACCAACATCGGCGCCAAGCTGAACGTCAAGTTCAGTTGTATCTGTACATCTGGTGCCGTGTTTCTTGGTGGTCGTGATTGTGATGACTTGACCTGCATATGCATAGGGCTATCCGCGAAGCGAGAGGCAGATCCCAACTCAGAGGGATTAGACAACCGGGTCGACCGAGAGGCATTGTACGATCTCGTCCACAAGACCTGCGATGTTGTTGAGAAGAGTATCGGTGTGGATATATCTATCGCCTATGCAATGGGTCAGCGTTCTAGTGCCGAACTGAAGATCAAGGACTGTGTCAAGTACGTCTCCTCCGCCCTTGTATCGCACCCAGCCTCATCCAAGGGAACAGAGTCGGCATGAAAAGTCCTCATTCGTCTCCATATCGGATTTGGTAATGACCACGGTTGCCAGGCTATTGGGCCGGCCTCGCATCAAGCGGTGGCTTCCTCGGGTACACACTTCAAAAATGCTTGAAAACGGTGCACAAGGATGTTGTCGAAAGCTGGCATTTTTACGATGAGGATGTGTGTGTCTTTGGGCTGTCGGCTCTCGTTGTCCTGATTAGTCACAGCGCCTCTTACAAGATGGCTTCATGAACAAGATCAAGATGCTCGCGCAGCTGGCCGCGCCAGATGACCCAGAAGCTAAGTCACAGTTATGGTTCACTCCGTGCGTTTTATCATTTGCCTGTTCGTACCGAAAAAAAAAAACTAATGGTTCCCAAGCGAAAATCAGGAAGCAGCACTGAATTGGATGGGTATCGCTGGCGCGGGTGTCGCAGCAGCCGCAAGTCCCGTTATCGGCGCTGTCGGCGTGACCCTTTGGTTCGCGAAATTCGTCGGCGATGTTTATCGTCAGACGTATGTTCCCTCCTTCCTTCTTTGCCCAGAATCTTGACGCTCACCATCGCACAGACCAGAAACCCTTCGCTGCTTCATGGCGTACGTCATAGACCTCACACTGGTCTTGAACGAGCTCTTCTACTTGCTGCCTATTGCATCGCGCCGGGTGACGGACGCCAACATCACCGAGGCAATCACGCGGTACGGTGCCTCGGGCCTGGGCATGGTCCACTCCGAAATTCGTCGATATGGAAGCTCTACGGAATGGGCGAAACGGAAAGCGGCGGAGGAACGCATGAAAGCGATCATCTTGCACTATTCCTCACCCGAGTATCGTCTTCGGTCGTTCCTTGGTGAGGGTGGGGAGGATGTTAATTAATGGTCGTGGGTTCACTCGTGGGGACTTGTCGAGTATCCGGGGAGGAATTGAGGCTTAACGCCGTAGACGTCTATGTGTTTGTGGTTCTGTGTGGTTTTGTGCACATGTGTATTCGTGTTTCTTGTTACCAGTTTCTTTTCTCGGACACCTGTTTCTCTCTCTCTCTCTCTTGTTGTTTGTTGTTTAGTGCGAGTGGGAGGTGGGTAAGGAATGAGAGTGAATGTATGTATGTGTATCTGGCATATGTCTTGGGGGCGGATAGGATAAGTATTACGAGTAGATGGATGGATGGATGGATAGTCGGTGGATGATGACATTGTGAGGGAACAGGGTAAGTAGAGCCATAGAGCCGTAGCTACGAAAAAGGGTGAAGGATCGCAGACGTCCTCCGGATCCGAGCCCGATTGTCCGAGTCCTTTCTTTCTTTCTTTCTTTGGCATTATGCATATACAACTCCGCTCGTTCGTTCGTTCGTTCGTTGGAAGTCCCACTGGCACTCGGGACTCGGATTCGGAACTCGGATTTGGCAGCTTAGAATTACTTACGCTTGGGTCTGTACATCTGGTGCCGTGTTTCTTGGTGGTCGTGATTGCGATGACTTGACCTGCATGTGCATAGGGCTGTCCGCGATGCAAGAGGTGGATCCCAACTCAGAGGGAGTAGACAACCGCGTCGACCGAGAGGCATTGTACGATCTCGTCCACAAGACCTGCGATGTTGTTGAGAAGAGTATCGGTGTGGATATATCTATCGCCTATGCAATGGGTCAGCGTTCTAGTGCCGAACTGAAGATCAAGGACTGTGTCAAGTACGTCTCCTCCGCCCTTGTATCGCACCCAGCCTCATCCAAGGTACAGTCAGCGACGGCACCGTCGATTTTAGTTCCACTGGCACCGAGCATTGAAAAAAAGGCCACTGACTCGGACGCGCCAGCTCAGCCCAGGAGCTGTTGATTGAATTTTCAAACTTGAAGTTGGCACGGTTGAATGGACGTAACTTAAATTCGGATTCCGTACCTACCCACCGCTCATTCCTTGTAAATAAGTTACCAGGCTGTGGCAACCTCATCTGCTGCTACATAGGGGCGGTACTTACCAAATGAGGCATAGGCATCAATCACTGGTAAATGATGTGACGCTGCGGCAAAAGCCGCTTTCCTTCCTCCTCCTACCACCATCTACCACCCCCGGCTCACGAGTCACGACACTTCTTTCGAAAATCATCGGGCCGCCACCGCCATTTTGCTGTTGGGGCGCATACTTATCATGCAACGTGCGTCGCCGTCCCGGGCATTTGCCGGTGCCAGCTCACGTACTTAGTCGGAGTCCGAGGGTCGCAAGGCCATCAACGACGATTCGCAGCTCTACGGCGGGCCCCGGTTCTATTTGAATCCACCGCAGCAGATACCACCAAGAGCCGTGCATCCCCCGTGAATCAATCTCAAGAAGTTTCGGAAGAGCTTGCAAGACGCGTCAAGATCCGCGTTCGTGATCGCCAAGAAAATGTCTTCGGTAGGTTTCACCTGTATGGGAGATATACTGTCCAAAAAGTATTTGGGCATGTTTGAGAATTTACAAGTATTTTTATGTTACATGTTACATTTGTTTACACGTTCAACTTGGTTTTGTGCAACTCCATCACTCACATGTGCAACTTTCACTCAAACAACTTCCGTCTCCGCTCCATGTTCTTCTAGCGCAAGTGCAACTTTTCAGCACTCAATTTTCACGAAGGCATCTGCAACTTTGTTGAACACAACTTTGTTTAGTGCAACCTGGACTTTACAGAAACTCAAGTGCAACATTTCCGGATGCATGTTGCTGGTCATAACAATTATAACTTTAGATGGCCATGACAAGTCAACTTGACCCGGTGAAACTCCATCTTGCCCGGAGCCAACTTCTAACATCATGCACCTTCTCCAGACACATGTTACCAGTGTGCAACTTTCTGCAGAGCATATTTGCCTCCACGGACAACTTCCCGAGGGACAACTTTGTCCACTCAGAGCTGAGCCATCAGTGGCAATCAGGCGGATCAGCTCGGCTACTGATCTCAGGCATTGGTTGGCAAATAGTGTTTCCGCTGCAAATGTATGGCTCAAAATCACCATGCTAGGACTCATCGGATAAGACTTCCCCCCTTTCTGAGGCGCTGCGCATGGCCCATTATAGCGACTGAAATCCTACAAGCTGAGTGAAAAGGAGCGATGACAGTCATGATCACCGGCCCATCGGTCACCTTTCTATTGGCCATCGTGATGATCTGATTGCTGGTGATCGCCGTCCATGTTGGATAAAGTTCAATAAAGATGTCATCGGACCCTTACAAAGTTGCTACTCACCTGTTTCGAACATGTCTCCCAGGAGGTTGCATCTGCGGAAGTTGTCTTGCCCTGAGCTGGACTTGCAATCAAGTAAGTTGCACAGCTGAGGAAGTTGTCAAAGAGCAAGGTGCACTCGGCCAAGTTGCTTCCCGCCAATTTGAGGATGTCTTCTACAAAGATGTTACCCCCAACCTGCTTGTTGCCTTTCAAGTTGAGATGCACCCCGATAGGTTGCCCTTGCCCCACCATCTCCACAAAGTTGTCTTTTTCAATACCAAAAGATGGCCTGTGAAAAGATGAATCCAGGACAAAGTTGTACATGCAGGAGGGCGCCAAGTTGTAATAAAATCTCAAAGTTCTCCTCACATAAGACCAAAAATCGTAGTTGACCCACGAAAAAGGTGTGTCCGTTTCGGAACATGTCAAAAATACTTTTTGTACAGTATATCACCCATACACCTGCCAACAAATTCTCCTCCGTTGTGCATTTATTCTGTTCATATTGAAGCGCTGCGACACCCATCATGGGGCCCCCCGAATTCCCCGAGCCCGAGTACAGAAGTACCGGCGAACCCGTCGGCTAGGTCATCCATCACCGCTGATCAACACCAAAGTCCGTATCGATATATAAGTCGACGAAGCTCAGCGGAACCACCGCTGCTGGCTGGTCCCCTCCGTTTTCTCTTACCTTACCCTTAACTTTTCATCATTCTTTCCTAATCTAGTGCGATGCAAATCCCCGTGGCGCTCGTCTTTGCTCTTCTATTCTCGATCCCGACTTTTGCGGCCCCGGTGCCCAATGCGGATGCTTCTGTTCAGGTACGGCGCAATACGAATTATAATGAAAAACGCTGACCGACTCGGGTACTTATTTGCAGGCACTGAACGTCCGGAAAACAGTAAAGGTGGCTCCCAAGAAGGCGGCGCCTGTGAAGGCCAAGCCGCCACCGAAACCAGTGGCGAAGAAGGCACCAGGTAAGGGCTTCACTCTCACTTGCTGAACATTCGTTCAACTTCTGTAGTCGCGAAAGCGAAGCCCGTCCCCAAGAAGGCTCCAGTTCCAGTGAGTGAATCCCTCCTGATCACATCCCCGCTCACTCTGCGTTCCCAGAAGGCTCCTGTTAAGGCAGTGCGTCGCTCGCTATCAACCTTGTTCTATTCTCACATCTCCACAGACGGTCCCCAAGCCCGCCGCGGTGAGTTGAACGCACCAGGTCCTTTCCAGTGCTCATTGAACATGAAATAGAAACCAGCGGCGAAACCAGCGGCGAAACCCGTCCCGGTAGCTCCGAATATTCACTCACACTGGTCTCGTACTCATATCCTCGAAGAAGAAACTGCCCGCCCCAGTCAAAAAACCTGGTGCGTTTTGTCCTCTTTGTGCACGGACACTGCTGCTTACGCTACCTATCAGCTGCAAAGGCTCCCGTTGCTGTAAATACTCGAGCTCTCTGATAAACTGACGCTCATCAACTGACTCGATTATGATAGAAGCCCGTCGCGAAGAAACCCGTTGCCGCTCCAGTAAAGAAACCTGTTCGTCGTCTTCGTACTCACGTCCGGGTTGCTCACTCTTTGCTTATTCCAGGTCGCAAAGACCCCGATCAAGGCGCCGCCCGTCGCACCGAAAGCGCCTGTTAAAGCGAAGACACCTGTACGTCGTCTTCTTCTTCGTACTCACGTCCGGGTTGATCACTCCTTGCTTATTCTAGGTCGCAAAAACCCCCACCAAGGCGCCCGTCGCGCCGAAAGCGCCTGTTCAAGCGAAGACACCTACGAAAGCCAAAGCACCGACGCCCGCGAAAGCGCCTGTGAAAGGTAATTCTCACTTTCGGCGCCAGTACGAGAAATAACTCCAATCGGCGTTTTCAGGAAAGCCACAGGTCCGCATCTCCCTCTCTTAATTTCGACTGTGATTGAGCTTATCGTTTAATCAAGGCCCCTGCCCTCTCATGCCCCGTTCCATCAAAGGCCAAAACCACAGTCAAGAGCACCAAGGCCAAGCGGATAATGATGCAGCTCAATCGCTTTGCTCGCAAGATTGCCATTGCTCGTCGGACATTCTTTGGCCTCATCCAGCCGCGTCTCACCGAAGGAAATGAGTTCATTGGTTGGCATGGGACGAACGCGGTAAGTTCACCGAGCAAACAATATTATTTTCTGAAACCAACTCTGCTTCAGCAAACCGCTGCTCTATGGGAGAGCCACGGCGAAATTGTGAAGCCTGTCAACGAAAAGGGGGAGACTGCCGGCACGGGAGGGCTCGATGCCGAACTTGGAGTCGGGCTGTATCTGGCGGATACAATTGAGACGTTCGTGTTTCCCTGCACCTATCACGAATTGACGCCCACAACAACCATGAATTAGTGCCGAAGCTGCCGCTGGGGGCAACCAAGCCAAGAACAAAGTTCCAGGCAAAGTGTGTGCTATCTTTGCAAAGTCTTCCGTGAACTGGAGGGAAGGTAAAGACAAGGTATGCGACAATCCTCGCGCGCATTGTTCACGGATGGATGACCCTCCTTCCAGATATCAGTTCCCGAGAGTATGCGCGGCAATAAGGAGCTTAGACAAAAGGAGCGGCAATCCTACATTTCTAGCCTCCCAGGCAGGAGCCCAAGCACTGGTAAAGGGCCCTCAATTCTCTTCGGACCCCTTTTTGGAACGCGTGTAAATCCCGTGCAAAACCAGCTGATGATTGTCGAGAGCCTGAACCCGAATTTCGAGGCGCAGTGCTTTGACTTGGACACAGGAGGTGAAAGCGCGTCCGGGCGGGCCTTCCAACAACAGCCGGGACACCGGGTTCGTTCAATGAATTGCAGCATATTTCGCCAATACTAATCGTCTGGAAGTTCTTGTACACAGATCAAAACATCATCACGGCCTGGGGCATCCGGGAGGCGGATGAGGATCTAGCGACGGCTACGACAATTGCATTCGGTCCGAAATGCAAGTGATCTATGATCTTATGACAATATGTACAATCATACTTTGGGACTGCTTAACGGGGGGGATTCTTGCTCTGGCTGCAGTTGATGATATTGAATTTGAGTTAAGTTGAAGTTGATTCTGGCACGAGGAAGAATTGAGGATCGAGGATCGAGCTCTGCAACCGCTGGCGGTTCGAGTTTCACTCTCCTTGAGGATGTCGATGAGGATCGAGCACATGCTTCATTAAGTTGAGACCAGAGAAGGATGCAGAAGAAAACCGTTGCTTCGTAACGAGACGCCGCCGTAAAACAAGCAGAAACCATCATTTCGGCATACGATACTCCGGTGAGGCACTGAGGAATAGTACAAAATAATCGCTTTCATGCGTTCCTTGGCCGCTTCACGTTTAGCCCAGTCCCGGCGCGAGATATGAATGTACACACAGCGATGCCGCCAGCGGCGCACGATTTGGAAGAATACCCGGATTATCGGTCAAGATGTTCTGCGAAGAATTGTTAGGAACGCGGGGTACTGGTGGAAGGCGGAACACACATCTTAGTCGTGGACCCGCCGCAGAGCACCGATCGGCTGGGACGCAGGCTGGCGTGATGACAACAAATGGGTAGCAATATCTCTGGAGAGAGCTTGAGCGTGACAAGTACTGCGGAGCCACAGAAAGTCGTAGGATGATGACTCGTGAGGAGAGGAGAGAATTGAACAAGCTAGTTGACGTTCTTCCTTCCTCGAGCGGGCATAATTGTCGATGGGACACCGCGCGCCAGCGTAGTTCTTGCCAGTGGGGTTGAAAGTACCTTGACCAGTACTAAGGCGGACGCAGACGCAGACGCAGCGGGTTTCGGCGATGACTACGGGGATGGGGTCGAGTGCATCTTGAGGTTCCTGAGATCCAAATCACCCCAGTGGACCTTGCGAAAGTCCTCCCTGCCAGTGGTATCTGTCGATAACTCAGGTTGTGTACGATGTCACAGAATCCGCCGCGTTTGAAGAGATTGAAGTGGTAGGATGTCGAGCTGAAGGTTCCCCAGATACGTCGAACCTTCTCGCGATGCGAAAGAACTGAGCTGGGTTCTGTTCCGACTCGGATGCAGCGATGTCCGGAGTCCGACTCCGGACTGAGTTCTGATCTGCTATTGGTAGGTCAGCCTCCGGGGAGCGGGCCAAACGCCTACGTACTTACGCAGGAGGTTGAAGTTCCATGCAGCTGGATGTCCGCGGCGAGAGGGCCTGGAAAACGACGATGGTTGGGGAAGAAACATCATGATTGATGATCCGGCAGCTGATTGTGGGAAGAAATTGCCGTATGTGGAGTCGCCTGCAATGCCGCCCAAATCCTCACTCCGCTCGATATCGACGAGGCTTTCTCCGACTCCTCAGTGACGAACTTGGCGGTCAAGGAAGGCGGACCCGTGTACTACAGCTCAGCCACGATCCACAATGGTCTCGCCATCGCCACACTAGCGCAAGCCTCGTCAGCCTACCGCCAACCCCGCCGAGGAGCATGCAGGGGAGAAGGACTATGAGGCTGTGGGCTGAACAGTGCGTACTCACTTTATCAGCTCGAAGCTTCCGCTGACCGTCGACAAAGACCAGGGTAACCACGCGCTCGCAGACGGGCACGACGTGCTCTAGCCTCCGCCCAAAGCCAAGACCAAGAGCAAGACCGAGGGCAAGGGCAAGAAACGCACGGTGGAAGAGGTGCTCGACAGCAAGCCTGAGGCTGAAGACCCGCAGCTCCAGCTCCAGCGTCTGCCCACTCCCGACCTCCAGACGACCCAGGCCCACTGCGTCGCGGGGAGCGAGTATACATACCTATGAGGAACGTACGTCTTTTTGTGCTCTTTGCTCTTTCTCTTTCTTTGCTCAATGGATGGACTAGCCTTCCCGTGTACATTCCCAGTTCTTCAATCGGCACGACAGCATCTCAAAGTGCACCAGCCGCGCAAAGGCGATTGCGATGCCGAAGGGGACGTCGACGACCCAGAGCCCGAAACAGAGGAGGACGAGCCCTTGGGTAGCTTCCGCGTCGTCTCCGTCCGCCGCCATACTGACTCCGACTCCCTCTTGAAAGGTACCAGCGACGATACGATTACGCTGCGAATCCATCGATACGGAGACGATATCGTACACGATACACCGGGATCCGATCCATAGCACCGGAAGCCGGACGACGATTTGGAAAGACCACATGGGAACGATACCGCGAGGACGAAGAAGGTGGTTAGTGCTGCTGCTCTACCAGGAGTGTGGTTGCTTACCAGTGAGACAGAAGCAAGGGTCGGCGTTGTTTGCAGAGGATCTTGGGCAAGCCTCCCGGCGGGACCGTGCCCTAGCTCAAGCGGGGGAGGGTGTCTATCGGCGAGCTCGCGGAAGCGGGCGATGGCGTCCAATCTGGCCAGGGCTGTCTGCTCTTAACTTTGTCGTCGTCCTCCGATGGTGCCGCTTCCTCCGTCTGCGCACCGCTCACCGAATCGTACCCCAATGCGGTCGCTTGCACGTTGGTACCGAATTCGTCAGCCTTGAGGGGTGTGCGAGGCTTTGGTGGGCCTTGTAGGCGGTGTTGCGAGGCGGGTTTGGGATGTCGCGCCGCGGCGGAGCAGGAGGCTGATAGAAGACGCCAGTCAAAACCGCCGCAAGGAAACGCCGTACAGCACAGTCGCATTCCTCCCGCACCTCTCCATCGTCATCGTCATCGCCATCGTCATCTCCATCTCCATCTCCATCGTCATCGCCCTTCCCATCCGGATCCGGATCCGGATCCCCATCGCCGGAACCCGCTGCTCCCAACAACCTAACTCGCGGCGTAGGCGTTGGCTCGCCGATCCGCTTCCCTCGAGGAAGATCGCCATCGCTCGCGGCCGGGCATTGTCACTATAACGAGTCGCAGGAACGCGGGAGTGGTGGCCATGGTGGGGTCAGTGGAGATGGGAGTGTAGGGGTTGGCGAGCAGGTGCGGACCGATGTACTCTGGCGTCGGCGTCGGCGTCGGTGCAGCGCTCGAGGGGGGGGGGTCTCTTGGTGACGGTGGACGAGCGGGGGATGTTAATGGTGATCGCCATGTGCTCACTCGTCACTCGTGGGCTCGTGGGGCGGTGTCGAGTATCCGGGGAGGATCGATATCGAGGCTTAAGCCGGCGATGGGTCGAACGCGTCCGTGTTTGGTCTGTGTGCATATGTGTGTACGGTGTATTCTTGGACCTTTTTCTTGTTACTGCCATAGCACTGCGATGTAGGTAGACATGCATATGGCGGCTGAATGGGAATGTATATGTCTTGGGGCGGACGGGATACGTATTTCAAAGTAGATGGAATGGATGGCCATATGGTCCGTGGACAAGGGAACGGGTACACTTACCTTACTACGTGCTGGAAAAAAAGAAAGATACTTGCACACGGGATACTGTCAAATGAAAGGAGCAAGCGTCGAAAGAACTCAAGGCCGAAGCCACGGTTGTGCAGACGAAAACCATTCATTTCGGAATCCGATACTCGGGTGAGGAATAGTACAAAATAATCGCTTTCATGCGTTCCTCGGCCGCTTCACGCTTCGTCCAGTCCGCAGAGCTCACATACCGACGAACGTCGTGGTGGACCCTGCCCAGCCCCGAGTCACTGTACCGCTCGAATGCCTCGGCGATGTTGGCTTCGGATACCGAGCGCGATGCAATGGGGAGCACGTAGAAGAGCTCGTTCAGGACCAGTGTGAGGTCTATGACATATGCCATGAAGCAGCGGAGGGTTTCTGGTCTGTGCGATGGTCAGCGTCAAGATTCAGGGCAAAGCAGGAAGGAAGGAACATACGTCTGACGATACACATCACCAACGAATTTCGCGAACCAAACGGTTATGCCGACAGCGCCGATAACGGGACCTGCGGCTGCTGCGACACCCGCGCCGGCGATACCGATCCAACTCTGTGCTGCTTCACGATTCTCGCTTGGTAACAATTAGTTTTTTCGGTACAAACACATTGATAACTGAAATCGCACGCAGTGAACCACGACTTGGCTTCTCTCTCATCTGGCGTGGCCAGCTGCGCGAGTATCTTGATCTTGTTCATGAAACCATCCTGCAAAAGGCGCTACGAGAGATCAGGAATGCATGAGCTGAACAACATAAAGACATACATCGTCCGGATCGTAAAAGTGCCAGCTCTCCGTCACGTCCTTGTGCACCGTTTTCAAGCATCGGTGAAGTGTGTACCCGAGGAAGCGGGCGCTTGATGCGAGGCCGGCCCAATATCCTGACGAGGACCGTAGTAAGCAAGCAAAACCAACTCCGATTATGCAGACGAATAAAGACTTTTCATGCCGACTCTGTTCCAAAGGATGAGCCTCGCTGCAAAACAAGGGGACTCGGACGCGTACTTGACACAGGTCTGGATCTTCAATTCCGCGCTGGAACGCTGAGCCATTGCATAGACGATAGACGTATCCACACCGATGCTTTTTTGGACAAGATCACAGGTGGTGTGGACGAGATCGTACAATGCCTTGCGGTCAACGTGGTTGTCCAGTCCCTCGGGGTTGGGCTCTCCCGCTGGCCCTTCTGAAAGCCCTATCCGCATGCAGGTCAATTCATCGCCATCACGATAACCAAAAACACGGCACCAGATGTACAGACCCAACTGAGCTTAGTGCTGACTTCGGCGAGAGGCGTGAGACAGCACTCCTCGAAAATGGGCTTCGCCTCCGCCGCGCAAAGCTTGTATATTTCTTCGGGGGTGATGCCAGGTTCGTCAAGGTCTACGTTGATCATCGACAACAGCCTGTCGTATTGGGTGAACACGACAACCACGGGTACTACATGGCGCTCAGTGAGAAACTCGGATTGCAAGTCTACTTACCGTTCTGTTTCACTGCGAGCTCCAGAATCTCCTCATCGCCCGTCTCCAAAGCTCGACCACCTGCATGCGGAACTTGGATACATAGCCTAGCACCAGTTATTCAACGAAAGCGGAACTCATGACGGACGTACCAGATAGCATGCAGGCGTTCCTTTAGAGCAACACCGGCTGCGCTGCGTTGACTGATGAAGGTTTTAACATTTTGCAGTTTTTCCACGTTGCCGGGCTCGAATCCCATGGAATCGTGCAATACGAATCGAGAGTTTTGCGGAGAGCGAATCTCACGGGCGATGTTAGCCTCCCCGCGGCGGTCAGTTGACACGGACTGTGAAATGCGCTAAGCTACGGGAGCGATCCAATGAGGAGCGGACGTACCTCCAAGTCGACGCCAAAGATGTGGCCGATCAACGACGATTTTCCGACTCCCGACTGGACGGATTCAGTTGTGGTTTTCTTATAGATACTCTTGCTAACCTTGCCGACCGCCAAGATGCGAAATCTGTGGCCAGCTGAGCGCGGGTCGACAGAAGGAAAGGGAGCCGCACCGTGGACAATCTCTTAGAATCCGTTCCGTCTCGGGGACGAGCTGCTCCGATGGCATGATGTGCCAGTGGTGGGGACGAGCACGAGGAGGATGGACTGAGATGACGAGGAGTGCGAAGGCGCGTGTGGACGTTGTGCGGACGTTAGACTGCCGTCTGACGTGTGGAATGTGTGAGCCATGCGGGGGATTCTTCTAATACTCCCGGCGTGTGATGTAATAATCCGCGGAAGTCATTTATATTTAGCTTGGTTCCTGTGAATCAAAGACCGGCGCGATAAGGCTGTAAACGACGGGGAAAGTATCGTGCGGAAAGTAATGGACAGGTTTACTTGTAACTTGGCTCAACGTGAACGATACTCGTAGTAGCCGGCCGCCACCGAAGTTCCGGGCGCCAATGCAAGGCACCACGATGGGCCGATTATCGATGGATGGCTATCGGCGCGAAGTGATGGGAGTAAAGGAGAAGGCGTGGATTGTGACACGTCACTTCAGTGCTTCGCTCATGTCGACCACCACCCCTCCACCTTCCAGCATGCGCGACATCGTTGATCTACGCAGCAAGTGCTCGCACTTTCGCATTCTCGTCATCGGCAGGGCGAACGCTGGCAAGACAACACTTTTGAAGAAAGTGTGCAATTCGATAGAGAATCCCGAGATTTTCAATCCAAGAGGAAACAAGGTATGCCCGCGCTATTCTGACTTACATGGTGCTCATTGTATCCAGATTGATGCCAAGATTGTGGAGGGCTCTATTCGTGTTGCGCCCTTTGTTTGTTGTCGCACTCACTGCCTGATCTGTATTCCAGCGCGGGATACACAACATCGAGAACCAGCTCGTTTTCAAAAGCAACCCCCAGTATATCTTTCACGATTCACGTGGATTTGAAAGTGGCTCCATCGAAGAGACGAATAAAGTCAAAACTTTCATTCGGGAGCGTGCGCGGAGCACCAACTTGTCGGGGCAGCTACATGCGATCTGGTGAGCATATACTGCTATAATTCAGACAGACCCTTCCACGTTATCGTTAGGTATTGTCTGCCAACGGACACCAACAGACCACTGCTGGAGGCGGATGAAGATTTTTTCGGCTCCAATTTAACTGGGAAGGGTGAGTCCTCGGTCTTCTTCCATGCAGAGTGATAACACTGTTGTAGTGCCCGTCATCGTAATCTTGACAAAAAGCGACGCTGTCGATAGTCAAGTGTTTCAGACCCTTCTCAAAGAAACAAAAGACGTAAGGGTGGCGCGTGCGCTTATGGATCAAAAGGCAGAGGAAATGCTCCACACACGCTTTGTGGACCCGCTCAAATCAATGGAATATCCTCCGGCGGATTATGTGGATGTGAAAAGTAAGTAAGAAACTGAGTGGTAGGATCAGTGAGCTGACTATTTTGTCGTAGAGATGCATAAAGATGGCAATTGTGGCCAATTGATTATGAAGACGGCCGGCGCACTTACAGACAACGTTCTCCGGCTGTTGTTTGTTTCTGTCCAGCAGAACAACATCAACTGGTGCATGAAATGTGGCATGGGGTGGTGCGTGGCATTCTGCTGTCGCCACATTGATTTACATGGCCTGAAACAGGGTGATTGATGATACGGACCAGGACTCGGACCTTCGTGGTGAGTTCCAAGGAAGTTCCGGACAGGTCAATGTTCTATCATGTTGCATTAGACATGGTGTACATGTTATTGGCATGGTTTCCACACATCTGGGTGAGGTCACCGGTTGGCACATGTTGGTGAATGACTTAATAAATTTCAGAAAGCTAGTGTTTGCCTCACATTGGCTTAAAGTTGCTGATATAGAATGTAGGTCAATGTGGTGAGTTGTGGAACTGTAGGACCATTGGACTTGAGGCGACGGAAGTGGACAGATCGTGAGTGCTCTGCCCATAGATGTGGATGCCATTCTAATATTTGGACAGTATGTAGGTGTATCAATCAGTACATGGTTATGGGAACGGCCTCAGAGGCAACACAGGAAGTACGTGGGTTTGGAACCACATGAAGAATATCAATGTTAATTTGGCATTGGCACAGCATGTGAGTCCCGCCCTTGTCCTGTGCTGATCTCTGCTGAGCCGTCCTTCCACAGCTTGTGAGCCCTGCCCTTGTCCTGTGCTAATCTCTGCTGAGCCGTCCTTCCGCAGCGTGTGAGTCCTGCCCTTGTCCTGTGCTGATCTTTGCTGAGCCGTCCTTCCGCAGGATGTGAGTCCCCCCCTTGTCCTGCTCTGATCTCTGCTGAGCCGTCCTTCCGCAGCGTGTGAGTCCTGCCCTTGTCCTGCTCTGATCTCTGCTGAGCCGTTCTTCCGCAGGATGTGAGTCCTGCCCTTGTCCTGCTCTGATCTCTGCTGAGCCGTCCTTCCGCAGGATGTGAGTCCTGCCCTTTTCCTGCTCTGATCTCTGCTGAGCCGTCCTTCCGCAGCTTGTGAGTCCCCCCCCTTTTCCTGTGCTGATCTCTGCTGAGCCGTCCTGCCACAGCTTGTGAGTCCCCCCCCTTGTCCTGTGCTGATCTCTGCTGAGCCGTCCTTCCGCAGGATGTGAGTCCCCCCCTTGTCCTGTGCTGATCTCTGCTGAGCCGTCCTTCCGCAGGATGTGAGTCCCCCCCTTGTCCTGTGCTGATCTCTGCTGAGCCGTCCTTCCGCAGGATGTGAGTCCTGCCCTTGTCCTGCGCTGATCTCTGCTGAGCCGTCCTTCCGCAGGATGTGAGTCCTGCCCTTGTCCTGCGCTGATCTCTGCTGAGCCGTCCTTCCGCAGGATGTGAGTCCTGCCCTTGTCCTGCGCTGATCTCTGCTGAGCCGTCCTTCCGCAGGATGTGAGTCCTGCCCTTGTCCTGCGCTGATCTCTGCTGAGCCGTCCTTCCGCAGGATGTGAGTCCTGCCCTTGTCCTGCGCTGATCTCTGCTGAGCCGTCCTTCTGCAGCGTGTGAGTCCTGCCCTTGTCCTGTGCTTATCTCTGCTGAGCTGTCCTTCTGCAGCTTGTGAGTCCTGCCCTTGTCCTGTGCTGATCTCTGCTGAGCCGTCCTTCCTCAGCGTGTGAGTCCCGCCCTTGTCCTGTGCTGATCTCTGCTGAGCCATCCTTCCGCAGCGTGTGAGTCCTTCCCTTGTCCTGTGCCGAGCCCTGCGGACGATCCTGTCCATCCTGAATCTACTATAGTTTGTGAGTCCTACCCTGCCTTGCTGTGCTGCCTCAGCTCAAGTTTTCAGACAACCACTGTGGACCATGTCACAGCTCTCCTGAATCAGCATTTTCTTCCTCCTCACAGAGTGACTGAAATCACTTCAGGTAAGAATCATCCTACTCGAAGTCTGCACTATTGACCTCGACCCTAGTCCTTTGCATCTGTGCAGAACAAACCTTCAGCCAAGCGGCTGCCAACCCGGAAACCTTTACTTCAGCCTTCTCCCAAGCATTTGAGGCCTACCTCTTCACTATGAAATCTCAAGTGGAGAGTGCTATTGCGACATTGGATGATGCACAGATGGAAAACCCTGATACACAGTTGACACTGCTCAACATCATTAAAGGCCATCAACTTCGTTCGTGGTCCTACATTCTACAAGCTTTCCCTCTTGCACTGAGCTCACCATTGATTACAGGTATTTGAGTTCAGGCTGCTTGATTTCCTGTGCTCCACTAGTTCATAACAGAGATATTGTGACTGGAATGAGAAAGAGTGTTGTTTGTTGCTCACCAATATTGGCCAGTCTCATGTGATGCTGAGTGATTCTAATGACAAACTTAATTCGGGGGGCAGAGGTCAACAATATCATCCCATTATACGACAAGTTCCTGGTGTGCTTTTCTCATATCTGTCCATCCAAATTGTTCACGCAGTATTGACTCCGAGGTGCCTCCGGACGAGATGGCGGCCTGAATAGCTACACTGCAATGGCTTTGTCGGGGTTATACTGCCATCCTTATTGATCTTGGAGTTGCGGAGAACCGTAACGTTCTCAACAGAGCACTCCAGAATTGATCCTGGCAGAGCTCCTTGAAGTGGTCACGGATGCGGATGTAAAAGTTGATAGTCACAAAGAGCAAGTCTATCGCGAAAGTTCCTCTCCTGAGAACAAAGATAAGGATGTGCACTTGCCGCCAAATCGAAGCCGTATGCAATAGCGGCAGCTTTCGGCTCATTGGTAAGACCGAGCACGTTCATCCCAGAGATGGTTTGTGAGCCCTTCATGGCCTGGCGTTGCGAAGTAAGCACGGTAATCACAGCAGTGTCGACAGTAGTCCGGCTCTCCTGCGTTTGAAAATGTACTTGCCGCCATTGTGCTTTGTGCTCCTAATCCTGCCTTGAGCCCAATAAGAAACAAGTTCATCGGACCTATTGACATCACCATGATGAGGAGCACAACGTTCAAGGATATGAATGGAATGTGCGAGGGATTTGCGGACCCACAAAAGAGAGAGAGATGCTAATGTAAAATGCGGTGAAACAAAGAGCAGAGGAAGCACGAAAAACGCAGACGCGTGAGTGGCGACCTTAATTTTTTTTTTTTTGCGGAAGCGCCGATTGAGACACTCGTTGGCAGAAATGGCAACGTACAACTCGGAGAGCGTCATACGGTTACCCAGGTCCGTGCCGATAATTTCTACAACCGTGTCACCGACACAAGAGTATGTCGTGCCTAACTGGATAAAAGCTCGGGGCGAGGATGGGGGTGAGGGGATCGATGCCGCCGGCGCAAGATTTGGATTATCGGTTAAGATGGTGTGAAGAAAAATTGTTAGTAACGCGTGGCGCTGGTGGAAGGCGGAACACACGTTAGTCGTGGGCCCGCCGCGGAACACCGATCGGCTGGGACACAGGCTGGCGCGATGACAGGCAAAAGGGTAGGAATCTCTATCTCTGGAGAGAGCTTGAGCGTCAGGAGTACTGCAATAGATGAGGGAGCCACAGAAGGTCGTAGGATGGTGGGGGAGATCTCGAGAGGAGATAATTGCTAATGGCTTCGTTTGACGGTCTGCCAGCCCCAAACGAAAATGCAGAGAAGAAAAGAAGGAGCTAACCTCGCAGGTATGAACCTGTCGCAATACTGCCGCTACCGTGTTCTTGCGACTTGTTATTCCTTGAGACCGTTGAGCGGAGGCGGACCACACGCTGCGCTAGTGTAGTTGTTGAGTTGAAATTGCCATGGCCAGGGTGGACGCAGGTGCAGCGGGTTTCCGGCGACAGCGATGGGAGGAACGGGAGGAGCGCAGGAGGGCCAGGGACAGGGATTGGGTGGTGCGGTGTGTCGTGGGTTCCGACTTGCACCTTGGCGGGCTCTTGGTCTTCGTCTGACGCCTCTGGTTCGTCGAGATCGCCATTGGGGTGCAAGAGGTTGTCGTACCAATCAATTATAAAGGACTCGCGCGCGCAGCTCGTTCGAGCTGAGACCCCCGCGCGGGCTCGCTGCGGACGATAGCAGCTCCTCTTGGATACATGGCCTGAGATCAGGCCAAAGTGCGCAACGGTGCCACACACTTTTCGGGACGAACAGAATGCAAATGACGGGTGGTACATTCTCGTATCCGAGTCGCCCGTCGCCCGTCGCGCAACTCGGAGCTCGGAGTAAGTAACTGTGTGTGCACGGTCTCGGATGAGTCATGATGATCATGCGCGTGGGGAAGAAGAGGTCACACGGGCAGTGCCGTGACCAGCCTCTTTGCGCACCACGCTCAGCTCAAGACTGCTTCCCGCCGTAACCGTCGCGCCTAGTCCCAGCACCGAGTCTACCACGCAGCTTACGCTGCCACCGCTCTCTGGCGCAACTCGCATCTCCGGGGCCGCACTGTCGCTTCCATCGGCAACTTGAAAAAAGGCTGCATCACTCACATTTCCATTCCATGTGTACGGAACAACCCAGCCAACAACCAACAGATACAAGCGCTGCTGAATTTGGCACAAACGGTATCGCCTGATTCGCCGAGCGGCCAGACACGGTGATCGACCCGGGTTCACCCCGGGCCCATTACGCCGAGCGTATGCTGACTAGTCTAGGTCATCATTTTGGCGGGTGCACAGCGCTCGCGGTATGTTTTCGTTCGGGCCAAACGCTTACTCGGCGCTCATCCTCATCCTCATCTGGCGCTTGGGGAGCTGTAACTGATCTCCAGAAGTTGCGGCGGGACGAAAACAAGAGGTTAGGTGCAAATCAAGATCCGTGTTCGTAATCGCCAAGACAATCGCCATGGTAGGCTTCAGCTGCTCAGTGCTGTCCGCGACAAATCTCCTCCGTTCTACAGTTATTCTATCCACAGGGCTCTCCTGTATCGAAAACGCTACGAGACCCATGCCAAGCCACGGTAATGGGTCCCCGAATCCCCGATCCCGAGTACGTATACGTGCCGAAGAATAACCGCCGCCTTTGTTCCGTGTCCACATTATACCTCCCGCTCGTTCAATTGTCTGCTAATACATGAAACAGATGATGCCACAAAGCACTTCGGGCCTCCGTTCATTTCTAACTATCATGAATGATCTAGACCCGGGTCCGTACATATCTCACCTCGGTATCGTTTGATATATAAGTCGATGAACCTCCGCGTAATCACTCTGCTGGCTGGTCCCCCGTTCTCTTTCGCTCCCTTTTACTATCCCTTCCCTTCTCTTACCTTACCGTTAACCTTTGATCATCCTTTCCTAATCCAACGACTCTATCGGACGATGCAAATCCCCGTGGCGCTCATCTTTGCTCTGCTATTCTCGATCCCAAGTTTTGCGGCCCCGGTGCCCAACACACACTCTCCGGATGCTTCTGTTCAGGTCTGCCGCAATACGACCGATAACGAAAGACTCTGACCGATATTCACAGGCACTGAACGTCCGGAAAACCACGAAGGCCGCTCCCAAGAAGGCGGCGCCTGTGAAGGCTAAGCCGCCAGCGAAACCAGTGGCGAAGGCGCCAGGTAGGGCTCTATTCCAACATGCTGAACATTTGTTAAACTTTTTCTAGTTGCCAAAGCGAAGCCCGTACCCAAGAAGGCTCCAGTGCCGGTGAGTGACATCCCTCCTGACCGCATCCCCGCTCACTCCGCTTTCCCAGAAGGCTCCTGTTAAGGCGGTGCGTCGCTCGCTATCAACCTTGTTCTATTCTCACATCTCCACCGAAGGTCCCCAAACCGGCCGCGGTGAGTTGACCGCACCAGGTCCTTCCAGTGCTCACTGAACTTGAAATAGAAACCAGCGGCGAAACCCGTCCCGGTAGCTCTGAATATTCACTCACACTGGTCACGTACTCATATCCTCGAAGAAGAAGAAACTGCCCGCCCCAGTCAAGAAACCTGGTGCGTTTTGTCCTCTTTGTGCACGGAGACTGCTTCAGCTTACTCTACCTCTCAGCTGCGAAGGCTCCCGTTACTGTAAATATCCGAGCTCTCTGATAAACTGACGCTCATGAACTGAACTATGATAGAAGCCCGTCGCGAAGAACCCCGTTGCCGCTCCAGCAAAGAAACCCGTACGTCGTCTTTGTACTCACGTTCGGGTTGCTCACTCCTAGCTTATTCTAGGTTTCAAAAACCCCCACCAAGGCGCCCGTCGCACCGAAAGCGCCTGCAAATACACCTACGAAAGCCAAAGCACCGACCCCACCGACTAAAGCCAAAGTCCCGGCTAAATCGTCGACCCAAGCCAAGGCCCCAACGCCCGCAAAAGCGCCTGTCAAAGGTAATCTCACCTTCAGCGCCAGTAAGAGAAATAACTGATTGGGCATTCAAATTAGCAGTTTCAGCAAAGCCACAGGTCCGCATCTCTCTTTCGTAACTCGAACTGTGATTGAGCTTATCGTTGAATCAAGGCCTCTGCCCTCGCATGCCCAGTTAAACCAAAGGCCAAAACCGCAGTCAAGAGCACCAAGGCCAAGCGGATAATGGCGCAGCTCAATCTGTTTGCTCGCAAGATTGTCATTGCTCGTCGGACGTTCTTTGGCCTCATCCAGCCGCGTCTCACCCAAGGAAATGAGTTCATTGGTTGGCATGGAACGAACGCGGTAAGTTCACCGAGGAAACAATATTATTTTCTGAAACCAACTCTGCTTCAGCAAACTGCTGCTCTATGGGAGAGCCACGGCGAAATTGTGAAGCCTGTCAACGAAAAGGGGGAGACTGCCGGCACGGGAGGGCTCGATGCCGAACTTGGAGTCGGGCTGTATCTGGCGGATACAATTGAGACGTTCGTGTTTCCCTGCACCTATGACGAATTGACGCCCACAACAACCATGAATAGTGCCGAAGCTGCCGCTGGGGGCAATGAAGCCAACACCAAAATCCCAGCCAAAGTGTGTGCTATCTTTGCGAAGTCTTCGGTGAACTGGAGGGAAGGTAAAGACAAGGTATGCGACAATCCTCGCCCGCATTGTTGATGGATGGATGACCCTTCCTTCCAGGTATCAGTTCCCGAGAGTATCCGCGGCAATACGGCCATCAGAGGACAAGAGCGGCAATCCTACATTGCTAGCCTCCCAAACAGGAGCCCAAGCACTGGTAAAGGGCCATCAATTCTCTTCGGACCCCTTTTTGGAACGCGCGCAAATCCTGTTCAAAATCAGATGATGATTGTCGAGAGCCTGAACCCGAATTTCGAGGCACAGTGCTTTGACTTGGAAGAAGGAGGTGAAAGCGCAGGCGGGCGGGCCTTCCAACAACAGCCGGGAAACCAGGTTCATTCAATGAATTGCAGGATATTTCGCCAATATTAATCGTCTGGAAGTTCTTGTACACAGATCAAAACATCATTGCGGCCTGGGGTATCAGACAGCCAGATAATGATCTAGCTACCGCTACGAGGGCTGCACTCGAGGAACGACCGAAATGCGAGTGATCCACGATCTCATGACAACATGTACAATTATACTTTGGGACTGCTGGGGTTGAATTTTACGCCGAGATTTTATGTACTTGTTCCGTCATCACTCAGAGGTTCGGGACTAACATTACTCCAAAAACCCGGCTCCCTTCCAAAACTTTCTCCAACTCAGTGCATCCTCCCGCGTCAACGGTTCCAACGCTCTCACAGCCTCGCTTACACTCTGCGCCTTGTCGGTAGCAAATCGAACTTCGAACTTCCCTGAAGAAATTGCAGAGAAAAAGTCGAGAAGTTTGAGCGCGGGCTGAAGATGCAAACGAAATGAGCACCCAGAGATCCAAAAACAGAACTGGGAATCTCACAATGCTCTTCATCTCCTCCTCCGACATGCTCCCGGTGCGACTCGCCAGCTGCGAAACCCACTCCGACTAGGGTTGTGTAAGTTACATGCTTACAATTTCTTACACTGTAACTTACAATGGCCTCCCTCAAGGTCGACTAACTTACAGTGTAACTTACAAATAGTCACATGATGTAAGTTACAATGTAAGTACCCACATGTAAGTATTGTAAGTTTCAAATTTGCACGTAAGTTACAGCCCAAGGCCCAATGCAGCCCAATCGACCTCTGTGTCCACCCGCACTGCTCCGACAACCCAGGAATCGACGTTGTCGACTCATTGGCTGGTGTACCGTCAGAGACTTGAAGGATGGCCGACAGCCCCACAGAGCTGAGATTAATCACGGTGGTGTCAATCATGATACTGTCGGCAGGTTTGATGATGTGCTGTCTGCCGCTGTGTGTTGCCGGTGCGGGATCCTCGTCCGGTGGGAGTTTTCACACTGCCTGATAGTTCCGAGATCTTCCGGCGGTGATCTCTGGGTCTTGGCACAAACTTACATACTTACATGCACCCTCCGACGGACCAGTGTAAGTTACGCTGTAAGTTACACGTAACTTACAGACATTACTTACAGGTGTAAGTTAGGGTCCACTAACTTACACAACCCTAACTCCGACATCGGAATCAGAGGTATCGCGTCTTGATTCGAGTCGCCGGGCATTGCGAAATGGGACATAATCTCGTCCCATTGGACCGGCTTCGGATGCACGAGGTTCAACATCTGGGGAATCATTTCCTCCCTCCGAGTCAACGCAACCTCCACGATGGTGCGCCAAACAGCTTCTGGCCGGATCCAAGCGACCTCGGAGTTTGGCAGCGACGGGAACGCACCCAGCTCGAGACTCGATTTCGCCAGTGCGGGAATCCAATCCGAAGTAGCCCATGCGCCGGTGGATTGCGCGCCGCATACTTGACCGATGCGAAAGGATGTTGCGGGCAGACCAGACATCGCTAATAGCTAAAGGTTGATCTAGCTCAGCACGATTTAACAACCTCAGAAAAACGCAAGCTACTCACCCGCTCGGCAACATACTTTGATTCTCCGTAGCCGGTGCCCACTGCCGTTCGCGCATCCAGCTGAATCTCTTCAGGAATGTTGATCCCGTTCTCTTGATTCCATCCTTGTGCTGAACTGACAGAGGACGTGAATAGGAAACGCGGCCTGGATTGGCAGTCGTGGGCGAGGTCGATGAGATTATGCATGCCGCGGACGTGCGGCTCGAAAGTCGTCAGATTTTTGTTGAAGTCCAGTGTCCAGGCGTTGTGGATGATTACGGTCAGCTTCTCGAGGATCTGCATGCGTAGGAATCGAATGAGCTGTCTTCAATACAAGACTCGGATCGCAGGCTCACCGCGCTCTCTGCAGCCTCAGTCAGCCCCAGATTCTTCTTGCTTGTGTCGCCCTCGAGGTACACCAGCTTCGGAGAATCCAACAACGCAGTGTCTAGCCCATGCTGATCGAAAGTACCCCGCTGCCGTCGCGCAACTGGCACCGTCCCCGTTCTGTTGAAAGCGTAAACAATTTCGACCTCCGGGCTTTTCAACAACATTTCCAGTAGATGCGAGCCCAAGCTGCCAGTGCTTCCCGTGAGCAGGACGACCGCCTTCCCCTGCTCCGCTGAGAGGTCAGGAGCTGGGAACGATTTCCCCACTGGCAGCGGGGAAGAATGCTTGCTTATCATCGCCTCGAGAACAGCAACCTTGGCAGGTACATCCTGCGATGCACTGTTCCCCATCCCGGCATCATTCACCAACCTCTCTAGCGCACGCGCCATCGACCCCACCTCAGGATAAGAATACACAAAGTTGAGCGGCAGATTCATGGCCGCCAGCGCCGCCGTCTTGGAGTCGCGGGCTCGGAGCACGACGAGAATCCAATGCCTCAAGAAAGTCTCATTGAGCGAGTCCAACCCGTGGTCAAATAGGTCCGTGCGAGGGGTGATATTGTCGTTGTTGGATATGATCTGTGCTTGGATTAACAGCCATTCCTCCAGATGCGCAGCGGTCCAAGAGATGGGGCCAACTATGTCCGACTCGGAGTCGAGGATGGCGGCATCGTTTCCCTCAATCGTACGGTAGCTACATGACATGATGCGCGATGAGCGCAGAATTCACCGGGCAACAGTAAATAGACGTACAGGTCATTGATATCCCCTTCATACAACGAGATCGTCGCCTTCTTGACGACCGTCCCTTTTGCAGCGCGAACCATCGGTCTTTCCGGTCCGGTAACGACGATCATTTCCTTGAAGATGCGCGCAAAGCCGGGCGCCGTCTGTTTTAGAATCGGTCAGTGGAAAGGAAAATTTATGATGCCAGACCTTGTTCGCATCCTCCACGACTTTCCTGTCCACAAAACTCGAATTATAAAAGAGCGAGATGTGTTTTCAAAAGCGCACGCACCAAACCGCCGTCCGGAACGCCTCCACATCCAAGGGCGCTTTCAACTTGACCTGTCTGTCATAGCTCGCACTGGGCTCGACCAGCAGCCCGACGTGATTCCGCTCTCTTCCAAACATCACCGCACCAGCGATGAGTGGGCTCGCATTAATTATGTCCTCCATCGGGCCAGGTACGACCTTCTCGCCGTTCGCCAGGACGATGACGTCGTCGAGTCGTCCAACGCTGAAGGTCGATCAGTGTCCAATTAAAGTGCAGCATTCAAAACCGACATTCGGTACAGATTAGGAAGTGTCGGGTGTATCTCGAAAAGATCCTTCGTCGAGTAGCCTCGAACGTCCGGGAGATTCTCCACCGCAAGGGGATGTGTATCGCATACCTATGAGAGATCGTGAGCTACACCCCGTCAAAGTACGGTACACAAACCAAGAATTGGCACTCGAATGTCCCATCTCCTTGCGCAGCCCAACGAACGTTTGCGCGCTTGCTGAACTTCGTCCAAGACCACTCTTTGGTCTCGGCTGCGGTGCGGTCGAGATTTACTGGACAGGAGACTGCATTGGCATGATTAACTTCACCGGGTGATGGGCAAGAGACACAGTACGAACATTCTGTTGCGCCGTACATCGAGGTCAACTTCACGCCAGCAGTAATCAGCTCATCGCCTATGAGACTCGGGAGTGGTCCACCGGTGCAAATCTTCCAGAGGATATCAGACACGCGCGAGGACTCGGAGAGAAATCGCTATAATCACCAGCAATTTCAAGCTCTTCAAATACTCCAAACTCTCCGCATCCTGCACCCACTCCAGTACGAATGATGGAACGGTCGCAATACCAGTCGCTTCCCCCCTCCTTGCGTTCTCCAGCGCGTTCTGCGCTGTCGGCGTACCCGGAATCATGTAAAGACCCGGATTGGAGAGAGAGGCGGGCGGGTAGATACACGCTGTCCCTCCGACCAGCATCGGAAGGAGAAATTGGCCCATCAAGCCGGTCATGTGGAATGCTGGGAGATTGCCGACCGCATGGCGCGGGGAGCGTTCGAAGATCTGCTGTAGGAAGCCTGGGTGGGTGCGTTCAGTGGTGCTAGGGCAATGGGCGATAAAACTCTCCGAACCTAACGCGGCCCATTGAACATGCTGGCGATGAGTTTCCGCGATTGACTTTGGAAACCCGGTGCTTCCTGAGCACAAAATATCAGATAATTCGTAAAGATGAAGGATGCGTCGTTTGATCTTACCGCTCGAGTGTAGATACAACGCTGGTTCGTCCAACGGCGTCGGTGTTGATGGCTTCAGGTAGGGGAGAAAGTCGTCCGCGGGTGTTTCCTCGCCAAGGCCCGGGTACAATTGAACCAACACAGGAATGTCTTCGACAGAAAGCGCATGCGCGGGACCCATCCTTGATGCGGCGGTCTGCACACCGTCCACAATCCGTGCAAGGGAGCCTCTGGTAGTGAGAACTCTATGGCAGCCCGTCGTGCCGAGAAGATGCAGAATCACCGCCTCAGAGTTTCGGCTCGAGATGGGGAACGGCTAAAAGACTTCTCAGCGATACACATTCCATGAATAGGGTCGACCTACCACGAGTCCCGCAACGATACAGCCAGCGATGAGCGTCTGGTACACCAGAACATCAGTCAGCGCGAGAAGTACTACAATCTCTCCATCCGATCCACGCCGCTGCGGGCGAATGAGGTGTGCGGCTCGATGGGCTGCCCGCGCGAATTCGAAGTGGCTGATGTGGACGATATGTCCGTTGGGGTGTGGGAACGCGTATGCGGGGGACAGGTTCGAATTGTCGATATGGAAGTCGAGTATCTCCCGAAGGTTGAGGGAGCAGTCGAGAGGTGGCAGGGTGGGGGTCATCGTGCCTCTGAGGGCGAGCTCCGAGCCTGGAGTCTATATAAGCCCACCGGCAGCCAAGAGCCTATTTAAGCGCACATAGCCTTATCCGCTAGTAGAGCTCCGAAGAAGGGTGGCGATTGCTATGCCCGGTTCGCCAAGGTAAGCTTGGAGGCATTTCGCACTACTTACGCTCGCTTCTACTAGTGCCAGTGGTGCGACGTTGAATTCTCCAGTGAGGTTGAGCACTAGCTAATAGAGGCATGACTCGAATGTTGCAGTCTAATCGGAGGGACATACATCAGGATTTGCGAACATGGGCGTAGGAAGCAAGCTTGGAGTGATCGTCACGCGAGACAAGTTACCGATCGATGCCTGTCGAAGTCGGAAGGGGAAACTTGATCCGAGTCAACCCGAAACGAGCACCGAGCAATCATAGTGCGACGAGCTCCGATACTACGTTACGAGTAGTTGATTGTTCGGAGGTGCCATATGAGGGGATGTTTGGATATTCCGACAATTTGGACGGACGGTCCAGGGACCAGATAACAGGCGGAAACTGGCAACCAAATGCCATTTGGATGTTCGCTACGAATACGACGCGCAGATAACGATTTTAGTCAGGTTTCTGTGCCAAATCTGCCTCTAATCAACGTCAGAGCGATTTTCTGAATTTCTTGGTGCTTCTCATCACATGGGCTTCCCAAAGTGGACATAACAGTGCGTGCCGTGACCACACCGTGACCTTCTTGCTTCCGACCGCCATCTCGCGAGAACTCAAGCATGGGGGACACCGCCCTCCCAGATGAGATTGTCTCCCAAATCCTCACTCCTGCGCTCATAGTATTCGACGACGCTTTCTCCGATACCTCAGCGACAACCTTTGCATCCAACACGCACTCGACTTCCGCCTACCTCGTCGTGTGCAAATCATGGCTCCGCGTGGCCACCCCTCTTCTATACAACTTCGTCATCCTCCGCTCTACCGCCCAGGCCATAGCGCTCGCAGACGTGCTTGGCAGAAACAAAGATTTTGGGCGATTCATCAAGAAGCTGCGCGTCAAGGGCGGATATGGACTCGCAATGCACACAATACTCGAACTCGCGCCACGCATTACGGATTTGTTTCTCTCATTGGAGATCTGGTCGCCTGATAGCACGGAAGGCCTTTGCACGGGCCTGAATCTCATCAACCCGACCCGACTCATCCTGCACGATTCGACCAACGGTCTAAGAAACAAGATGGTCAACGCCCTGGTCGCCGTGATTCCGAAATGGTACCGTCTGGTGCGTTCGTTGACTCGGAACCTGAACCTGCCGTGAGCCTTGGCCCGACACGGAGACTTCGCTCGGCGCGCGATGCTTCGCCAGGAGGTAACATGCAAGCGCTGCTCGAGGCTCACGGTGCCAAGCTCGAGAAACTCTCCCTGTCCCTGAACGCTCTAGGCGGCCTCACCAAAACAGCGCCCGACCTATGCCCGAGGCTCACCACGTTCTCCGTTATTGCCAGTGTACGTACATGCAATTTCTCTTCGCAGAGGTACAATCTCATGAGCCCTGCTCTTTAGTCCCACGAGCCACCGTCGCCAGACGTTTTCGCTGCTCAAGCACCCAATGCTTCCGTCACCAAGATCATCTTCGACATTGACTTTTGGCCGTTGTGCGTCCTCGTCTCACCCACCCACCCACTTTGTCTTCCATTAATTTGTTTGTAGCACCACAAAAAAAGACACACCGTGGGACAAGTTCTTCGCTCAATTTAACCCACATCAGTCCCTTCCGCACCTACGAGAAATATGCTTTACTTGTTGTGAATGGCCGAGGGTCGAGTACTGTCGGCGGGACGTCCCCGGTTGAATTCAGTTTTTGCTTTGAGCTTTGAGATTAAAGCACTCTTTCGTCATGCCACTGGGTACTAGTCCTCCCCGTCATCTTGTCCTCCCCACTATCTATCCCGCCTTCCCCGCCCACTCGTCGTACTACTCGTAATAAATTGTTGTTTTTTTTGGCTCATCCGTATTCTTCCGCCCAGTGACCCGTTGTCTTCCGTGCTGTGACCCGTCGTATGCGTGATCCGAACGTGGGAATTCTTTATCACGCTTGCGGCTTAACGACGACAACGCGTCTCTCGAGATGTTGCGGAGGACCAACAACAGGCTATGTCGATGTGCCCGCCTGCGCTCTGTCTGCCCACCAGCCCGCCCTAACTTTCCCTCTCCCTCCGCTGGCAGATTTGACGATCAGTCAACGCGTTTCCTTTCTCCCTCACTCGATTTGTGTCCTCTTCTACACCAGCTGACGACGACGAGTATGCGCGAAAGCAACTTTGCTTTCCCAGCGGATGGGTTAAATCGCCGCGCCAGCCGCTCCAGTGCCGCTCCAGTGCCGCTCCGCATGACAAGCCTAGAGGTAAGTGCCGCACCACTGTCACGCTACTGCCGCACCACTAATCCCAAGTGCCGCTCCATTTTTTCGAAGTGCCGCACGTCTGCCACTGACCTCGGTAGACCTCGAAACGTCTCTCAGTGCTGTCCGCTGGCCGCCGATACGATTTTCAACCTGTTAGAGGTCAATCTTAGTAAATCTGTGTATACCAGAAATACTCCGCCCTGGACTGCAAGAACTGGCCGATCCTTCTGTATGGACGGTCAGTGTGGCGTCTATTGACCTCTTCGTGCCCTACGTCGGACTTCCCAGGCTAAATTGGGGACAAATCTGCCGCTGGGGACACAAAACCTCCTGATAAATCGAGTTTTGATACAAAAGGTTCAAGAGACACATTCTTTGTGTACTTCTCATCGATCTCTCACCAGGAGCTGGGGTATGATTGCTTATATACCTAGATATAATAAAACGAGGCGTCATGCGCCATAATCGCCGTAGATTTTGCGCAAACCAGACATGTTGGAGACCAGGTGATGTGCCGCGTCAGCTATAGCACCGGCTTGGTTCAAATTGAGCTCAAATAAACTATTGGGCCTCGTTTGGAAGGTCATTTACAACGGGAATTCGTAGAAAACTCACTTTGCTTATGTTGAACATTCGTTGAGGCGTAGCAAGGGACGGGTGGGTGGCTGTGCTCAATCGCCGCCCCACTGCCGCCCCGGCCATTGTGCAAGAGCGGCGATGGTTGAGTGCCATCTCCCAGTTATAGAGGCTTCCTACATGTATCCTCTGTGGATTACACTGACGTCTGAACCCGATTAAACGGTACTTGCTCGACTCTGTGAGCAAGATCTCAATTTGAACAACGGTCCTATACATCGAATTAACGCTTCAAATCCACTGAAATCTCTCTCCCAGGGTCTCCTTACTGAGTTCCCGTGAGGTGCAGAATTATTCTGGAGTGAATAGCGGTGTTTCTGCCGAGAACAGCGGTGAGCAGAGGTTTTGTTCAGTGGCTGTGCGCAAGTGCCGCACCACTGCCGCTCCACTCAAGTTGACTACCGCGCCATCGCCGCACCACTGCCGCACCCTCGACGCTTCACTGCCGCACCATCGCCGCACCGTGGCCGCTACACTACCGCACCACCAGCTGACTACCGCACCATCGTCGCGTCACTAGTACTCACTACCGCACCCACACTTTCGCTTCCGCTCCAAGTGGGCGGCAACTAGTACTTCCCGGTGAGATTTCGAAGTCCTCAGAGTTACACTCCTTCTAACCCCTCGAATGAATCTTGGATTACGGAGGAGGGGTTATTCTCAGCGGGCAGATCAAGCGTCGTTGCATAAAGAGAAAGCCGATATTCGGTGTGCGACTAATCAAGTTTGTATAAGTCTGGAGTACTTTGAGATCGACTCAGAGCATCTTGCTTGAGTGCCGCTACAATTTTGAAGAGTGCCGCTACAAGTTTTAGACGAGCCGCTTCGGGTTTGCGAGGAGCCGCTTCAGTTTTGTGACGCGCCGCTACGAATTTTGTGACATGTAGAAGGGCGCCGCGAGTTTGCTGGAGAGCCGCTGCACCCATGTCTGTAGTGGCGATTGACATCGTTAAGTGCCGCTTCACTACCGCTTCAGTGCCGCTTCAGATGCTTTGTCAGCTTTGATCTCACCCTCCAACTCAACGAGCACGACGTCTCTCACAACGGAACCGCCGGTGATTTGAACTCAACAACGAGGCTCTTCGCTCCCGCTTGTAAGTTACCCTGTTGCCGTGCTCACCGTTGAGATAAAGGTCCAGACATTTTGCAAGTGCCGCTACATCGCCGCTTCACTGCCGCTACAGTGCCGCTACATGGATGAAGCGGCGATTTATCCTAGCCGCTTTCCCAGCCCAGAACAAGGCGTGTGTATGCATTACATCGCCGCTGTATGACCGGTGAGGTGAGTCTCCGTTTGCAAAGGCGTTGAATTGCGGACGTTAATGCTGGCTAGCACTCGACACCTCGTCACCACTCCCGTTGTTCAACTCGCTCACACACTTCACCTACCTGACCTCGACGTCGCCGCGAATCCGCGAAATCATGACGATGGATGGCGGCCTAGAGAGGCTTGTTCGCATCCTTCACGATTTTTGCATGACTCCACCACCGCCCGCATTGCCAGCTGCCTTCTACGGCCTCCTTCCGTCGACGTACCGTGCACCCCGAGCCGCACCCCAACTCAATCCCGCCGCTGGCCAGTTTGACAAGCACGCCGCTTATCGCTTCAGTCTGGCCTTCCAATGCGTCGTCAACATCGGTGTACGAGGAAGCGCGAACCCATCCGAAGCCGTGCTGTTCAAGCAGGTACCCTCGATGTCGTCGGCTGTATACTCGAGGGTTTGGTGACTGGGCGCGGGTTTGCTGTCGGTCCCAGCACACGACTGCGACTGGACTCCCGAGAGAGACACGCGAGGCCGGTGCCTTTCGAAAGGCCGCAGCAACCGCCAGAGGGCGTCTTGAGGCGGCTGCCAGAGAGCACCTTGACCATGTCCGTCCACTTTATCCCCCTCACCCCGACCAGGTTGCTCATTATCTCAAAAGGGTACGGAACCAGCACTGCTCGCTATCGATAGCTATATACCACCAGCGGACGACATCGAGTCTGTCACCCCGATTGTGCGGGATCGTAGTGCGACTGTCGTCCAACGTGGACCTCGCGAAAATGCAAATGCTCCGACACTCATGCCGATACCGACTCGGACGCCGATACCGAGGACAGTGACGCTGGAACAATCAGCCGGCTTCCATCTACCTCGCCGCCCGCTGCAAACGATGAAGATGACGAGGAGGATGAGAACCCGTGAGGTTGTTGCTACGATCCGCGGAGACCCCAGCAACGCTAGAACTATGCGCTGGACAGGCACCATTCGTGCAGCCTCCAGTCAATCTCTGTTTCCGGAACCTGCCGGGTCAACAAACACCAGCGGCAGAGTAGCCTCGAATCGAGACCGTGCCGATACTACCCGACAACCTCCTCCATCCGCCACAGCAACTACAGCTCCATTGCGCCAAAACACAACGACTACCACTGTGTAGACTCGCACCCGCCAGACTGTCGCGCCTAATCCCGCTTATCCTGCCTCTGAAAGATTGTGAGGGAAGGTTTGACGGTTAATGGGAGAGCGGGAACGACGCGGGGAGCCCAGCAACTGGCTTTCTTCGGGCTTTTCGACCTGGAGTGTACTGATCAAGGCGCGCGGGTGCAGGGGCACGTCGTCAACTGATGGGGAGGATATGACGTTGGAGAGATTTGTTCTCCG
Organism: Mycena amicta; assembly: GCA_029282125.1. Taxonomy (NCBI): domain Eukaryota; kingdom Fungi; phylum Basidiomycota; class Agaricomycetes; order Agaricales; family Mycenaceae; genus Mycena; species Mycena amicta. Next base: position 97,607 of record JARIHP010000050.1, read on the forward strand.
GTCGCAAGCGAAGAAGGGAAAGAGAAGGTTCGCCGCTTCTATTCAGTAATATTGTAACCTTGCGCCCAACTGCTGCTACACGCAACATAATACAGCATACAGATTCAATGTCAATAGAATCAAGCATACACGTCTTGGATAATTGTAAGCATTGCACGATAAGTCTCCCACCCTGTGCTGTGCACCAGCTTCGGTGAGCCGATCTCCTCGTAAGTGACTTCCGCAACCTCGTTGAACTCATCCGGCACCCAGCGCATGACCTGCTCGCGAGTGACAGGAAGCCGTCCCCTCATCTCGTCAATCACATCCCTCGGAATACCCGTTCCGCACCGCTCGAGTCCGAAGTCCTCTGGTCGACTGAAAACTTCATCCGGGGCAGCGGTTGGAAGGAGTTTGTCCTTCTGTGAGCGACGGGCTGTGCTGTTGAAATAATACTTCCACTCCTGTAGGTGGTGGCGAATGATTCGCGACCATGACCACTGAAACAGGTTGCTAGATGATGTTCAGAAGGGCGCACAGGAAACGGGAACTCAACTCACATGTGGATTTGATTACCGGGAGCGAACAAGCCATTCGTGTGCGCCTCAAGCAGCGCCGTCTTGATATTGGCGCCCTCGTCATCAATCCAGTACTTCCAACCAGACTCGATAGGAATGTTATCCATGCTCTTGAGAGCTCGAGTTGCCGGACGAGTCGATTCTAGAAGTTCCGGAAGGTAGCGGCGACTAACAGGTGAGAATGCTACTCGATACAGCAGCCAGAATACTCACCGTAGCTCGTGTTGCGAAGAAGCCATGTATCCTGTCTCCGTCCCGCCATCAAAAGTAAGCTGGATGGGAATCTCTGCGGTAAGATGAGATCGATCTGGAACTAAGAAGAGTAAAACTGACCTCCGGTGACTTCGACAAAATCTAAATAGCAATGGCAAATCGTCAACCGGTCCCGGTCATTTGGCACGACCTCCAAGTGCAGGATCCTGCCAGTGTGGTCTCGGAATCCGTAGATCCCAAAACCCACACCGCCGAGGCGTAAAGCAATGGGACCGAGTTTCTCATGTCCATCGCAGTGGACCTCTTCCATAATCCCCACAGCCGTGAGTTGCCCGCGTACTTTGATTGCCTTCTTGCGTCCCGGAAATCTAGCCTCCGCTCCTTCAGGGTCGATCTCCTTTTGGATCTTGCGAACGGTATCTCTACTGCGATTTAAATCCAAAGAGATTGTTAGGTGCGGTGGCACGCACCGTGGAATCAACACGTTATGTCTACGTGCAATCTTCCTTTGCGTTCTCACCGGTCCATGTCGCTGATTAGTGTCTTGAAGGACAACCTCGGCTATCAGAGTGGTGGCAATGGACGTTGGGGCGGTTTTCGAACGCTCGGGATGTTAAAATCCTTGTTGAGCCGGCTGAGTTTATTCTTCCTGTCCGGATTAGAGATGGGCAGGTTCGGTTCAAATAATCGGTTCGAACCCGAACCTAACCGAACTGAACCCAGGTTCGGGGTTCAGGTTCGGGTTGTAGTGGTTTTGGAACCGAACCTTGGGTTCTTGGGGTCCAAAATCCAGGTTCGAACCGAAAAAATGCGTCCGAACCGCCTGAACCGACCGAACTGAACCGGACCTTGAGGTTCAGGTTCGGAAAATTTGGATTTTGAACCGAACCTGGGGTTCGAGGTTCGGGCAAAAGAGACCAAGAACCGGACTGAACCGGACTTGCCCATCTCTAGTCCGGATCCAAATGGTAAGTAGAGGAAGCCGACAGAGACAAGTGACGGACCCTATGAAGTAGCCATGTTTTGAGCCCAACTCAGCAAGCCGTACCTTTATAGAGAGCTGGCGGCGCGAAAAATCAAGGAGAATGTCCCGTAGAATTTCGTCGGAAGGTCCTGGCAATTGGTCAGCTCCCTAACGGGTGAGGGATGTTGGAACCAGACTTGTGCCATTATCCGCCCCATTTGTGCCTTCGGCGTTGACCATTTTTTCTGGTGGTTTCGGGCAAGAGTGACGGTGCCTGTGACTTGACGCGTGTGATCCGAGTCGGAGTCGGAGTCTTTCGTCGCACGCGTCCATGCCACTCAAGTCCGAATCCTCCATTGTCATAAAGTGCTTGGACTCCTCCCTGCGGACAATATATAATGGCCCGCTGCATTTCCTCGTTAACTCTCATTCCCCGCCGTTCCTCTCGCTCATGTCCGGAGCAAACCCTCCCGTCACCCTCTGCATCAGTCTCGACGCGAAGACCGCGGGCCAGAGCTGCGGTCAAAACTACCCCAACAAAACTCACGAAGGCCTTTGCGCCGGCTGCGCTACGCTGAGTGGTCTCGCGGGCGCTGACTTTGACACCGCTCGGATGTATCCTCGCTGCGTTGATTGTGGGGCCATGTATCGCGGAATGGCCTTCGAGCGCAACGGCAACCCACTTTGCCCCATGTGCGCAAATGCGAGCTCAGGTTCAGCCCTCACGCCAGCCGCCCAACAGCAACAGAAGAGCCGTGTCGATCGTATGCTGGCAATTCACTGCCCCAGTGCCACCGTCCTGGAGAAGCTCAAGAATCGGGTCGGCCATTCGGCTTCGCAAGCACAGCCCGTCTCGTCTAGCAGCATGCACATTGGCATGGATGTCTTTATTGGTGGGGCCAACACCAATAAAGCCAAGATAACGTCCTCCGGAAACATGGTGGAGAAGTTCAACATCGATGCCTCAATTGAAGGTGCGCTTTCAGTGATCTTACGCATTTTCTGCTTCTGATTTTCAATGCAGATGATGTGCTCAATTACTATCTGAAGACCTTCGGACACTCCTGGGAGCTGCGTCATGAACACAGCTTGAACATGTAAGTTCGGGTCCTTCAAGTTTTTATCCCGGTTACATGCTCACATGCTTCAGATCTGATATTAAACTCCGATTCCATGGTGGCGGCAGGGTCAGCTGTATCAACGAGTGTCTCACCATCGACGACCTCATCGCTGAGCTGTCGAAATCATCGTCGGTTGCCGACTCACTCCCTCCGCACATGAACATCTACAAAAAAAGACACGGCATGTGGCCCGCGTTCATGTATTTCGAGCTTCATGTTCAAGGCGATCTGGTGCGTCTCATGTTCTTTAGATTATCGTTCATTGTAACCTCGTGTCTAGTTTACTGCGAGGACGGGCGAAGAAGTCAACATGGGCACCAAAACATCAAGCGCCGCCAAGCGGAAGAGCGTGGCCAAAACGCTCGAGTCCAAAAGACTCAAGATGGACTGTACGTTCACCCTTCACTCCTCGCGCACCACATGCTGACTGGCTGTGTAGTACAGAACGAGCCTGTGATCTCACGATTTGTCCCGCGTCCATCAGCAGTCACCGCCCCGGCAGCACGCCGAACAGTTGTCGATCTCGTCTATCTGACCGCAAAGGCCCATCCTGACAGTGGCGTAGTCCGGGTTGATCAAGAGAGTCGCAGTGAATCTGATTCTCCTACCTATATTCACGATGCCGCTTTTGCGAAGGGGCTCATGAAAACCGTCTACAGGGTGCGTATTTCTGATCTTTTATTTGTTCGTTCCACAATTCACATGCGAGCAGCTGGAGACACCTTCTGGGAACTACGTCGCTAAACGTTTTCACCAGTCCGGGGCTGATGGAGCCGCGGTCTCCGTCGACGAGAACGATACCTTGATCTGCCAGGAAGTCGAGCTGTTGGGGGAGGTTAAGCTTGCTCTCGAGGACTTTTACGCACGAGCGGAGGTCCCGAGCACCCATTGTGATGTGGCTAAAAGTGCGTGGTCCGTTTACTCATTACTTCGAATGATCCCTCATGATTTTGCGCAGCGTTGGATGTCACCGAGGCCAAGGTTGCGTACGAATTCGTTCCGAAAGACGGGAAACCATCTCCGGCGAGCAATCTCCCCGAAGATACACCTCTGGATGAGTACGAGGGCGGTATCACCTTCCTCGTTGAGCCTTTCCGCTCGGGAAACTGTACCAAATACGTGGGGACCCTCAACCATCAGGTCGGTCTTCTCAGTGGCAAGCTCGCCAGCACGGTGCACGCCTTCATCCATTTTTTCTACAAATATACGCAAGAATCGATGGTCCTCGTGGATGTTCAGAGTGCGTCTTCTTGGTCTTCCACATGATTTTACTGATCCGGAGAGCAGCCATGAGAGCGCGAGTCGACGGCGAAACGAAGAATGTCATTTTTGATCCGATGGTTCATTCAACCAATGGGTGGGTCGTTCCTCTTTCATTTGATACTGTGTCACTGACTGGAGAGCAGAACAAATGGACCCGGCGATCATGGGCAGAAGGGGATCGACGACTTCCTCAAAACACACAGCTGTAACTCTATGTGTCGAGAGCTCAAGCTGAAAGGGCTTTCTGTGGCTGATAGTGACAGTGAATCAGAGTAGTCCAATAGTAGGTAGATTGATCTGCTTGTAATGAACACAAGGCAGGGCTGCGCTCCGCTCCACCCAACGATTAATGTTTGACGTACCATGCATTTGTTGTTGTTGTTGTTGTTCTTGTTGGTCCTTCTGCTGTTCTGACTTCATTCATTCAGCCCATGCAATCATTCTGCGAGACTCATATACATTCCTCATTTCACTATTTACATTACTACAAATCATCACTGCGCACTGTACGTTATTCTATACATGATTAGCAGGTAAGGAGCTCAAGAGGAACAATGGCGTACTCCGCAAGGGGCTTGAATGAAGTTCGCTTGAAGCCGCTGTTGGTATCGCGGCACATGGGAGATCCGGAGGTGAAATCTAATAATCTGGGTTCTGCTCAGAGGAAAGAGACAGCGCGGTGACGACACACCTCAACCCTGTCGACCGCCAGCTGATCATGATGGACATCGCGCAGTACGACGCGTACCCACCTGCAAATATTCAGTCCTGGCGTCGGAGACCTAGGAAGGTGAAGTAAAGCTCCGCTGACCTCTGTGTACGCGACGCCGTTGCGACACCGTTGACAGCGCACGACATGGCACCTATTCTTCTAGTCGTCGTGGAGCGGGTATCGGCCGGAAGAGATCAATCGAGAGGATCGTTTAGCAAAGAAGGATAGAGCACGCACCGTGAAATCGACAGTGGCACATCCATATCCCTCGTTTCTGGCATGTACTGGTATTGACTGGCGTCGTTATTCTGTGGAGGAAGCGCTAAAGCGTCTCAGCGATGAAATTTGAGCAGTTTTGAGACACACCCTGAGAGCGTCGTTGTAGCGCTCGGGACTCGGGACTCGAGCTGGAAGGCGAGGGAAATGCGTGCAGGTTTCGTCCCGAGACTTTCCGTCGTGCGTCCTGTTGCAGCAACGGGTTAGCGCAGGCCAAATGGATATAAATTACGCACCATGCAGCGCTGTCTGGCGGCTCTGGCCCGTCCGCACTCCTTCTCGTCCATCTCTGCAGTCCCGCGTCCGTAATCGCCGGTCGTCAATCGCCGGGGCGGTTTAACGTCGAGTGGAGCCGAAACAGCGGCTGGAAGAACGGCTTGCGTGTCCTTGACGCAGAAGTTGGCGCGGCTTGATTTTGACCTTTCTTCCTTGCGTCGGCTGGAGGAAACGTAGACGGGGCGGAGACTACTCGGGATGCACAGGTCGTTGGAGCTTGCTGGGCATTTGCAAGGCTTGTCAAGCTTGACGCTGTTGAGGAACGGTTCAAGAGACAGTCGGTGGTCGGAGAGCAGACGAAGGCAAGAACGAAGAGGTGGGAGGGCGAGGGCGAGGACAAAGGTAAGCACAAATGTGGAGTGAGGGCGGAGGGTGGGTGAGGGCGAGCGCTTCATGCTTGTTATACGACACGGAGCATGTGGGGTCCATGGGAGCCATCTGCGAGTTAAGGTTTTGGGGCAGTGTCTGCTCCGAAACATTTGCTAGAGATTTGGCACTTGCTTGGTGCGGAAGGAGTCGGAGATGCTCAATATTTCTCTGGGGCTTGTGCATGACCTGTGGGAGTGTTCTGAGTCGTCGTTCTGGGAGGGGAGAGAGATACTGCAAATCTGACGTGGGAAGAGAAGCTGAGGTTGATTTGACACTCGACAGATTAGCGCCACGGCGCGCTCGGCATGTGGCTCTAAGCTCGCCTCGAGGCTCGAGGCAGTACTAATTAGACCGTATTAGGGTGAGAGCCAAACACGGCGCAAACATGATCGCGTAGTGTGCTTATACTACGGAGTATATATGCTTATACTACGGAGTATCACGACATTCTGTGCATACACCCAATGCCCCACCGCTGCAAATATGCTGTCCTCGCACTCCCTCCATCGCTGATTACGTTCCCTGTTCGTCGGGGCCACCATTCCTACCCGACATCCACATCCACCGTCATGTCCACGGTCCGAATCCCGTTATCCATGCCCGTCGTCCTCGAAGACCGAGCCGACGAATGCGGATCTGGTCGAGGACGATAGGATGTTAAGACCGTGGAATGACTGGAAGGGAGGAGGGACGTACATCTGCTCGACTTCGCTGTTCTTGGAGCCAGAAGCCTGGCGAGTATGCGGAGACTTTCCGAGTTCATGTTGCTGTTGCAGCGTCGGTACAAGGCGAGGCACTGGAGAGAGGAGGAGGGCCAATGGCAAGAGATAGTGCAACTGAAGCTTCCGGAAGTAGCTGTCACGTCGTCTTCGTCGCAAGAGTTGTCTGCGGTGGTAGCCGGAATCGTTTGCGGCATTGGATGATACTCAGGGTCGAATCGTCGGTAGTTGATGGAGCGTCGTTGGCGATCGAAAGCAGCCGGACGGTATCGTCCAATAACAGAATACGTGCACAAGGGTATAGCGGGAACTTGAAGAGCTGGTTCCGTAGCCTTTTAGATAATGAATAATGAACTCGGGGTGAGATGTGTGTTGACGGACCTGCTCAAAACCTCCGGCAGCTGCCTCGCGTGTCACCCTCTGTCCGGTCGCACCGACAGCTAACAACTATCCACTCGAGATCGCTTGAGGGTCCGTTCGTCGTGCGGCAGGCTCGGGCAGTAAAGGAGGACGTTATCGAAGGGAGCCAGCTCACCGCTAGCACATTTGAAACGTTAGCACAGGCTGAGATGGGGCGAGCGACACACCACTGGCATGTAGTCCCATTTCTAGAAACAGCGTCCCTCATAACCGCTAGTTCCCCGTGGCCGGCTACATCGCTGTTTTCGGGTTGGGCCAGCGGGGTGTATCGCGTCCATGTTGAGCTTGATGCGAGGGGTCGATGGCAGCGAAGCGGTCGGTGAGTAAAGTGCGGATCGATGCCGCTGAACGTCGGAAATCCCAGGTCAGCGCGAGGATGTCAGGCCAGTGCGAGTCAGGCCATCCAGTGACATGACAATGCCCCGAGACTCGACGACTGTGGCGGCTTCGATGCCCAGTTTGTCGAGAGTCGGGAGCTGAGCGGCTTTGAGGAGTCGGTGGCTACAGCCTGAGCCTGAGGTTACGTCCGTTTACTACATGGTGCGCAATGCATTATTGAGTTAGGGCGGGCTAGTGGGCGGACAGCGCGCAGGCGGGCACATCGACATGTCGCTGCACGCGGCCTGTTGTTGTTCCTCGTCGGCGTCGGCAACGTCTCGAGAGACGCGTTGTCGGTGGTCGTCGTTAAGTCGTAAACGCATACGACGGGTCACAGCGCGGAAGAATACGGATTCGTCAAAAAAAAAAAACACTGTTTATTCGAGTATTATTATGGTACAGTACGACGGGAGCGGGACAGCGGGCGGGGAAGGCGGGATAGATAGTGGGGAGGACAAGATGACGGGGAGGACTAGTACCAAGTGGCATGACGGAAGAGTGCTTTGGTCTCAAAGCTCAAAGCAAAAACGAAATTCATCCGGGGACGTCCCGCCGACAGTAGTCGAGTGCTCACTGCGTCGTCAAGTTTACTCCGTCCGAGCATCTAAACACAACTCATTCTGATTCTGTAGGAGGGATACTGTAGTATTTCGTTCAATTCGGCCGGATCACGACTTTTTGATTTCATCAAAACTCGCCCAAAAATCGGATAAATCGAGAAAAAATTATTGCCGGTGTTTCCCAAAATCGAGTGTGACCGTGACATGCCGAATTGAACGAAATACTACAGTATCTTGAAAAGCTGTTGGGTTCGCTAGGCTGAGCTTTTGCTGGACTTGAATATCGACTTGGTCGACGATGATTGGCAGAAATGGCGTCCAAGACTCAAGGTTGCAGCTGGCGGGCGTCAATAAGGACTCGGAGCGCCTGTTCTCCGTTTGATTGCCTCTCGAGTGACAGATTGACTTTACATCAGCGTGGTTTCCTGCTACCCTCAAGCAAGCCGCCAGCGCTGTGCAATAAATGTCCACGACTATCGAGCCAGCTGTAAAACACAGAGGTTTATTTTTAACTTGCCATCATGATAGCATGTCAGCTTTATGACTAACGAATAATCCTAGCGGCGCAGCGCAGCAGCGCCGAGCGGACGCGTACGTTGCACTGCGCAGATCCTGATTCGGAATGTCAATCGTGGAAAAGCAAGCGACCCACTGTCGATTAACTTGTGGGCTACAACATCCTGAACTGCCGCTTGGTGCTGCGTCACCTTGGTCAAGGCTCGAATCGTATGTTTGCCTTCATCCGTCTGCCTTTCCAACCATTCAAAACGGAAAAACTCCCGAAAACCTCGCTGGATTGCAAGCGGCCCGCCCGTTTATCCGATAATGTCAGCAATCATGACAAATGCCGGCAGCGAAACCGAAAACGACGCGTTACGCCGATCGGTCAGCGGTTATAAAGCCCCGCAAGGGTTTCTCCCGTCGGCAGCAAAGCGATGTCTTCATCCCCCCCGGCCTCGCCTCGCCATTCAAGCGACAACAACACCATCGCAGACAAGCCTGCCCCAGCTCCCGAGGCGGATGCGGACACCATCCTGACGGGGCGGAAACTCGCGGTGGTCTTTGTGGCAATGTGCGTGCTCGTTTTATCTCTTCTTGAAACCCATTCCTGACGATATGAAAGGCTGCTGTCTGTCCTGCTCGTAGCCCTGGATCAGACGTACGTGCCTGCTCTCCCCTTTCGAGTAGTTACTGAACGAATGTCTCACCGACTTTGCAGCATTCTCGCCACAGCCCTTCCCCGAATCGCATCCGACTTCAACTCGTTCACCCTGCAAGGCTGGGTCGCCACGTCCTTCGTCCTCGCACAGACCGTCTTCCTGCTGTTTTACGGCCAAATCCTGCGCATATTCCCCGCCAAATGGACCATGATCTTCGCCATCATACTATTCGAAGTCGGCTCTCTCGTCTGCGCGCTCGCACAGAACGTCGACGCGCTCATCGCAGGGAGGACGGTCTCTGGCATCGGCGCCGCTGGCATTTGTGAGTTTCTCTTTCAATCGTGATTTTGTTCTCGCGGGGCTAATACCGAGTCATAAGTCGTCTCGATGCTCCAAATCATTTCCCAAGTCACCCGTCTGGAAGACCGCCCCCGTCTTTTCGGTCTCTTTGGCGCCGTCTTTGGCCTCTCCAGCATCATCGGACCGCTCATCGGAGGCATGTTCTTGTCACTCGTCCGTTTCTACGCTAACCATCGGGGTCATCAGGCGCGTTCACCGACCATGTTACCTGGCGGGTGCGTCCATTCTCTCTCTGTCTTTGAACACCCTCGCTGACACGCACCCTAGTGGTGTTTCTACATCAACCTCCCCTTCGGCGGCATCTCCGTCGTCGTCGTCTCCCTCCTCCTCAAAGCGGCTCCTCCACTCGGCTCGGACCCCACACAACGCACCTGGAGGCACCTCCGGCAACAAGTTTACCGTCTCGACTACCTCGGCGCGACCCTTGTCGCAGCATTCGTCACCTGTCTCGTCCTCGCCCTCCAATGGGGCGGGAACACGAAACCCTGGAACGCCCCCGCCGTCATCGTCTGTTTCGTGCTGTTCGGCGTCTTCCTCGCAGCGGCGATTGCGTGGGAGATCTGGCTGGGCGAGCGGGCTATGGTCCCGACGGCGATATTCAAGTCCCGTTCCGTCTACGCTATTATCGGCTACGCGTTCCTCACGCGCTTCTCCCTCTTGCTGTTCTCGTACTACATCCCCATCTTCTACCAAGCTGCGAGGCATCATAGCGCAACCAAGTCGGGCATTGATTTGTTGCCGTTCATGCTTGGCACTGTGTTGACGGTTATATCCAGTGGGCAGGTGTGTTCTTCTTCGTTCTTTCTCCTTTCTTCGCGCTAACGAATTTACGACAGATCGTCGGACGCACCGGACGATACTGGTACTTCCTCGTAGTCGCACCGGTCTTCCTGGCCGTCGGCTCGGGGTTGTTATACACCATCTCCTCGTCAACGTCCTCCGCCAAGATCGTCGGGTTCCAGATTCTCGCTGGCATCGGCACTGGTACGTTCTCTCCTTCTTCTCTGCTTCCCTGCATCGTATACTAACACATCCACCAACCAGGCATGGGCATGCAAAACTCCCTCCTCGCTATCCAAGTCGAATTCAAATCCAAATCCGAAGCGCGTCTCCTCGGACAAGCAACGTCCATGGCGTCCTTTGGCCAATTCCTCGGCGGCACCATCGGCCTCGGCGTCGCCGAACCCGTCTTCGCCTCCGAACTCACCAAATTCCTCGCGAAATACGCACCCGAAGCCCCCGCAGAGGTCGTCCGGCAGAGTCCCACAGCGATATACACGGCCCTGCCCGCGGAGATGATCCCGGGCGTCGTGAGGAGCTATACGGAGGCGCTGAGGATTGTGTTTGTGGTGGGCGTGCCCGTGGCGGGGTTGGCGCTGATTGCGAGTATGTTTATCAAGAATTTGAAGATTGAAAGGGGTGTTCCTGCGGCGAAGCCGGTGGAGGGGGAGAAGGCGCAGGAGAAGGAGAAGGAGAGCGTCTAGACTACTAGTAGCAGCATTTATTACTGTATTATCACGCACGACCCCCGTCCCCTACTCACGACCCCACCCCCACTCAGTTTTCACTGGAAGTTTTCCCTCGTTTAGATCCGTAGTTTAAAAGTAGCTTGGGTAGCGAATAATATACAACTTGACGAGTCGCTCTCGTCTTGGCCTCCGCCAGCCTGCGGTTCTCCGGCGCGCTTCTTTGACGCCGAAGCTGTCGATTGAAGCCGTGTCCTTGTCCGCAGATTCCCGCTTGTCGTCATGATCAGCGATGGCCGCGGCGGATGCGTACGAGCACTCGTCGTTTACCTTACCCACGCGACCGAGTACATGCGCGACCCAGGCGGGAGGATGGCCAAGAATGCCATGGACGCGCTGGTCGTACCGGGCCGTATCGAGACAGTCAGCAGTTGGAAACTGCCAGCAACCCTTCCCCATTTCATCTACATTCGACGCACCAGAGAATCGACTCAGAGCCACGAAGATCTCACCGGCGACCAACGAGATGGACGAGCCAAGACGCGATGGCACGCCCACGTGCATCATCCGGTGATCAAACGCGTCCGGCTACTTAACGACAACCTCCTCCGGTTTCCCACTCGTCCCTCCCCATGCGGATATTGCTTCAAATTGCCTTACCAAGCGCAGGATCGGCTCCCGGCGCCTCGCACCCTATTTACCTCTATTTGGACCGCTTTTCTCTCACACTTCCTGCTTTCTCAGCCATTATATTGCTCACTCATCCAATTCCCCTCCATTTCTTACCAATCGACGCGTCCCTGACGACTCCCAGGCTCCTTACTCATCTCCCAACCGGTATTTCGGGTCTCAACACCCAAGAACTTTCCCATGTCGTCTCTACTCTTAAATACTCAGCTTGTATCTCTGCCAATCTAAGTTCTTCTCCCCCCCAGAGCTTCAGTCGAGCCTAGCCCGACTTTAAAGTTGTATCGCTTCGCCTCCGCTCGCCTCGTATCCCTAACAACTCAAGCACCTTCTTAAAACGGAAGCCATCATACCAAATCAGGTTATCCATTCCTCCTCCTCCTTCTTCGGCAATCTCAATTCATCTTGACATCTGAAATGAATTATAATTGATTTGTACAAATATGCAAGGTTCTCGACCATACCTGGGTTGTAGGATATAGTGCACTTGGGGAAAGGGACATCCAAGATGGATGTAGCAGAATGAGATGAGGCTAAGAAGGACAAAGTTCGGGACAGATGAGTATGTAGGAGGCAGTAGAGGCGGGGTACAGTGTCGGTGAGTAGCAAGAAGATAGCAACGATACAGATATGACCGGTATGCAGAAAAGAGGAGCGGATATCGCGCTAACCTCACAAGTGTTTTCCTCCTGCGGAATGCCCATTGCGTATCGGCGACCATCCCTGCCGCGTCACCCACGCCGAGAGGAGTCCAGAGAACCCACTAGTGTTCATTCTACGAGCCCTCGTCCTGCTGGCATGGTCCGTGCACGGGCGCTTATTTCCGCGGCTGCCTCTGCGGAGGATTCGTCGATCGACAGACATGAGAGCCGGGTGGAGAATTCGAAAAAAGGACTCCTGCTCAAAGAGTGCAAAGCCGCTTCCATGAATGCTAAGCTCGAGCTCGCGAGGACGTGACTGCCCAGCCGGTGACCTTCATCGTCGAGATATGGGAGAGGGAGAGCCGAATACGAGTCCAGTCGCTGTGTCGGAAGATGGGCCTGCGCTAGCATTTGACGACGACAAGCGGAAACCGCCTTCGCGAGCACTAGGTCTGAGATCTGAGCACCGAGAAGCGACTCCGTCATGGCAGCACCGACGGCTCGCCCGTCTGGACCAACCCCATCTGTTCCCGTCTACACCAACCCCCATCCGTTCCCGACACGACACGACGACGACGTTATTGGCAGGATTTGCCAATGACTTGTCGTCCACCCTGACACGCCAAATAGCACATTGCCACATATGGTGCTAGCGTGACGACGGGCTACGGCGGCATTGTATCGGGGAGCTGAAGCTGAATGCGGAGGCCGATGAGGGCGAACGCTATGTGGGCTCGTAGAGAGTAGCCCGGGATGATGATTCGTGCCATGAGAGAATTGAAAGATGGATGAGGATACATGGACATGCGAAGACTGAGTGACGGGTAAGCACCAGGTCGAGCGGAAGGGAGCGGAACGTACGAGCAGAAGGGGCCACCACACAACAAACAAGGCAGAACGGGCACGCCCGTCAAGAAGTGTAATCGCGAATGCAGCTCGTTGTCCGAAAGCGGCGGGGAAGATGGTCCCGCGGCTAGCATGCGACGACGACGAGCAGATACCGTCTTCGCGCACGCCACGTCTGACCACGGAGAAGCAACCCCGTAAACGCAGCACCGAAGACTGGCGAGTCTACACTGACACCATCTGCTCCCGAAACGACGACCATATATGGCGGTGCGTGTGCCACTGAAGCTCAGGATAGCACTCATAGCGGGACCATAACGATGGGTTACGACGGCGCTGTATGTCGGGGAGCTGGAGGCGGAGGGCGTCGTGAGGGAAGGATATACGCAGAGACGACGACGACGACGGCAAGCCAGATGGGAGAGATTGGGCTCGGGCGAAGAGGGAGTAGCCGAGGTACTAATAGAGGGAGCCGATGATTCCGAATGATTGGGACGTTGGTGAGGGTGGATTGGGAAGATGAAGAGGTCAAGGTAGATGGACATGCGCGAGTCGGAAGGCTGCGCGAGAGGGAGAGAAATGCGCCAGCAAACGATCCACCTAACGACCTAGAGTCCGAGGATACGGACCAGACAGAAGGTGTGGTCGTTGCCATTGACCCGGGCAGCAGGCACGGCAATGCAGGCCGTCGTCCGAAGGCTGGGATGTAAACGGGGCTGGCATTTCGCGCAGCGTTGCTGACACTGCGACGAGTTGGAGGGATTGCCGATGTCGCCGTGGGCGTGCCGAAGCGAAGGTGGGGGAGAGGACTTGACCACGGTATCGTATCGCTGGGAGTATGGAAACGGACGTGGGTTTGTTGGAGTGTAGTCTTCAGACGGCGACTGCGTAACGGGTCGGCGAGAACTCGCGCGCGAGGACAGAAAACGCACCACAGAACCCATTCACCACGGAGACGAGAGACTGAGGACGTTGGTATGTCGTAAAAGGCGCTAGGACAAGTGTAAGAGGACGGGGGTTCGAGAGAGAGAGCATAGACGCACCGCTAGCCAGTCGCAATCCCGCAAGTTTCCCGGAGTCAGTCGTTATACGACAGGCTTGCGTATGGTCGGGAGGAGGCACCGCTTAGATGAGCAAGGGTGGAGTGGTTCCATAGCGGGCGACCTAACCCACGGACGGCAAGGGTTGTGGCTGGACAATGACTCGACAACGACGAACGCCCGCTATCCCGCATGCGTTCCATTCCCCATGCCACCACCCAAGAGAGTCTTCACAGTTGTCGGTGAGCATTCCTCGTGGACGTGGCGCCGATTCGCAAGCCTCTTGGTGCATTTTGAGGCCAGACGACGTTTCGGCGTGAGCCGACGAATGGGAGAATGCAAAGCGACACACGAGGATTCCTTGCGACCAGCTCTCCTTTCGGAAGAACGGCTGCCACCAGCAAGCCGTCCAAACCAGCAGCGAATCGCCTGTCTCGGTCAGCGGCGTGTCGCTAGACGAGAATGGGAGACGCGCCTTCAATCATCGAGTTCCTCACAGCTGCGCCCAGTGTTGCTGTATTCACAGACTCGCTGCATGCTGGCCGTGCTAATGACGCCGGTGGCCAGTGGGAGAAAGATGAGGCCTCGATGAGGGAGGAAGCAAGCCGGAGGCGTCACGCTCCAAGTCGTCACTTTCGGCGCCTCCGCCACCATTACCGCCTCTCGGTTCCGGGCCTTTTTGAAGGACTGCAAACGGTCCTAGAGCAAGAGGCCGGCTCTCCGATACGAGTACTCCAGCAGAAGAGTCGAAATTGCGCACAGGCTGGGGTTTGCTGCGTTTGCACTAAGACTCGGATTCTGGCTCTTGGAAGGTCTGCTCGATTAATCCGACGGTGAGGTACATTGCCATCGAATTAAGGACTGTCATAACGTCCTCAATGCCCAGGTCCACCCACATTATATCTACCAACGCGGATTACTAGGACAGCGTTGACTCGGACGTAGACGACGGACTCGGAATCTTTCGCGTTCCAACTTAGCCTCTTCAATCTGCAACGGCTCGCAGGTTGCAGACCACGGAGCCACCTATCATTTCGGTTCTCTAGTCGATCCACGGGCCGTGGAGGACGGCTTTTGGAAGTTGGGACATCAAGACCCAAATTAGCACACCCAATACGCGGAAGCTCTGAAAAGTACTGCCTGCCACGTTAGTCTTTGCTCACCATTGTTCGTTCCCCCGAGCTCATGAAACTCCTCAAGCTCCTCGTGCTCATCACAACCTATGGCCGGAATCGCGATTGGTACAATTTTCACCCCCAAACGGCTTTCCTCAGCAGGAGAATTCTAGAACTTTGTGGACGACCAGTACGTACTATATACAGGTCCGTCGTGCAACCAGTGCCTCGACATCACTTGTCGATGCTGAATCCCCTTAGTATTGCCCCGACCTGAACAACAATCGTCGCACGTATTTTAAGAAAGGCTGGGCGATTCCGACGGGTCCGGATCTTCATGGACGCTGCATTTCCGAAACCCTTCAGCTCACACCGTCTTCAAATATTGATGCTGCCAGTGGTGTATTCGCATCGCCCGAGTCCCGGAGTCCGGCACATTGGCGGGTCTTACTGCCTCTTTCGAGTGTCTGCCACTGGCACGCAGGCGTGCAAATACTCCCTCTACCTCAGTCGCTTGGAGGGGATATCGCCAACGGGGAGAGCTTCATCATCGACCTCTCAGCTCATTCTTCAAGGAGTGCGAGGTAGTGAGCACCTTTTGTCTTCTCGGTGGATATGGGATGGCTACGGCAGACCGACGACATCGGAGACGAGTAGCGCCGGGGGAGCTGGGTGCCAGTGTAGAGAGCACTCGGAAGGCGGTCCGCGGGTGCGGAACCGTAATTTGCAAGGACTCTACGAGTAGCTTCTCCTCAAGTCCGAAACCTCAATGGGTTCGACTCCGTTCGAGTCGAGCACGGAAATACTGAGTCGTCGGACATTATTCGGGGCTCAGCGCTTAGCCCTTAGCGCTGACGTTGTGCCTGCTCTTCTTCTTTGCTTCACGTCTCTCATTAACGCGCGCGCCATCGTCCGAGCTTTCAAACTCAGAAGAAGCAAGCTCAAGCCAGGTTCGTCCAGCGCAAACTTGAATGTTTATCGGCTGCGACTCATCACTCGAATAGGCTCGAATATATACTCTAAACGGCCGCTGCAGCCAAGTTCAGACACGACAAGTTAACCGTCCAGACAGCGGAGAGCTCTTGTGCGCCAGACTCGGATACATGGCCCGCGGAATTCCTTATGTCCACACTGTTTTCATCTTGGATGACGTGTTCAGGCACTCACTGCGGCTCCTCCCGTCGTGGGGTTCTGGCGCCGGCGCCAGTTTTGACTCGGAGAATGGAGTGCGATTGGTCTTCCAGTGCCGTTATGGAGACGCATGTTTTGAAAGTGGGTCTCAGTTGACGGATAGCACTGGGGCTTTCGGAATTGGTGAGTGTCGGTCGGGATTCAGATGGTTCGACTGCGTTGAAGTTCCTGCCCAAGAATCAAGCTGCGGTCGACGGCTATAGAGGATGGCTGCGTCCAAGCGTGAACAGGATAAGTCAACAGATCTAGATGCAAGTGAACTTCTTTTTCGCAGGGAAAATTAATTTGCCAACTTCAGGAAGTTAGGAGAGTTCCTCAAAACATCACTCCTCCGTCACCGCCGAAGCCTTTGCATCTGAATGCAGCTACAACTATGTCGTTTCATGCTGTTTATCTCACGGTGCCCGGTTCCCCGTGTTGGCCAACAAGCAAATGTGGCCAACAGTTTACTCGTCCGAAGTCATAAAAGCCGGCTCATGGATAGGAGGGGTCTGCGGAAATGCAGTCGTACGACGGGGATACCCACCCAGTTCCACCTTCCGCTAGCGTTCTAAGCGCTCCCAACTCGACTGTCATCCAGCGCGTACTCGAAGCCCACCGTGCCCGCAGCCACCAGTCGTTGGAGCAGACGTATCCAGGCTTCCCATTCGACGTCTTCGAGCTCGGCACGTTGGACCTTCCCCTCCTGCCTTCTCGTGGACAATATGTCTGGACGCTCAAGATGAGATACAAGAAATCCCCCGCTGAACACTACTGGACTCTCAAGTTTGGTGAGCTACATTTCGTCCTCCTCCTCTGCGCCAGCTCTGAGGATTCCCCCAGACGGCAACAGGATCGCTGCGTTCTCCGTACCCCGCAAGACAATGAGCAAACTCAAAGACTTCGCCATCGATGGCCCACTCGTCATTCACGCGCTGCAGCGCTCCTTCGAGTCGAATGGCGAGCGCGTGGAGTTGGAGGTCGGCACCACGGTGGAGACGCCGTACATCGAGCCGACGACGCGAATCCGCGCTTCCTTCCCTGCCTCGCCCCTCGTCATCCGTGTCCAGTACGACTCGCCAGACGGGAAGACCACCAGTCCCTCTACCACTCGGTATTGGCCTATTGGCTTCCACCGGTGCGGAGCGTCTCGGTGCAAGCGGGTCTTTGCTACTGGGGCGTATTGCGAGAAGCATCATCCGTTCCAGCGGCGGGTCTGAGCCTCCGGGCTTTCGCTGGCCGTTAGTCAAGCGACAGCCCCCTCCATTCAATATCGAATCGTCCTTCTACTTACTGTACGGTATATGCGGGTAGTAGTCCTTGGTTTCATGTGTAGTATCGTCGGCTGTGTAGTATTGTAGTCCGTGTATAGTATTGTCGTCCACGTGTAAGGTCTGCCCTCACGTCGTAAGCTTGTTCTACGCCACACTCCGGTGAAGGACATCGTCGGGCCCAAGCCTCTCCAGCGAAGGAAGCATCGTCGGCGTCGACGGGAGCAGTGGCAACCGAGCTCCTTCATCGTAGACCCATACATTCGACGTCTTCGCCGCCACGCAGCAGGCACGAGAAATGACTCAGGAGAGTGCCCACGTCAAGTCCCGCCGACACGCAGCCCACTGCGGGAGACGTCGCAGAGGAAGAACAAGAGCTGGTATCGGCACCAGACACATCGGTCCACCCATTCCCCCGTCCCTCCATCCCCGTTCCGAGCCGAATTGGATCCATTCCTCCGTACCTCGAAGTCGCCGCGAAAGGCTTGGTATGTGGTGTCGACGACAGTACGATATCCCCGGGTCCTCGTATGCCTTCGGGAAATACAGAGGAGTCGCTGTCGGAGGGATGCGAAGGCGGATCGAGTGGGACATCGCCATTAACGAGCCCTCAACCAGTCCGCGGGAAGTGAAGGCTGGTGGTGACGTCGGCAGTGGGTTGCATGCCGTGGTCGGAATGGTAGCGAGATCGAGAGCTAGGTAGAAGTCAGAATCCGTAGACGTAGAGGGTATCGACGCACCAGTTGTGCTGCACGACAGCAGCTCGAAGACCGACTTCTGCTCGCGCTTCTCTCAGGACGTCGCAAACGGTCTCCCGTCCGACGAAGACCTCGTCCTTCGAGGAATCGATTGGGTGAAAGCGGTTACTTGACCTTCCGCAAGCTCCGAGTCCGAGCACCAGAGGAAAGGGCCCTTCGAGGCAGCCCTGGTATCGCTAAACCCCCGCCAGTTTCGTCTACACCGTCCCATCCGTTTTGGACCCGATGACGACCTCATTGGCGGTGTTTCCTGCTAGTTGTCCCCTTCTGCCCCTCCGGCACACGAGCACCATCTCGTCTACACACTTCTATCCCTCTCCGATACGACGAAGACGACATGAGAGCGATTTCCCATGGCCAATGCTGGAGGTGCGAGTCGAGCAGCTGGACGCGGTAATAGGCGGGACGGGATGGGGGATGGGCGCGGGTGACATTGCGAAGATGGAGGGAGTAGCTGAGGATGCGAGAGGCGAGAGGCGACCACGACATCGGTGGACATGGAATCGACGGAGAATGGGAGGGTTATGTGGTTTGCGTGGTGAATGTCGTCGGGCGGGTGGACATGCGATGACTGGGTGACGTGTCAACAAAAGCTGGCGCGGGAGGAAGGAAGGAAACGTACCACGAAAGCCACCCATGGGCCAGCTACGAAGCAGGACGAGGACGAGGAGGGGCGAACAGCCCGGCCGAGACAGACGGAAGTGAAGATGGTGCCGGTCAAGTCGGTTTGTACTGTACTCAGTACATGGGGAATGGTTCCGAGATCTCGACCTGGGTGAAGTTAGAATCTGCAGAGAGCATCTAGGGAACGACGCACTGCTTCGATAACAGCAGGACAGGATTCCCGCCAACAACCCTCCATCCCTTATATCTCGCGGAAGGTAGCGGTATAACAGAGCCCGTGTCGCAAATGGTGGTCTCCACACATTGGGGGTCGATGTGGTGAAGACCGAAGAGAGCAGTTACGAGGTATCTGGCGATTCGCTGCAGGGATCGATGAGACAAGGCATGAAGAGGCGGACAAGGACACATACATTTGCCGTGGCAACAACCCAGATTGCTCTTCGTCTTCGAGGAAGGGGAGCGCCTCTAAGGGTAGCCTCTAGGCTTTCGCGAACAGCAGGTATTGGACCATCCGCGAGCGCTGGGTCCGAGTATCAGGAAAAGACTGGTCCATCGAGGGAGGACCGGTGTCGTAGGCGAGCGCGAGCGCGAGCTCGTCTTCGCCGTGCCATTCCTCGCCGACCGACACAACGAAGACGACATTAGAGGGATGCCCAATGGCCAACTGGTTATAACGGCGCTGGCTTTCGAGGATAGATATCCAGGGCGAGGAGTGCGTTGACGGAGGGACTATCCGAGGACACGGATGACGGCGAGCGCGATGGGTGTCTAGCGAAGCTGGCGCAGATGTGGGTGACGGAACGGGAATCGACTTTGAAGGGACAATAGAGTAGAGGACGATTGGCAGTGGACGATGAGGGAGGGGGTTTCAGGTGTCGTCTGGCGGAGATGTGGGTGGAACGGGCAACGACTTCGGAGGGACGATAGAGTAGAGGACGATAGGCCGCGGGCGATGGTTGAGGGAGACGGAGGCGCCTCTGAACGTCGGCAGACGACTGGGCGGCGTATAAGCAGAAGCTTGCGCAAGAGGAGGGAAACGCACCGCAAATCCACCGAGGACCAAGTCCGACGATACGGGGAGTCGGACGGAGGGTGGAAAGTCGCAGCGCTGGCACTACTAGGGTGAGACGATGCCATTGGATAGAGAGACGACGCACCACAAAGCAGGTCAGTCAGGTCGTCTACCACGCCTGCGGAACTCAGCCGCCTATAGAGCAGCCTCTCGCCGAAAGGTTCTTTGCGGCGTCGTATGAGAAAGTGCCGGGCGGAGGGGATATCCAATAGGGAGGGGAGTTGGTCGCAACCAAAAGCTGAATCTGACGTGTTTGCGTCGGGAAGGAATCGAGAAAACGCGAAAGTTTTAAGTGACTCACGAAAAAGCCCTGGTAAACTCTCTCCTTCGATGTAAATGTCGCCAAGCAGTCTTCGAAGTTGGGCGTCGAGATCCAAGGCGAGTTCATATAGGTCTGCGACCAAGTGGCAAGGCACCTGTACCTTGGTAGGACGGTCAGCTTCAGCGGACGACGACAGAAACGTAGAGGACGCACAAGGAGCCTTTCCGACATCCAGCCCTGCTCTGGGTCTCGGTATCACGACTAGCGGAGACGAGGGGATTCTGCTTTCGAGGTGAGCGGTCGAGATACACGAGCATGGCTGAAGCCCGACGCACACATTAGCCCAACATGCTTCACTGTCTTCCCAGACTCAGAAGAGCTCGCGGGCGACGTGCGGACGATAGTACGCGAGGATGGACGGCGGTGGGTGTGGTAACCCGAGTTGGAGATGAAGATGGAAGGAGGAAGCAAGGGTGGTCACACCCATCACTTGCTTCGACTCGGACAACCACCTCTGCACAGGAGCGGCGAATTTGGAAGGGACTACGTTCAAGACAAAGCTGGGAAGAAAGTCTAGTGTATTAACCCCAGGCTACTTTTAAACTACGGATCTAATCGCGTCCAGTGAAAACTGCCATTCTACACGCTCTCCTTCTCCTCCTCTGGCTTCGTCGTCGTCGCAGCACCACCCCGCTTCCGCTCAATCCTCAAATTCCTTATAAACCCACTCGCAATCAACGCCAACCCCGCAACCGGTACACCCAACACAAACACAATCCTCAGCGCCTCCATATAACTCCTCACCACACCTTCAACCATCTCCTTCGGCAACGCCGTATAAATCGCCGTGGGACTCTGCCGGACGATCTCTGCCGGCGCGTCCGGCGCGTATTTCGCGAGGAACTTGGTGAGTTCCGAGGCGAATACGGGTTCAGCGACCCCGAGGCCGACGGTGCCGCCGAGGAATTGGCCAAAGGAGGCTATGGACGTCGCTTGCCCCAGAAGACGCGCTTCGGATTTGTCCTGGAACTCGACTTGGATGGCCATTAGCGCGTTTTGCATGCCCATGCCTGTTTTCTTGGATGTAAGCAGAACGTTGTGGCTAAAGTGGGAGAAGAGACGCACCGGTGCCGATGCCCGCAAGAATCTGGAACCCGACAAGCTTGGCCGAGGATGTCGACTCGGAAACCGTGTACAACAACCCCGATCCGAGAGCCAGGAAGACCGGTGAGACAACGAGAAAGTGCCAGTATCGTCCGGTACGTCCGACGATTTGTCCACTGGAGACAACCGTCAAAACGGTCCCCAGCATGAACGGCAACAAATCGATCCCCGACTTGGTCGCGCTGTGGTGCCTCGTCGCCTGATAGAAGAGGGGGATGTAATACGAGAGCAGCAAGAGAGAGAACCGGCTGAGAAAGGCGTATGCGATGATTGCGTAGATGGAGCGAGACTTGAATACCGCCGTCGGCACCATTGCCCGCTCGCCCAACCAGATTTCCCAAGAAATGGTCGCTGCGAGGAAGACACCGAACAGCACGAAACATACGATGACGGCGGAGTCGTTCCAGGGTTTGGTGTTCCCGCCCCATTGGAGGGCGAGGACGAGGCAGGTGACGAATGCTGCGACGAGGGTCGCGCCAAAATAGTCGAGACGTAGGACCTGCTGCCGGAGGTGCCTCCAGGTACGCTGTGTGGGGTCCGAGCCGAGTGGAGGAGTCGCTTTGAGGAGGAGAGAGATGACGGCGACGGACACACCACCGAACGGGAGGTTGATGTAGAAACACCACTAGATGCATTTCAGAGGGTTTTCAGAAACGGACGACGGCGACGCACCCTCCAGGTAACATGGTCTGTGAACGCGCCTGATGACCCCGACGGTTAGCGGAGACATTGACGAGGGAAAATGTAACGCGCCTCCGATGAGAGGTCCTATAATGCTAGAGAGGCCAAAGACAGCACCAAGCAGTCCGAACAGACGTGGACGATCTTCGAGGCGGGTGACTTGGGAAATAATTTGGAGCATCGAAACAACTAATGACCACCGACGATTAGCGGAGGGAACCGACGATTGAAAAAAGCCACTCACACATTCCAGCAGCGCCCATGCCAGAGATTGCCCTCCCGGCAATAAGCGCGTCCACATTCTGTGCAAGCGCACAGACGAGGGACCCGACCTCGAATATCGTGATAGTAACAATCATGGTCCATTTGGCGGGGAATATGCGCAGCACCTGGCCGTAGAACAGCAGGAAGACGGTTTGGGCGAGGACGAAGGACGTCGCGATCCATCCTTGCAGCGTAAACGAGTTGAAGTCGGAGGCGATCCGGGGAAGGGCAGTAGCCAAAATACTGAACTAACTGAGAGGCTGTTGTTAAAACGGATTCAGAGGAGCTGCGCACGTTTGATCCAAAGCTACGAGGAGGACAGCCAGCAGCCTTTGTTTTTTACATCGTCAGCCTGAATTCCGGGGGAAAAACGACGGCGCACATTGCCACAAAGACCACCGCGAGTTTTCGCCCCGTCAGGATGTTGTCCGCCTCGTGAGCTAGGGCAGGCTTATCATTGGCGGCACCGACCATCGTGTTGTCGTCGCCCGAATGGCGAGGCGAGGTGGATGCAGACATTGCTCGCTTGCCGAAGAGTGCTTGGAGATCATGGCGGCGTGTTATAAGACGCTCGTTGATCAGTCGGCGGCCAATTCATCCGATATGGTACTTGTCATGACTGCTGACAGCATCGGATGAATTGGCGGCCGACGAATAAAGCCGTCGGGAATGTCTATCCGGTTGTGAGGGGATGATAAAGCGAAAGGATGGGAGAGCACGCGCGATGCTGTCGTGCACATATTCCGCACAGGCAGCGCAGATTGTCCCAGAACCGCTGATGAAAAGTCAATCTGTCATTGTGATGCAATCATAACCCGAGAACAACGGAATTCAACTAGCGCCCAGCGGCAAGCTTGAGTCTCGGACGCCATTTCTGCCCAGAATTGTCGACCAAGTCGATATTCAGATTCAATAAAATCTCCGACCAGCGAACCCAACAGCTTTTCACAATATCGCGTCTAACAAAACTCGTCATCACCCTGTACAAAGAGATATAGAGGAGGTAATACGCACTCGGTCCTTGGCCATTCACAAGACGTAAAGCAGATTTCCCGCAGGTTCGGAAGGGAATGATGAGGGTTGAATTGAATGAGGAACTTCTCCCATTGCGCTGTATCCTTTTTCGTGGTGCTGCGCCGAGTTAACGGCGCAAGAGATCGGGAGTAGGAGGACGTACCTGAACCAAAAATCTACATCAAGGACGAGCTTGGTGATGGATGTATGGGGTGCTTGAGCAGTAAAGACGTCTTGCGAAGGAGGGGAGTGGTACTGCGGGTTCATGAGATAACTACTTATCGTCCAGAGTTGGCACGTACGCCGGCTTCAATGGAAAGCGTCGTGAGCCCGGGGCAGAGATCGAGCACTTTCCCAGTGACGCCGGTCAAGGCATTTATAGAAAGGGACAGCTTCTCTAGCTTCGTGCCATGGGCCTCGAGAAGTGCTTGCACGTTCCCGGCTACCGTCAAGCGCGCCGAACGCAGCTTGCGTGTCGCGCTGGATCCGACTTCGGGGCCCGTCCAGAGATCGACATACAGCGTATGGAGGGATGGAAGCCTGCGAAGATGAGCAAAACCGTAAATTAAAAGAGATAAAATAGAACAGACTTCATGCGAGTCAGAACAGTGATGAACGACGGCGTGGCGCACTGTACAACGAGCTCTTGGAGTTGTGGAAGCGCATCGGTGTCCACTTCCCCCTCTTCTTCGGTCAAAAACGATACATTCCCGGTCCACTCCAGTTTTCGGAGCACCCGCAGATGCGAGAACGTACGTGGTAGCACCACCTCGCCGATATCTTGTTCCACCCCGATGCGGATATGAACGAGAGAAGCACAGGAAGACTGCGCGAGATCATCGAAAAACCGCACAGGGAAGTAGACTGTTGGGCGGCCGATCCAAACCTGGATGGGACGCTTGAGAGCAGGGTTTTGTTTGAAGGTGGAGATAATGGTTTTGTAGCAGTCTCGTTTTGGAGCAACGAGTGCATAGAAGTGAGGAAGCCCGACTCGCTGGACAGTATGAGGTGATTGTCACATAAGAACGGAACGCATACCAAGAAGCGCTTGCAAACCAATAAGAACGGGAGTCGTGAACCTGAGATTTCCCAGTCATATTCGCCGTGTGCGCGAAGATAGTCGGCGCGCTCCGAACAGCACATTGCAAAGAAAAGAACTCGCGACCACACGAGTTCCTGCACCAGCGACGATTCGTTCTCGAGCGGAATGAAGGAAGGATTCGAGGCGCGAGCGATGATTGTAGGCTCTGTCACGGTTTTCCCGGCGGGCCTGGACAGAAGCTCAGAATGGGAAAGAAGCAGTAAATGAATACCTACTGGGGAAGGCGACGATACGTTAGCAATCCGGGGGGAAGCTCTATATTAAGCCGGTTGTGAATGTGATAGTTGGAAGGCCCCGGACGCTGTTTGACAAGGATTATACGGAGAGGACACGATTGGAATATGGCATGGATGGTGAGCACAACCGAGACATCTTCGACGACGATTTCTTCGAGACGGCGTGAGTTAGCCAGTGCAGTGGCAACTTTGTATTTCAATCCTTGCCAGGTATAAAGGTATGCGTGCGGACAGTCGAAAATTGTCTGCGTGTGCAGCTTTTTAAAGTTAATTCTGGGTCCGAGTTGACGCACGCACCAGTTTATCCCATTTAGGAATCACCGCAGCCAGGGAATTCACAAGGGCGATAACCATACTATTCGTGGGGCCGCTCTGCGAATCGCGCAAGATGAGTCGGGTCGGGTTGATGAGACTCAGACCCTTGCAAAGGCCTTCCGTGTTATCGGGCGACCAAATTTCCAGCGAAAGGAATAAATCCGTGATGTGGGGAGCGAGTTCCAGTACTGTGTGCATCGCCAGTCCATATCCACCCTCGACGCGCAGCTTCTTGATAAATCGACCCAAATCCTTGTTTCTACGGAGGACGCCTGCGAGGGCGGTGGCTTGGGCGGTGGAGCGAAGGATGACAACGTTGTATAGAAGAGGGGTGGCTACGCGGAGCCATGATTTGCATACGACGAGGTACGCGGAAGTCGAGTGGTTGTAGGAAGCGAAGGTTGTCGGTGAGGTATCGGAAAACGCGTCGTCAGAGACGATGAGCGCAGGGGTGAGGATTTGGGAGACGATCTCATCTGGGAGGGCGGTGTCCCCCATGCTGATGCAGCCCCGTCACGGTCAAGAGCAAGAAGGTCACGGCACGGGTCACACTTGGCGATGTCCGCTTCGGGAAGTCTCAGGTGATGATAAGCAATTCCAACAAGCAAATTGAATCCAAAAATCAGGATCGGTTCTGAGGTAGATGCTAAAGAATGCACGATTAATTTACCGCATTCTATGATGCCTTCCTCTCGTATTCATCGATCTCCTCACGCTCAACAGTAAACAAATCAACCTCGCTGGGTTTCCGCGGCTGAGAACATGAAGTTTCAGCCATACTGGGAAGGGATACATGCACATGCACACCTTGGTCCTTTTATAAAACTTCCAACCAAAAAATACCACCGGGAGGATTACCATGAGCGCATACGAGAACACGAAAGTCATCGTATCCCACCGCTCCGGGAGGAACACCGCGTAGCCCGAGACGAAGCACATCAGGATACAAGCAGTTGCCGCGTAGTAGCTGCGGATTTCAGGTGAGATATCCGCATATTGAAGCACTTACGCGCAAAATGGCTGTAATGGACCATGCCAAGGAAGAGATGCACGAGAAATTCCTTGCGCCTGCAACGCCTGGAGTCTTGTTGGGAACAATCTGAGAATGGCAGATAGGCGTACCGCAGAGAAACGCAGATATGTGATTGCGATCATGGCATAGTTGGCCATCGCGCTCACGGTCCCGAAGCGCGTAATCCTGTAGTTTTGAGTATCTTTGTGGCAGCGCAGCGTTAGAGTACCAAATCAGGACAACTGCAGAGGCGTTGCCGACTTGCATGAACGCCAGCAACGAGAAGGACATGGCCACCAGAACGCAATACACCGGGACTCCGCTCTTACTACACCGCGCAAAGACCCGGGGCACGCGTCCTTCGAGCGCCAGACCATACAGCGTACGACTCGCGTTATACACGTAACTATTCCCCGCAGAGAATATCGACAGCATGACAGCAGCATTGACCACATGGGCTAGGTATCCGAGACGCAGGCGGGTCAGCGCGATAACATACGGCGAGGCACCAGAGCCGGGACGATGAGGGGTGGCGGAGAGGAGATTGGGGTCGTTGTACGGGACGAGCACACCGACTGCAAGCGCGCCGAGAATGAAGAAGAGTATGAGACGGCCGAGAATGCTGCGGAAGCAGATGGGAAGCGTATGTCGCGGAGAGGCGGCTTCTCCTGCAGTTATGGCCAGGTATTCCGGGCCGACGATGGTGAAAGATGCTTGGACGAGGGCGCTGAGAATTCCGAAGAAACGCCCGGTGGATCCCTCTACGCCGTATTCAGCAAAGGGAGCACCCTGTGAGATATTCAGAGGACTGAATGCCATATGTTCGATGACTCACAGGGACCTTTGCGCCTGGCAAGTATCAACTTGAGATCAGTGAACTGAAGGAGAGCCATACTGTTCCAGTTACGGAAGCCAAATCTATCGTGCTATTGAAATGGTAAGACGCCTTATACTCTTAGAGAACGACAGATTCACCAGTGGATTGCCGCCTAGCATAGCAACCAACGAGAACAACAGCAAACCAACGATAAGGAGCACCTTCCCGATAGACAGCCAGAACTCCGACTCGCCGTAATATCGGACGGCGAATATATTCAGTGCGCTGAAAATCCATCAACTATTCACCTGGCGAAGCAACTCCGTACCTGTATGCCAATACCATGAACATAATCACTGCCTCGACAGGGATTTTGTCCGTCCAAAACTCCAGCATGATCGTCCAGGCCGTAATTTCGTAGGGGACTCCGAGGCCGATGGAAATGAACCAGTTGACTCCGCTGCACATTCCAAATGCCTCGTCTACGAAGCGGTCTGCGAAGCGGATCTGTGGAAATTGGACCTTTAGCGCAGGCTCAAGGTAGAAGTTCTCGACAGACGTAGGGCGACGAGATTGGAATCCAGCAGACCATTTCCGCTGCGAATCGTATTCAAGAACGGCACATAAGAAGGGCGTATACGCACCCAAACAGTTATTGACCGAGATGACCACCGTCGACCATAGAATGAATGACAGCAGCAGGCTTCCAGGTCCGCCGACAGACAACGCCGCGCCGATTTGAACGAAGAGAACGGTTCCAATGGAGCCTGTTGGTTGCCGTTTAAGGATTTTCTGCGCATCCAAGACTCACCACCGATGGTAATGAGCTGGATATGTCTTGGCTGGCGGCCATTCGTCAGCTTGGGACTGATGTGAGCTGGCAAAACGGCGTACCTTTAACGTTCTCTGCGTATTATCCATCGGCTTGTGGTCCACAGGTCTCTCCGTCGGGCCAGAGGCTTCGAGCTCGATGTCATCCTTGGTGGCAGGCCTGGCGTTTCGCGTGGGCGATAGCAGCGTCATGGAGGTACTAGTAGCTGGCTGAGCGAGCTTTAAGCCACACAGAGCGCTTCTGGAGTTCTTGGCCCTGCATTCGCGGCGTAAGACGGGATTTAGACGGCTGGTAGGCTGTAATCATTAAGGAGTGACGGTTTAGTGCGCCTCGACGCCGTCCATCGAGCAGGCAAAGGTCGGAGGTGTTCGGCCGGCGTAGCGGTGGTCGTTAGCGTAGAAAAGGTAAACGTCACGCCGTGACAGACGGAACAATATATGATGGAATCAAATTACGAAAGCTGATCCGTCTTTTACTGACGAGATCATTTCCGAAATTCTTCCCTCCGCCGCGTGTTCCTTTTCCAACCCAGTAACACTTTATTCTAGGCACGGCTACGATACAAGATCCTCAAATCGACTCCGCCGACATGTGTGTTTGGAGCTGGGATTGGTTCTGGGACGCCGCTGGCGGGCCGTCGCATCTCCCAACCTGAGGAAGGTCTTGCTCTTCACTGTGCACCGCGGCCGAGGACGTCCTGTGCGCATTTTTGGTTCCCGGATTCGCATTGACCCTCGGAGGGAACACCTTCGGGAATGCGAACTCGATTGCGCTGTCGGTGCCAAAACTATCGCTATTGCTATAGTTTCCCGTGAAGTTGGATGTCGCGAAGCTCCGAGTTAGCGTCTGTGGAGTACGAGTGCGGGCGGGCATGTCGTATTCTGGGCCATCGCAGGCCTCTAAATCCACCTCACAACTGGTAGCGGTGTGGATGACGATGAGGTTGAACGTGATCGCGATCACTTGGACGAGCTGCACGCACGGTTAGTGTATGACGGCGACGGGAGCTAATACGAGGACATACGACATCAATGGCAGCATACACTACCAAGCTGTTTGCGAGGAACAGGCTGAACGTTATTAGACTCATTATCGTGTAGAGCATTCCAGATTGAATCAAGGCGTTTCGGATTCGTCTAAAACGCGACATTCGGCGCGTCTTGCCGAGGTCGGATGCAAGCAGGACTTGGCGAGAAATAAGCCCTACATTCAATCGCCTACCGTCAACCTTGTCCTCCCGGACACAGCACTGCGACACACCTGTTATAATAGCATTTGTCGTGAATATAATTCCCCAGAAACACGCCTCGTAGATCTGCTGCTGGTCGAACACGCCGTTGACATGCTTCATGTGGTCGATGCTGATGATGATGCCCATGACGGTGACTCCGCCGACCCATAACGCGGAAGGAATGAGGAGGACGAGGAAAGATTTGTAGAGGACATAGCAGCGGTATAGCTTTCCCATCAAAGTTCAGAATCGCAGACCAAATCTTCATTAAGGGACGCACGAGGAAACCGCTGCCGATGACAGCCTCGATGAGGATTGTCGTGTACTGGTGGGCGGTTGATTAATGCGGGCATAGCGAAAGGAAGGTCGGTGAGATCAAACCTTGGACCTGTTTATTCCACTTCCCCCCGTCGAAAGCTGTACCGCGGCATCATGGTGCGACGCCGCTGTTACCATTCGGAGATTCAGGACGAGGTGCAAGACCGCTGAGGACGACGCTTTCGCGAGCAACACGAGGAAGACGAGGAGAAGCAGCCACTTTATGAGCAGGGCCGGTCGCCTCTTGTCGCGTCCAGCGGCGGCTCCGCGCCAGAAAACGCGATAGCACGAGCAGCAGGTGGTGAGGTACACGCCAAAGGCGATGGCCTCCAGGAAGAGACCCCATACTTGAACCTGGAGGAAGGAGGTTTCGTCAAGTGCATCGAGCGCCATGGGGGAATGGATTTGAGAGCGGGATCACAGCTTTCTGGCGCCTGGAGTGGGAAGAAGGAGTTATAATTGTCCGTAGAAGCTGTTCTGCTGCGCACCGGCGATGTCCATCATCCAATGGGCATAGGAAGGAAGAACAGGGCGGGAGTTGATCATCGTGCGGTGCGCGATGGAGGAGGACGAAGCTGACAGCAAAATGTGATGTGATGTGACGATCAAATCACATGTATTTTTCCGGTTACTTTCTACCGTCATCCCGCCGACTCGGATGGAGAGTTTGGAGGCTCTAGCCTCCGTTACAAGGGTAGTCATCCTACCCACTGTGTTCCGAGGCACTTACAGTGAGTGTTAGCTGAGCGAGAACACCGTCCGTATCTTGGGTCAGGTAAAACCGTCTTTCTTTCGCGATTGGGATGCGGCTGACCATGGCGTCAGAATCCCGGAAAGTTTACTCTACACGGTACGTCCCGGTCGCTGTCAATGGGAGCAGCATCGACAACTGAAGCATATATAGGCACAAATACATATCTCGTCGGCAAGAAGCGTCCGTTTACCCTCGTCGATGCCGGTGAAGGACGTGCGGAGTACACACCTCTTCTCGAGGCTGTCCTGAAGGATTCATGGAAGACCGACCAAGAAGCCTCTGACGCCGGCGTCGCAGACGTCTCGGACATCATCATTTCGCATTGGCACCACGACCACGTCGGCGGGCTTCCCGCAGTGCTCGACCTCCTCCGACGCCTCTGGGCCGAACGAAACCGTCACGGCTCTGCACCATTCGTACCTCCGCGTCTCCACAAGTTCCCCAGTGCCGAACCAGCCAAGCAACACAACAAGCTCCCAGCCATCCTCGCGTCCCTTCCTGCTGGCTCCTACAACCCCGGACCCACCGGAGACGTATTCCACGACCTCCATGACACCCAAATCCTCCCATCCTCCGGTTTGCGTGTCCTCCACACGCCAGGGCATACGACCGACTCGATTGCGCTGTATTTTCCACGCGACGATGCGCTCTACACGGCGGATACGGTCCTCGGGCATGGAACAGCGGTGTTCGAGGACCTCGCGACATATCTCCGCAGTCTCCAGACCATGCTAGCGCTCGTTGGAAAGGGAAAGGGCGGCGATATGAAGTTGTACCCAGGCCACGGGCCGGTGGTGCCGAGCGGGAAATTGGTTATACAGACCTACATCACCCATCGACTCGAGCGCGAAGCGCAGCTGCTCCAGCTGTTGAAGTCTCCATCGCCCATAGGGAGTCAGAGATGGACGACATGGACTCTCGTAGCGACACTCTACGCAACGTACCCCGAATCCCTGTGGCTTCCGGCTGCGCGCGGCGTGCATCTCCATTTACGGAAGCTCGAGGGCGAGGGCATCTTGCGCAGAGTGGGCGGCGAGGGGAAGGATACGCAATGGGTGCTACAGAGAAGTAGCGCTAACATATAGACTCAAGAAGTAGCTTACATTCCTACGAAAGCATCGGATTATCGCTCCTCCCCTCGACCTTCTCGAGCGTCACAACTGCCCACCGGTGGCGTAAACTCTCCTGCCAACCCTCCGGCGTCCTTGCCTTTCCCTTCCACCGAAATTGCAGCATCTCTTTGAGCGCCTCGCTGCGTGGCTCGACGAATCGCACCGCAACGATCCGCACCCAGCCGTCAAACTTCAGCGCATTCGGGCTCGTCGCAGAAAAAAAGATCGGGTACTCCTTTGCTTTTTCTTCCTCCGAGTCGATGTCCACGTTCTCCAGACATTCGAGATTTGTTTTGCAGAATATCTCAGATGGAGTGGCCTTGTACAGTGGCTGAAAATCGAAGACGAATATCGCCCCGACTGCCGCTGGGAACCTGAGCGTCTCTGTCCCTGCTGGCTGCGACGACTCACGATCGGAGCTCGATATCGATATCCCGAGGGTTCCTTTAGTCGAAACGCTGAGCGTCTCTCCGATTTCCTGGCGGGTCCAGGTGGATCTAGTGTGCTTGGCGCCTGGACGACGATGCGGGGGTACATAGGACATGGTGGTCGTGGTGTGAGAGGATCGATGGAATTAGGCGCTGACGATCAGACGCCGTCCACCGTAACTCCGAAGTTATTCTAGGCGCTGCGGCGTTTGTGGGGCCTTGAGACGGACTCGGAGCGCTAGCCCTAAGTATATGCGGAAAAACGACTAAAAAAGGGAGCAAGCGCGGGACGGAACCAATATGGACATGTCTTTTCTGGAGAAATGGGAAGAGGGTCGTCTTGTAATTGTGGAGTATAGTGGTGGGGGGGGTTATATTATACTCGCGTGGTCCGCGACATGAACAATGAGTTTACGGAAGACAAACATATAGGCACGAAGAGGGTGGTTATCCTCCCATCACAATCCAAGATGCCAACCGAACTCACACTCGTTCCAGGGGTGAGATGGCTGCAAGATGCTGACGTACTGGAACTGGCCGGCCATCACGAGGCGGGACCACCGGATAAAACCCCGTAGTGTGGTTGGAGAAGATTCCGTCAAGCTGGAAGACAAATAGATTAGCTAGGGGAACTGCTTTCGATTTGAACGGCTTAGCGTTTGATACATACATTGACGCCAACATACCAAATGGCTCGCGTACATATATACATGACTGGCGCAAGCTTTTTTGTCCAACAGCTATGAACGATCAAAGTGCAATCTCCCTGCTTCATTGGCTTTTGGCATCCCTCTGCGTACCCGCTGCGCCAAACTCTCAATGAACTCCGCTCGGGTTTTTTGGTCCGTCATGAGGATTCTGAGAGTCCACCGCACCGCTGGCCGAGCGGGATGCCGCGCCAACAATCCATCAAGATGAGGTAGCCACGCTTCGCGGAGTGTGAGCAGTAAAGCCTCGGGTGTAATGCTCCCCCATGGCGCAGGAGCAGCGGACATACACGCTGCGCTGAACTCGATGGATGCGAGCTGTGGAGCGCGTGTGTCGGCCAGCAACGCGGAAAGCGTATTCGGAAGCCACGTAGTGCTGCTCTGTGCTTCGAAGGCCAGGTAGAATGTCATGGCGCGGAGAGAGGGCATGTCTGGAGGAAACACGACAGAGATAGACTCCTCGTCCGACATATCGTCGCATTCCACGTCGAGCCACTGCAGTGTTTGTGCGCAGGCATGGCAGAGAATGGTTTGTGTGTCGGGGGCAAGGGGGAAGCAGAGCCTTTCGAGTGCAGGAAAATGGGGAAGGGACCGCGGAAGGGCGAGGAATGCGTCAAAATCCGAGTAAGTACCCATCAAAAGGAGGTCCGTGAGGATACTGGGTGGATTGTTGTCGCTCGGGAGTGCTGTTTCTCCTTCTGCAGCAACGTCGCCGTGGTCTATGACGAGCCTCCTGGTGCAGGAAAAGATTTGGAGTAGAACCGTAAGGGGGATATCGATTATCCCATTTAGGTTGAGATCCTGGACATGGCCGTTGGGGCAGCGCGAGCAGAACGCCAGCAGGAGTTGGAACATGTCTGGAGCGACATGGGTTCCGAAAATACTGACCGATGTGACGCCGTCGAGTCTCTCGAGTATACGTTCGAGCGTGGCCATCTGCTTCTTCGCCCACACGTCATCCTCGTCCATGTCGTCATCCTCGTCCACGTCGTCATCCTCGTCCACGGCGTCATCCTCGTCCACGGCGTCATCCTCGTCCACTGGCACGGCGTCATCCGGGTCCACATCGATATCGAGCCTCCTGATGCAGTGCGCGACGAGCGGGGTCTGGTCCAACTTGCGTATCACGGTGTTGACGGAGACACGGCGGTGGAATGCGGGAACAGTGGAATCCGAATCGACAGACGCACTGATGATGAGACGCCGCCAAAGTGCTCTCTGGCTTCGTTCTGTGAACGCGGAGGACGTCAGGGAGCATGCTTTCAAGGATTCTTCGTCGTCATCCTCGACGACCTCGTCAACTATGCGGTCGATGAGCTCTTGAGGAAGGTCGCCCATCGATGTGGTGAAGAAGCAGTGGCTGTCAATCACTGGGTCACGGTGTGACCATCCCAATGCAGGAGGTCGACTGCCCGTTTCGGAATAATCCATCATGTGAGCCCCGAGTACAGACCATATGTGATGATTGTACAACTCCTAACCATAACCCTATTCCTTGTTTGAACTAACTCGAAACGTTCAATGTCCTTTCTCACCTGGATTATCACTGTTAATCGCATGAATTTCAGTTCAGTTCCGCTGGCCACAAGGCCCGAGCCTTCCTTTTCACTTTGCCCCTTTTCAGCATCCTCGCCCCGAAAATCAAGGCAACCAAATTGCGATGTGTACCTCTTCAAGCTTCGAAGGGGAGACTGCAACATCAGGGCTCCCTTGGCAAGATGCCTACCCTCTCCTCCCTGGCGATCAAGTCATTTCCGACCGAAAGGAAACGTATAAAAGGCCCAGCAATTCCCCTCGATCCCCCAGCCCTCGCTCCAACTTGAATATCTCAACGCAACGAACAGCAAATGCGCTTCACCATCCTCGCTTCACTCACCCTCTCCCTGCTCGGCGCTGGCGCGAACACTGCCTACGCCGCCCACATCCCCGGTTCGTAGCACGTTTAGATCTGCCGTCGCCTTTTGCTTTCCTTCCGATTTCTTGCTCTCCTGCAAGTGCTTACGCGAAACATGTGACAGGCCCGCAGCTGCAGGCTACCGGTGCTGCGCCGGCGTCTCGCTGCGTCCCCTGCGGCCTTACGGAGCTTATGTACATTGGCGCTTGTGCTCTATAGTCATGCCACTGAGTCATGGTTGCGAAAGTCACCCGGGTGTATGATTGTATGATTGTGTTCCCCGCGCGGATGTAAAAGCTTGAAAAAACAGCAATAAATATGCCATATAATAAAGCTCACTTGGACTGGGGCCATCGAAGTGAAGGCTTGAAGGATTCAAGAAGCTTTACCCACTTGGGAACCAAGGTCATCATGAGTTTCGGCTTTGCGCTACGGGAAATTTAAAATGAATTAGCTTCCGTATTCCGACGCCCAGCTAACTTAGGACGCGAGCACAATATGTAATGAATGTACAAGTACAAGTTTGTCCCCATCGAAGTGTTACAATCTCTGTCTACGATCGCCGACCTGTGTTTACTAGTTCTGAAAAGTGACGGGTAGCGTCCGAGATCCGCTCAATCGAATGGGCGAGCATCCCACGCAGCACTTCACCCTCCTCCGCGAAGCCTGGGTTCCCTCTTTCCCACTTCCTCTTCCAGGAGTCCCGACGCAACGGTCCATAGCCCCAGTGCTGATATCGTCTGCATCTTTCCCGCAGCCACGGAAGAGGCACATGCATATCAAGGTTGAGCGAGCAGAGACGGGGATCGGGACCGAACGCTACGGAGGCAGTATAAGCGACGGTCCGCAGAGGAAGGATGAAGGACTAACGCACATCGTATCCGCCCAACGCGCCTCTCATCTCCCTGCCACAGACCTCGGCAACTCCAGCCCAAGGTCAAAGAACCTTCTCGTCGTCGTCGTTGTCGTGACCCCGTCCGTCTTCCGCGCACCGTAGATGTCCCGGTTCGTGACGATGCTCATGTGCCGCCGCGTCGTCTGCCGGTGACCGTCTTCGTTGTCCGATTCCTCGTCTTCGTCGTCGTCCGAGATATCAGAATGGTGATGGTGGAGGGAGGCTGCATCGCGGATACGTTCTAGCAGACCAGGTTAGATATGTATCATACATGCAGACGTCGGGACGTACGCGAAAGCCGTGCATCCAGCTCGTCCGGGTCCTTCTCCATGGAGCGGCGGGGAAAGAGGTGGCTGCTGAGCGACGCGCGGGGAACGTCTTGCATAGCGACGGAAGGTACCGGCGGGAGCTCAGAGAGTTGCTGGAGCGCCGTTAGCCTGCAAGGCGTTAGTAGGTGCGTAATGAGCGAGAGCAGCACACACCTAACAGCATCCAGCGACACATTTAAATCCTCCATGTTGCTCGCCAGGACCTCGAGTCTATACCGGGGTCCAAACCAGTCGAACGACTCGCAGTACGGCAGTACCGGGTCAATGGCGGCCTCCATCCCACCACCAATCGCACATGCCGTCTCGTACGTCCACGCGCGAGCGACGTTCTTGACGGTATACCCACCCCCACCGAGGAGCACGAGCGGGACGTTCTTCTCTCGGAGCCACTGGACGCAGTGGGCATGTCCATGCATGCTGAGATTGAAGCACCCGAGTTTGTCTCCCGCAAGCGAGTCGGCGCCGCACTGGAGGACGATGGCACTCGGGCGGTAGACCTCGAGGATCTTGGCGACGACGGGCTCGAAGACGCTCTTGAAGGAGTCGTCGCTGATGCCGTCGTTCAGCGGGATATTGACCGCGTATCCACGACCCTTGCCCATGCCTCGATCCTCCTGCGCGCCTGTCCCTGGAAAGTAGTTGCCGTATTTGTGGAAGCTGCATGTGAGGACGCGGTCGGTGGTGTAGAACGCCTCTTCGACGCCGTCGCCGTGGTGGCAGTCGATGTCGATGTAGAGTACTCGGGGGACGGAGCGCAGGAGCTCGAGGATGCATAGGACGATGTCGTTCACGTAGCAGAAGCCCGAGGCTTCACTCTTCTTGGCATGGTGCAGCCCGCCGGCCCAGTTAATCGCAATGTCGGCCGCGCCGCTGGTTATCCGCTGAGCAGCAGCTGTAGTAGATGTGAGTGAACAGAGAAGAAAGGTTGGCTTGTGTGATCGCGCACCGATAGACCCGCCAGCGGAAATGGAACTGAATTCAAAGAGTCCTTCAAAGGGCGGATTGTCCTCTCCAATCAGAACTGACAAAGAGTCAGGGAAGGCGTCGCGATGAATGGGAGACCAGCACTGACATCGAGTCCCATTGAAGCTCAGCTGCGCAAAGGTCTCTGGCGTCACCTTGCTCAGAAACTGCACGTATTCGTCGGTATGGAACGCCGTCAGTGCCTCGGCCGACGTACGTTTCGGCTTCTACGAGAGGATCAGAGTCCGATGCGAAGCGAGGTGGTGAGGACTCACCAGGACATGCATCTTTCCCAGCATATTGTACGCGCTGACGAGGTCGTGGGTCATCTTCACTCGGTGTGGCTTGAGGTACTGGTGCAGACCAAACGTGTAGGCCCCGACGTCGGCTGTGGTATGGTAAGCTGGGAACGCTGGTAGTCGACCGACGCACGGTCATAGTAGTACGCCACTCGGCGGCGGGACATGGGCGTAGAAAGCAAGAGCGAATTCGTCGCGTCACATCACATCAGGCTGAGGTAATACGGTGACACTTTCTTCTCCTGACCACCACTTCGACGCGTCGTAGCCCGTCCACCATGGCAGACACAGCTCTACCGGACGAAATAATCTCAGAAATCCTCTCCCCCGCGCTCAAGGTTCCCGACGACTCGTTCACCAACGCCTCTTCCGCCACCTTTGCATCCTACACGGAATCGACATCCGCTTACCTTCTCGTCTGCAAATCGTGGCTGCGTGTCTCCACACCCCTCCTCTATAACGTCGTTATCCTCCGCTCCAAAGCTCAGGCCCAGGCACTGGAGAACGCACTTAGCAAAAACGCGGATTTGGGTCGCTTTATCAAGAAGCTGCGCGTCGAGGGCGGCTACGGACCATCCATGCACACCATTCTCAAGGCCTCCCCGAACATCACCGACTTGTTTCTGTCGCTCGAGATATGGTCCCCCGACAAAACCGACGGCCTCTGCAAAGGGCTCCCGCTCATCAGCCCCGCCGGCCTCATCCTGCGCGATACATCGTCCGAGTCTTATTCCAATGCTCCTCACAACAAAATGGTCAGATCCCTCGTCGACACGCTGGTTGCCGTTATTCCAAAATGGGAGCATCTGGTGCGTGGTCTACGTCAGACTCGGACGAGGCGGTGGCTAAAGAGGTTTCTTTTCTCAGACGACCTTTGGCTGCCCATCCGATTGTTCCACCGTAAAAGCCCAGAGAGTTATCGCTGCTCTCGCCGAGTCGAAGCGAATTCGTGTGCTGCTCGCGCACGATGTCGACGGAGCTGAATGGACGTACAAAGCACTTGGTCCCACTTGTCCTATCAGCCTGGTGCGAGTGAGAAGCGTGAAGGATAAATACACCAGAACCCCAGCCGACGCCAAGCTCGCATCGCTGTTGAAGTTCGCGGATCCTGAGCCTGAGTAAATCTGCGCTTTCCGCATTCAACTATGCTGACGCGTCGCCATCTAGAACATATACTGCGGCAACACCGCCGGCGTCTGAAAGCCTGATAATTGCTCCTTCCTTGAACCCCTCCTTCGTACCCATGGAGAATGTGGCCGTTGAAATCCAGGATGCCATCTGGTCCCGCATACTGTACTTCGCCATGCTCTGCCCAGAACGCGCCGACACTTTGCTGAAGAAGGGTTATGTCGGTTCATTGGCAATGATTCCGCGCATGCACTTCCTATCGGTGTGCAAAGCCTTCCTCGTACGTCGTCGTCCCGCTTCCTCCCAGGGCCATCATAATTCTGCTTCAGCGAGTCGGTCTTGCCCACTTCTACTCCATCGTCATTCTTCGACCTGGCAACATCACACAAGCCCAGACTACGTTCACGCGCAACTCTCCCCACGAGCTTCCCATTCAGACTGTCGTGGTCCAACAAGGCATCGCTGAGATCTCCACGAAATTGTTTTCGAGCATCACCTGCTGTGCGGGACCGTTCCTAGTCGATCTGCGCGTATCCCTCTGCCGGACATACTCCCCAGTCGACCTTTCGTTCTCTAGTCTGCGCTTGCTACGGAGGTTCCACTGGACTGGCGATGTTTGGTTTGACGAGCATGATCTCGACGTGGAAGCCCTCCCGCTGCTCGAAACACTCATCGTTCGAAAAGCCTCCGCCTCGTTCCTCGCCGTCTTGACTAAAACCAAGTCCGTCGTTCCCCTCCCGACGCATACATACATAGATACCTCTGATTCATCACCAGATTGCCGTGTTTGCGCATCCTAGATATCGACCACAAGGCCGCCGGGTTGGCCGCCCTGCTTCAGGCGCATGGTCGCAAGCTTCAAAAGCTATCCTTGGCGCCGGTTGACTTGACAGCGAACACTCTGGACCTCTGCCCACATGTACTTGAGCTCACATTGAACTTCCTCCCCTTCGTGCGTTTTTCTCTCTCTCTTCTCGTAAATCCGTCTATCAAACCGATTATTCCCGCAGGCAGCGCAACCCCCGCCACGCAATGCATTTAAAACCCGCAGTCCCCTCGACGCCTTGACCAAGATCACGTTCAACCTCGACTGGCCCTGGTGCGTCTCGTTTCAACCATCGCAGGTCCGTTTTACATATATGGTGTGTGTCGCAGGCAACGGAATAAGAAGACCAAAATGAGCACCGACTGGGATGCCTTCTTTGCCGCATTCAAACCCCAGGAATCTCTGCCCGGCCTACGCGAAATCATGTTCACCCCCTTTATCTGGCCGACGAACGAGTGAGTGCGATTCTCTTCTTCTTCTTCTTCTTCTTCTTCTTCTTCTTCTTCTTCTTCTTCTTCTTCTACCCTCTCATCGACCTGACGTCTGCCTGTTCCGTAGGAGAGAAATCGCCAAGAGCTGCTGGGTGCCCTGGGCGGAAGATCTGTTGAAGCGCTTCAATGTCCATTTGGTTGATGAAAATGGCAAGAAGTGGCGGCCGAGGTTGAAAGTTGGAGGACGCTAAACACGATTCGCCTATACGTGTACTCTTCGTTTCTGCATGTAAAACG
The DNA here is from genome assembly GCA_029282125.1 of Mycena amicta. Classification (NCBI taxonomy): domain Eukaryota; kingdom Fungi; phylum Basidiomycota; class Agaricomycetes; order Agaricales; family Mycenaceae; genus Mycena; species Mycena amicta. The sequence goes on from JARIHP010000050.1 coordinate 136,956, forward strand.
TTAACGCAGTCCTAATCGGCGCCTATCAGCGGCGCTTGATTCCATCACGTTGACAGGTGGCACGATTTCCATCCGCTTGTCCTTTCTGCTCCCAAGCACAGGCACAAGGGCCATGGCGAAGTCAAAGCGCTGGTGCACTGTGGTCGACTATAAAAGACGACCGCCACGGTACGCCTGCCACCTTCCTCATGCCTCGAACCAGCCGTCTCGCGTCAACCCTCCCAGATGAACTCATCTCCCAAATCCTCTCTCCAGCGGTCAAAGTCGACGACGCCGAGTTTTGCGACACCTCCGCAGTCTCTCCCTTTGCCACCTACTCCGAGTCCCGCTCGTCCTCCGCGGTCCTCCTCGTGTGCAAATCATGGCTCCGCGTTGCCACCCCAATGCTCTACAACGTCGTCGTCCTCCGGTCGGAAGGGCAAGCGCGCGCTCTCGCCCGTACACTGAACGCCAACTCCGACCTGGCGCGCTTCATCAAGAAGCTACGCGTCGAAGGCGGGTTTGGCGGCGCAATGAACACGATCCTGCGCTACACGACCAAAGTCACCGACTTGTTTCTGACGCTCAGTATACTCTCGGGCGACAGCACCAGTGGCCTGTGCGAGGGGCTGGCGTTTATTACTCCGAAGCGGTTGATGCTGCAGGATCAATATTCCGGCGCGGTATTGTGGGACAATTTTGAATGGACTGAGATTCGTCACCTCGTTGTGGCCCTAGGTGAGACAATTGCAGGACACTGGGAGCGTTTGGTACGTCTTCCACTGGCAGCTCATAATCCGCTCACCGGCACAGGAAACCTTCCATTGGTCGGCAGACCGGTTGCCCGAGAGCTATATCTTCTCGGCCCTCAATGGCGCTGGGCGTCTCAAAACACTCGTCATCCCGAAGATTCGTTACGCTGTGGCAATGTCCGACGCCCTTGGTCGCTGTCCATTGCATACTCTGCAAATACTTCATCCGGTGGAGGACGGAGAGGTGGAGGAGTTTGTCGGCGACCACCGCGTCGCTCGCATCGTGCAGTACAGTCGCCGCATGCCAGTGTTCGTTCTTAATGTTCTCTGTTCATCTCCTGTTGATCGTCCCTTAGTGCTAACGAGGTCTCTGGCACGGCGGCAGCCATGGGACACGCGTCTGCAGGCGTTCAAGAAGCCGTGTGGTCTCGCGTCCTTTATTTCGCCTGTGCACCGCGCGGTCGCAAACTCGCATTCCTCCTCGTTTCCCGGATGTTTCATGTAAGCAATTGCGTTCCACTTTCCTCCACTGGAACCTCCGGCTAACGCTCGTATTACAGCGCGTCGGTCTACGCCATTTCTACGAGCGTGTCAGGCTTGGCAACTGGCAGACCGGCGCCGAGCGGCTCGTCTCACTTGTGCGAGATCAGCCTGCCCTCGCGCAACATATCCGTATGCTCCAAGGCGATCCTCGTTCGAAAGATGCCAAGCTGTATAATCCGTTCACCTGGTCCGGATTCGAGGACATCGTCGCGCTCCTCGGGACTTCGTTGCTCGAGCTGAACTTTATGCGAACAAAAGCCTCAGGGAAAGTCTCGCCAGACATATTGAACCGCTTGCCGGCGCTTCGCAGGCTAGAATGGACCAGTGGGCCGCCGTTTGATTTGTCTAGCGATGACGAACATGCAGAGGCACTGCCGAATCTGCAGGAGCTTCTCGTGGGGATCCTTGCGGGACAGACCTTCGTGAGCGTGCTGGAAGGCATGAAGTACGCGTTTTCTCAACATTCTTGACGGATGTTAACTGCCAAACAGACTTCCCGCCCTTGAATGCGCGGTACTCGGCGGGAGTCTGTCATACGGAGGCTTCCTCCAGGTCCACGGATCCAAGTTGACCGGACTCTCCGTCAGCATCGAGTATCTGCAAGGTCTACGCGTCAGCATATTCAACTTATGTCCGCAGTTGAGGGAAATCGTCGTCGATTACTCCACCTCCAAGGTATTGTGCGCAGTTACCCGCGGAATCGTCATCTAAGACTGGATACAGCGCTATAACCCTCCTGCTTTAACTATATTCCAGCCGACCAACATCGCAGCGCACCTCGAAACCGTCGTTTTCTGGATGAGCAAGTTCGCCTAGTATGTTCATTCACTGCTCAGCGTTCGGAATACAGAAGCTAAATCATCTCCCGCAGCATAAAGCCGAAACTCACCTTCATCCCCAAGTGGGTGAAGCTTCTTGAATCGTTCAAGTCACCCAAGTTTCCGACTCTGCGACGAATTGCGATGACTTCACATCAATGGCCCAAGTCCAAGTGAGCTTTGTTTGAATTTAAATGCCATATTCGCTCAGACGATATCAGTTTTAGACATGCAATCGTCCACCGCCCGTTGCAGTTCAAGTTCATTGCTGTCGCAGAGTTTCTTCTCCAAGACAATATTCTGTTTCTCGACGCAGATAAGAGGGCGTGGCGGCCGAGACTGCAGCCGACGTCTATTGAAGATTGGGAGTATATTCCACTGCCGGCGCAGCCGCAGACGGTTATTGTGAAGGTGAAGAAGGAGGAGGATGAATGAACTTGAGCTTATTACAGCTTGAAGTTCGGGCTTTCCAATTCTAACGCTTAATACATGTTGCCTTCTCAATCAATTGTACAAATATTCTGCGCACCCTCATTCCGAAAAGGGCAGTCTACCTTCCGCATTAGGACGGTCACAGTGATTGGCACTGACAGCCACTGTCAATCACTGATTGTGACAACCACTGCTTCTTCACAGCATCGATGGACCTCCCTCAAGAGCTCGTCGAGGCCATCGTCAGCGAGGTCGCGGACAATGACAAGGAGTCTCTAAAGGCCTTCTCGCTGACGGCCTCCGCGTTCAGAGGACCAAGCCAGAGAGCGCTGTGGCATCGTCTAAACATCAGTATCGGTGCGTCTGCAGACTCCATTCCCCGACTGCAGCCTATCCAGGGCTTCGTCTCCGTCAGTAACGTGATACGCAAGTTGGACGAGACACCGTTCATCGCGCGTTGCGTCAGGACACTCGCTCTCAACGGGGCCTCGGGCTCGAGCTCAGAGAAGTGGGTGGTCGAGCAGATCGCCATGCTTCAACGCATACTCGAACGACTCGACGGAGTGACCACGGTCAACCTCTTTGGAATGGATGCCTCTCTAGCTGTCCTCCAAATCCTGCCTGCATTCTGCGCGCGGTGCCCCAACGGCCATCTCCAGAATCTCGCTCTAGCTCGGGTGAGGAATATTCCCCCTGCAATCATATTTCGGATCTTCTCCTGCACCAAAAGGCTCTTCATCTCCTCCTGCGACGTGGCTTCCCAGGCGGAAACACTACTGCCCGGCACCATCCCGCCCAGTATCCTCACGGACCTCTCGTTGACCAAGTCTTCCCGTGTTTCTGCATTACTTGCGCTTCCAGCCTCCCTTCTCCACCTCCCGGTTCTGGAGAGCCTCCAATTCATCCTGTCTCTCGAACCGCAAAGCATCCTCTGCCGCGCCTGCGCACGAACACTGCAGCGGCTCGACCTGATCTGCTTTGGCATGTCAGATACAGAGCATGGATCTACTGTCACCTTCCCACCCGACATGCCCTCCCTACGCGCTGTTAAGTTCAGCGTGGCCTTCACCGACCTCCGCAGCGCAACGTGGCTTCCAAATACGCTCTCCGCCCTGCTGGCCGACACACGCGCCCCACAGCTCGTGTCTATCGAGCTCAACGTAGTTCTGTCTTTTAGACTCCCGCCGCCGATCCGCGAAGAGTTGTTGCCTCATCTCGATGGGTTGTTGGTGCAGCATCCCGCTCGGCCAGTGGTGCTGTGGACCCTCGGAGCACCCGCCATACACTGGCAGCACGGACTCCGACTGGAAGTCGATCATCTTGAGCAGCAGGTCCGGAGCGGGATGCCGAGAGCTGATGCAGAAGGGAGATTCCGTATAAGCCTTGTGCGGCACAAGTTCACTCATTCGCATCATGCGAGATGGTTCAATTCTTTCGTACATTCAAGTTCTCTCTGATTATTTATCCGTTCGTTTGACTTATCCACGGTACCAACGACTAGGCTTCGGCAATACTATTATACCATAAGCTCGCGTCACGCGGCGAAAAAGTCCTCTTAAAAAATCGCATAAATCAAAAGAATTTCTTTTTGGCCGGGCACTAACAATAATCTCTGGATGTATGTCTAAATACTACAGTAGGCAGAGATTCCAACGCCGGCAATTCGATGCGTACAAAGTTGAACTGTCAATTAGTTGTACATTCATTACATATTGTGCTCGCATAGCTGTGCGTACCATCGACCCTCGAGGATCACATGACTCGGATGCATGGATTATTCCGAAACGGGCAGTCGACCTCCCGCATTGGGATGGTCACACCCAATGATTGACAGCCACTGCTTCTTCCTCACATCGATGGCCGACCTTCCCAAGAGCTCATCGACGCCATGTTTCACGCGTTACGACTAGGAACCTCCGGGTGCATTGGGTGTGGCCTTACCTGACTCAGCCCGAGCCGTACCCGACAGGCACCCGGGTCCAGAATTGGTCCAGAAAGCGCCACCCGTGAGTCCGTGACCCGGCCGCTACTTCGGGGACGCGCGTGCAAGCCAATCAACGTACGGTATCTTATCATCCCATTCGATGCCCGCGTCTTGTCTTTCTCACTTACACCTTTCGCAGCTCATCAGCCCAGCGTCAGACTCAGAACGCTCCTTTATTTCCTCTCGAGAGCACGGCTCAGAACAATTGTACAAGTCCCTTTGCTTGCGCCAGCGCCTTGTTCACTCGCGCGCGAAGACGGAGACACCACCGCATCTTCAAGAAGTCTGGCAACTGGATCCTTTCCATGACACACACTTGACGTTGTCTCGCAGAATTATCACACGCAGAGGTCAGCTGGAGTACCATGATTGTTGAGGTTTAAAAAAAGACAGCAGCCGAATGAATCTCCCAGCCAGTGTTCACCGCAAGCTATAAGACTGCTGTCCGTGGCACGCCTGTCCATCCAACATGGCACTAAACCCGGTGGTGGTTTCTGCGATCCTCGCTGCACTGGTACAACCGTCCCGTTTCAAATCCACAGCTGAACACGTTTTGCCCCAGGTCAACCATAGCTGCTTCCAGAAATACGAGCCCAAGACCGCCCACTACCCACTTCTCGCACTGCTCATCCAGCCACCCGTCCTTGTTTTGCTCCTCCGGCCGCCAACTAGTACGGGCTGGAACGTCTTGATCGCGATCGTAGTCTTCCTCGCAACACTTGGCTCGTCCATCGTCGTCTACCGACTCTCACCCTGGCATCCACTCGCACACATCCCAGGGCCAACCCTTGCAAAGATCAGCAAGTTGTGGTCCGTCAAGCTTGCGCTCAAGGGAAACAAACATCGCGTGTTCAAGCAACTACATGAGCGCTACGGCGATTTCGTGCGCACTGGTACGGGGCTGCGTCGGTCGCATCCGCTCTCCTTATTAATTATTTTACAGGTCCGAACGAGGTGTCAATCATTCACTCCGACGCTATCAAGACCGTCCTCGGCACGGGAGGCTTCCAGAAGGGACAATGTCCGTTCTGCTATCATCTACATATGACTGACTCTTTGAACTCATGCAGACTACGAACTCTTCTCGGACCCCACCCTCGGAACACGCAACCTGCTCACCCTGCACGGGGACGCCCATGCAAACCGGCGGCGAATCTGGAACCGTGGAATGAGCTCTGATTCGCTCAAGGGCTACGAAGGCATCCTCGCACATCGCGTCGCGCTGCTCCTAGAACAGTTGGACGAGTTCGCCAGCTTGGGTAATGGAACGGTCAATATAGCGGAATGGTTCAGCTATTTCGCGGTCGATTTTATGGGCGATATGGCGTGAGTCGCTATTCTATTTTACGTCGTACTGATTCCTTGCGGGCAGATTCGGCGGTGGGTTTGAGATGCTGCGTGATGGAGGCGACAGGGATGGGACCTTCTCAGTCATTAAATCCGGCCTCAAGCGCGTGTTGTTTCTTGCCGCCATTCCTGCATGAGCTTATTGGGATCCGTCAGAGCGACCGCAATCATGGCACATATCCCGTGGCTGGGTCCGACGGTTGAGGCCATCCTCGGCGCTAACGGTCTCCTTAAACGCCTTCGGCGCTTAGCCCAGGTCTGTGCCAAGAACCGTATTGCCTCTGGCCCGAAGGAAACGACTGGCAAGGATTTGTGGTACCATTTGGTGAGCTGTTCCGACTCATGACAACTGCCAGTCCCAAGTAAGATGCCACAGATGGATGAGGAAGGACACGAGAAAGTCAAACCCACGGTGCCGGAAGTTGTGGTGGACGGTGTGTTGGCAATTGTGGCGGGTTCGGACACAACTTCAATGGCGTTGAGCAGGTGGGTTGTGCCCGTCCCAATCTTATCTTCCATCGCGTACGTGAGGTTCTCTGCAGCTTCATCTGGTGCATGATGTCCAATCCCGACATCTATGCACGCGCCCGGGCGGAAGTCGACGCTGTATACGCGGATGCCGAAGCTATCCTCGACTCGGGAAAACATGGCGAGCTTCAGTTCGTGACTGCCTGCATGTAAGCTCTTTCTTCTTCTCATCCGCAGCATCTACTTACTGAACCTTTAACCGCAGTCAAGAAAGTCTTCGTCTGTACCCACCGCTCCCTACGGGCGGTCCGCGCAAAGTACCTGCCGGACCGGCCAGGCTCGTCGCTGGGAAATTTATCCCAGAAAACACCCAGATCTATTTGCCTCCCTATGTTATCCATCGCAGCCCCAAACACTTCTTCCCTGCCCCAGATAAGTACGATCCTGAGCGGTGGCTTCGCCCTCATTCGCAATCGGAATCAGACTCGGAGACTCGGACGCTCAACCACTCGACCTTCCTACCCTTCTCGTATGGTGCAGCCAACTGCGCTGGGAAACATCTGGCATGGCGCGAGCTGATTATGACGGTGAGCGCGCTATTAAAGCGGTACGATATGCGCTTCGTCTCTCTGGCTGAGAGGGAAGGGAAGCGCTGGGTGGATACCATCGAGGACTTTTTTGTGACCGAGGCTGGGAAGCTGATGGTGGAGATTTCGGTGCGCTGAAAGTGTGAATCTATTGTAATCACAGTTGTTCCCACACAAATTGAAGTGAACAGCAGGATTGGATTGGATTGGATTGGATTGGATTTTTACACGGCACGGTAATTTGTTGAGCTGGACGCTCGCTTGCATGAGCGTAGGAAAAAAAAAGTCAAGTCGGTGATAGGCGCCGAGCTGTCAATTAGATCCAGGCTCTTCTTTCGCCGCCATCTCGACCATGTCGTCTACCGATTCGTTCGTGCTCACGTCTGCGCGCTACGGCAAAGACAAAGTACGGGTTCTCCGCGTCGTGCGCGAGGGCAGCTGGCACCACGTCGTCGAATATAACGTCCAGGTGCTACTCGAAGGCGATATCGAGACCAGCTACACGCAGGCGGATAATAGCGTCGTTGTGGCAACAGATTCAAGTCCTTCTGCGATGACGATTTGAGCTGATTATTGGTCGTAGTGAAGAACACTACCTACTGTACGCCTGCTTCTCCCGCGTCGTACTGATGACACTGATGTCCGAGATTCCGCACAGACATCGCCAAAATCTCACCGCACATCCTCATTCCAGAGCGATTCGCTTTGCATCTCGGCACCCACATCGTCTCTCAATACGCACACATCCACAAAGCCTTCGTGACAGTCGAGCAGCTGCGGTGGTCGCGCATCCCCATCGACGGCAAGGAACACCCGCATTCGTTCATCAGAGACGGGGAGGAGAAGCGGGTAGTGAATGTAGAGGTGGATGCAAGCGCTGGGATGGATAAGATTCTGGGAACGGTGAGCGCGGGGCTAAACGATTTGTTGGGTGCGTCGTCAAATAATATCTGCCAGATTCGGTACAGCCCACCCGCACTTCTTTTAGGGGTACAAGGGTGCTTAATCTATCTATCTATCTATCACTCAATCTGTGGCAGTTCTCAAGACGACAGAATCTGCATTCACCAACTTCGTCCGCGACAAATACACCACTTTAGCTGAAGTCGACGACCGGATTCTATCTACGGCCGTCGACCTCGAGTACACTTTCGCGCCCATCAGCATCCCAAGCCCAACCGACGCGGCCAAGGAGGAGTTTATCGTCCCTGTCCGTCCTCCTCAGTTCCTTCCTTCCTTACCTCAACCACATTGTACTCTACAGAGCCTAGTCCCCACCGGCAGCCTTTTCGACACCACGGTCCCTGCCCGTGCACGCAGTACAACCCTCCACACCTTCGCCACCGACAAAAGCGCCAGCGTACAAGCAACCCTCCACCGCATGGCCTCCGCCATCCTCGCAGACAACCCCGATATTCAGACGGTCTCGTATGCGCTCCCGAATAAACATTATATCCCAGTCGATATGGGGTATTTGGGCGTGGAGAATGTCAAGCCGAGCGAGGCGGAGGTGTTCATGCCGATTGCGGCGCCAAGGTGCGTTTGTTTAGAGGTTTACGGGGAGGAGAGCTGATGGATGAGACAGTGGGTTGATCACGGCGACGGTTTCGCGCAGGTCTGCGTAGAGGAGTCGGCTTCGTGTAGGAATGGCATAGATGCTGGCCAAAATTCTCCGAAGAGCGGACAATATTACAACTTACTTACAAGTTCCACTGTTTGATCAACGACTCGAGGGTCTTCTGCGCGTACTCCGAGCTGCCCTTACAGTGCAGGTACGGCGCCGCGACGACGGAATGTAACTATAGGACAGATTTATGTTGTTGAATTTGGGAAGCTTGAACCCAATAAATGGGCTATCAGTGCAGATTAATCCGATTATCGGAGTACTCAGCCCGCCGGCGCACTCGGATCAGCACCCACTGGCACATGACCATGTGACATCAGTGACACTGCTCCTTTCTTTGACCACCATCTCGACGCGTCCCAATTCCACCAGGCGACGCGTCAAATCATGGGGGATACCGCCCTTCCCGACGAAATCATCTCCGAAATCCTCTCGCCGGCGCTCAAGGTTCCTGACGAGGCGTTTTCCAATATTTCCTCTGCGACCTTCGCGTCATACACCGAGTCATCTTCGGCATACTTGGTCGTGTGCAAATCATGGTTGCGCGTAGCCACACCCCTCCTTTACAATGTCGTCATTCTCCGCTCGAAGGCTCAGGCAAAGGCGTTGTCGAACGCGCTTAGCAACGCGAGCAAGAAGCACCAGGATTTGGGTCGTTTTATCAGGAAGCTGCGCGTCGAAGGTGGATACGGTGCCGCAATGCACGTCATTCTTAAGCTATCTCCAAACGTCATCGACCTCTTCCTTTCCCTCGATATTTGGTCGCCTGACACCACCGATGGTCTCTGCAAAGGGCTCAAACTCATCAGTCCTACGCGCCTAATCCTACGCGACGTTCAGCACCGTGGTCCGAACAACAAGATGGTTGTATCCCTCGCAAATGCGCTCGTGGAAGCAATACCCAAATGGAACAATCTGGTGCGCCATTCCAATGTATTAACAGGCCGCTGGCAACTTACTAGGCCGACAGACGGCATTTTCCTCCCCCGTCGACTATAAAAGCCAAAGAGCCATTCAAATCGTCAAGGCCCTGGGCGAGGCGAATCGATTAGAGACCATCTCCGTGCCCAGAATGCATGCCGCCGAATGGGTGTACACGCTGCTCAGTTCTTGCCCTCTCCGTCTGGTCGAAGTGAGAAGCTCTCAATTCGGTGCGCCTTCGTCTCCCCCGGACCCCAAACTCGTCTCCTTGATCAAGCATTGTGAACCTGACCCGTAATTCTCTCATCCGTTATGCACGACCGAACGCTTACATTCGGCGTTCAGACCTCAACTCAAGTCCTCGCCTGAAACCGTCGGAACTCCTGGCCCGGAGATCCAGCCATCCTTGAATCCCTTTTTCGTACCGATGGAACATCAGCCCGCTGAAGTACAAGAGGCGATATGGTCGCGTGTGCTTTACTTTGCAATGTCTTGTCCGGAACGCGCTATCAATGTAGCCGCACAAGGCACCTCCAATTGGACGAAGTGTGGCCCTCGCATCCCATTCTTGCTCGTCTCGAAGACGTTCCTGGTCGGTTCACATTCACATTTTCCACGCGTACCACTGAGCATGTCGCAGAAACTTGGTCTGGTTCACTTCTACGCGCATATTGCGCTACAGTGGACGGCGGTGCACGCGTTGAAGCTCGTTCTGCAAGTTGAACAGCCACGGCCCATCCAAACCATCGTCAGCTCAAACGAAATTCCAATCTCTCTCTTCATAGCTCTTGGACGTCGCGCAGGTCATTGCCTGGTGGATTTCCGCGTACCGATTAGCCTCCAACAATCCAAGTCCGAGACAAGCGAATTCTGGTCCCATTTCACCGCCTTGAAGACACTCCGGTGGAGCGCACGTGTGCTGTTTAGCACTGATGGTCTCGATCGGGACGCCTTGCCGCTGCTCGAGGAGCTCATGATAATAAACGCCGACACAACGTTCTATGCTTTGATCGCCCGCATGAGGTGCGTTCTGCCCCTCGTCTCGTCAACGTCTGATCATTTCTTTCTATTTCTAGGCTCGCTTCGCTACGCCGCCTTCAGTTCAGCCCCTACTTCCATCTTAACCATGACGCAGAGCCTCTGCTCAAAGCACACGGCGCCAAGCTCGTCAAGCTCTTCATTTCCGCTCAACTTCTGCACGCCCTCGACGGAACTCTCTTCGCTCATTGCCCAAATCTAGAGAGCTTGACCATAGCCCCAAACAGCGTGCGTTCGCTCTAAATATCATCATCCCAGATGAATCGTCTGAATTCTCCCACAGGACCGAGATCCCCCGGGCCACAACACATTCAGCCCGCAACATCCTGCCGCAGCGCTCACGCAGATTGTGTTCAGCATTGATCACTGGCCGTGGTACGTTCCGTTCCGTTCGTTCTTCCAACATCTCACGCCCACTCCTCCTCTCTTAGGCAACGCGCGAGAAGCAGCCAGCTCGCCGCTCGGTGGGACGAGTTCTTCACTAAATTCAACCCCACCCCATCTCTCCCAACTCTGCGCGAAATTCGCTTTACTTGCTGTCAATGGCCAACAAACGAGTTTCGTTGATTTCTTCTATCATGCTCGCGGATTCTGATCTCTTTTGCTGTATTAGGAGGGATATTGCGAAGAGCTGTTGGGTGCGCTGGGCGGAGCTGTTGTTCAAGTTTAATGTGGACTTGACGGACAAGGAAGGGAAGAAGTGGCGCCCGAGACTCAAGGTTGGTCGGCAGTAATTGGAGCGCAAGCTTTTTTCGAGGGTTATGATACAACTTCGTATACATACATACATACAAGGACGACAGGATATTCAAGGTTGAAAACACATGGTGCCTTGTTCATCTGCTCCCGCCATCCCTCTCCGTACACGCTGCGGACATTACTGTATCGTTGTCTTTTGAATTTCATGTTTGCAGAAAATTCAGTTCGATTTTTGACGAGATAAAACATCTAGAACTAGAATGCTCTACCTACGTCCCAGTTCAATGAAAGCGCAAACAGCCAGCTTCTTCGGCCCTCGGCATCCCCATTCGCACCGACTCCTCAAACCGGTTAAACCCCTCGTCGTCCAACAGCTTTTCCACTAATATCCACACCACCGTCTGCTGCAGGCGCGCAGGATGCCCTGCCCACAGTGCATCAAGGTGCCCAAGCAGCTCCTCGTTCACCATTGGCGAGTTCGTAGCAGCGGTGGTAGTGCGTCCGAGTTGTGGATACGATACATGCAGCTCGATCCAACGGAGCTGAGGTGTCCTGCTCGTACCGAGAAGTGCGGAAAGCGTCCTCCGAAACCATCCAGACCTCAGTTGGTTGGACGAGACGATAAATGTGATTGAGCGCAGCGCGGGTAGGTCGGAAGGGAAGGTGATGTTAGCGTCGAAAGCCGCTGGCTCGATGTGAATCTCGGGCCCGTTGTTGCCCACGAAAGAGCCAAAGGTGTGGAACACCAGCCGTTGGATCGTCTGCGCCGAGGCGCTGTACAGGGCCTGGTGTGGATCCCAGCGTAATGAAGTGGAGAGCATTTCCAGAGCCGAAAGTTGTGGAAGAACATCGGGAGTCATGAGGAACAAATGTACACTCGGCGACCGTCTCACGACGAGCCGTTTAATCGTACTGAGCCGTGTATCTCCAAGTGGTGCGTTCGAAGTTTCAGCTGCGGCAAGAGTGCAGGACGACACGGAGAGTTGCCCGGTGCAGGATAACGCCTGGAAGAGGAATTTTGCCGGTATGTCCTTCATCGGACCTAGAGTGAGGGTCTGCAGAGACCCGTCTGGGCATGCGGCGCAGAAGCGAAGGATGGCTTCAAAGACCGCCATTGGGGGTGTTTGTCCGACGAGGTTCAGGGTGGTGACTCGTGTGAGTCTTCCGAGTATACGCCCAAGGATTTCGAGATCTTCCTCCGTATACAAGTTTGTGCGCACTGCGAGAAGGAGTTCGGCGACATAGGGTGCAATGTGAGGGCTCTCGTCCAGCTTGCGCGCGACCTGATACGACGAAACACCGCGGTGTACTTTTGGCAACCCTACGGTGGCGCCTGGGCCATCGGGTCCCTCCACATTGAGCCGTCGGAAGAGTGCCCTTTGGCTGGGGACTCGCAGCGCGGAGGCGGTCAAGCAACAGGCTTTGAGGGTTTCGTGGTCTTGGCCCTCGGCGACGAGGTCGACGACGACGTCGATAAGCTCTTGAGGCATGGTATCCATGGCCGTGCTGCGGCTGGAGCGTGTCAACAATCAACAATCAATGATGGATGACTGGAGGTCGTGTGAAGTCACGGTGCCACCCTTTGCTCTTGCCACCAAGCAAACTCGCTGTTCAGGCATCCCCCCCCCCATGCAATCCGCCGCGAATACGTCTGCACTTCGAAACAACCTCTGAGCCCCGCAATTATTCCGCTCTCTTCGTTTTCCAGTTGTTGCTAGTCGGCGGCCCGCTGCATATTCTCTCCGAACTATTTTTTGGCTTGCCAACTCCCGTTACGCACATCTCCAGCTATAGTCTTATATATTCTCGGACCTACTCCTTGGCCTCTTGACGACCTTCTCGTCCACAAAATGCCGATGAGGGACCGAAAGCGGGCCGCCGGCTTGCAATATCAAAGTCTATTTTCGAGTCATTGCTCCCGCGGTCGCGAAGGTAATTTTCGGAACTCGGCAATTGGCCCCGGCGGCAAAATTGACCGGGTTAGTAGGAGGAAAGATGGACGAGAAGGGTAACGTGTAACCAGGCACGCAACCATCCTGTTATTTTCTCTCTCCCCCATCGTTTAAACGCTGCTTAGTCCAGGTTTAGACCTTAATATTTTCCACGAGAAGTGATGTCGAAATCCTGCCAAGCTCGCCAAGCCCAATCTTGCGGGATTGCTGCCTACAGCACATGAACTATCACGCCCGCTATTCTGCCTACCATCGGTTCAGCCCCGGACCGCTTGTTCATTTCGATTTTCCTCCCAGTCTGCAAATCCGACTCGTGGTTCGTGGCTCGTGGTATAAAATACGAGTCTGGAAGCCTTCAAGTTCTCCAGCACGTCGATATGCCCTCTTTCGCAAAGGCAACTCTTCTCCCACTCGCGGCCCTCGTGGCTTCGGCGCTGGCCAGTACCCTGCCGAGCAATCTCACCGCTTCGACGACGGAGACGGCAAAACGCGCGACATGTACCGTTAACAGCGTCGCGAGCGCTGCGGACCTGTCCGCCTGCACGACGGTGCTCATCACTGGGTTCACGGTGCCCTCTGGCCAGACGGTGACGATTGCTGTGAGTTTCTATTTGTCTCCGTCGTTTTGGAATAGCCTGAGTAACCTGCTGATAGGCGGCGAGCGGTGCTACGGTTACGATGAGCGGAGATATCGTCTTTTCAAAAACGACTGGTCGGTTGTTTCTCACTCGTATTGATGTCCGCCACTGATGTCTCACCAGCTGCCGGTCCTCTGTTGACGTTCAACACCGGTATGCACCTCCTCGTCAGTCTGTGTACCCGCACTCATCTTCACGGTACAACTCAGCCAACATCAATTTCAACGGCGGGACCCACAATATCAGTGCGTCCCATGCTCTTTTGTGTTCAGAGAAACTATACTAATGCCTCTTCACAGATGTTTGTTCCCTTCCCTACTCACAACCGCTTTCTCGGGCCCTAAAGCGTGGTTGCAATTGTACAGGGAAACGGTGCGCTGTACTGGGATGGTCTGGGAACGAATGGTGGCGTCGCCAAGCCGCACCCCTTCGTCAAGTGGGTGCCTGTCTTCGTATATGGGACACTGCTTGATGATGATCATCCTACACCAGGTTCAAGGGCTCTGGCACGTTCTCCTTCGTGACCGTGCTCAACTCGCCCGCGCAAGCGATCTCGGTTGGCACGACTGGCACGACGATCATCGAACGTATCACCGTTGACAACTGTTTGTTTCGTCTTCCCTTTTGTTAACCTTTTGATCTGACCTGTGCTCAGCTGCCGGTAACGCTGGCGCTCTCGGGCACAACACCGACGGATTCGACATCTCCGCGTCCTCCGTAACCCTATCCCAAGTGACCGTCAACAACCAAGACGACTGCGTCGCGATCAACTCGGGGTCGACTATCGTCATAGAGGACTCGACGTGTATCGGCGGACACGGAATCTCCATCGGTTCGATTGCGTCGGACAAGACTGTTTCGAACGTCAAGATCGCACGCAATACTATCACTAATGGGTTGTATGGATTGCGTATCAAGGTCGATGCGGATGCTACGGACGCGAGTGTCAGTGGGGTTACCTATGAGGCGTGCGTGCTTTTTATCTTCGTCTCGTCCGACGCTGAACGGGGAGGGTTTTTTCACAGCAATACTATTTCAGGGATTTCAGAATTCGGGGTACTAATCACTCAGGGGCGTTGTGTTCATTTTGTGGACGATGCGAGTATAATAACACCCTCACAGAGCTACCCTGACAACGACGGCACTCCCGGAACCGGCGCACCCATCTCGTGCGTTCCACGTGTCCACCGTCTCCATCCGTCTAATCCCGACCTAGCGGGGTATCCTTCACCGGGGGAACCACCTCCGTCTCCGTCGCATCCACCTCGTACACCCTCGTCGTCGATTGTGGGGCGTGTTCTGGTACCTGGGACTTTTCCGATCTCAAGGCGACTGGGGGAAAGGGACATATCATCGCTGCCAACAAAGCCACGGTGCGTATATACCGTTCATCCTGGGACGCCGAATGTTAGCATGTTGACGTTTTCTCTTCTCTTTGTAGATCTCTGGTGGTACATACTGAGTGCGTTCTGTTTCTGCCTCGATATTTATTAGATACCGCGTGATGTACTTGTCCGACGCTCGAAACCTTTTCTACTGTCTCACAGATGCAAAAAAGCAGCGCCCATATCTAGTGGATGGACCCACAACCATTCGAAGCAAGCCAAGAACACCAAGACCAGAGGAGATCTCTTGGTTTTTTCGCACAGGTATCGCATTGCGCGGCGCTGTCATCGTCCGGGTGATGTGTTTCGTGGTTCCAGTCGCCGTGTTTCGGGAACGAACTAACGTTTGTCGCGGGTTGACGCGCTCATACTCCTGGTCAGGTGATCGTGTAGCGTCATATTGTCACATGATGGATGTCACTGCGTGTGACGTGCCAACGCGCGGCTTGTCTTTAACCGTTGTCTGAGCCATGGGCTAATCTTGAAGCCCGGTGGCCACCGTCGGCACATCCACATCCACCTCAGCTTTTTTCCACTCCAAGTCACGGCCCGAAGGCGCGGCCGACGCTCACGGCTCACTGACGCCATGCTGTAGCAATGACAGCATGTCTTCGGTAAACACCCGGATTTCCTCCTTAAACACGCGGAGCGTTCTTTTCTGGCCAATGCCACTCTACCTACACCGTCACCAACCAATCGCGAGGACCTTTGGCTCCCACGACGTCTATACTGGCTCACTATTCACCCGTCGGTGCCCGCGACTGGATCGGTCGTGTTCCTTCTGACCGAGCTGCTGCTGCAATTACTTCAACATGCCCTCCGACGCTGCCCGACGTCCTACTGCTATTTAACATGGCGTCTGACTCTCCTTGCCCATTCCAACAAACGACTGACTTCCTCTTCAACACCCAATGTCTAATGCCAACAACAACTCGATTATACTCCCCCCGCTCGACGGTTCGCTCAGCGTCGGCGAGATAATTAACTCTCACATCCCCAATCAAAACCTCACTCCCGCCTACTCCTTCGCCAGCGAGGACGGCACTCTTACCAACATCACCCACTTCGAATTCGCCCGTGCTGCCCATCGTGTCGCCCACCTCTTCCGCCCGCAGCGCAATGGCTCAGATGGGCAGGTCGTCGCCATCGTTGCGCTGACGGATACCCTCTTGTACCAGACCCTCGTCGCCGGGTGCATTGTGGCGGGACTCATCGTGTGTTTCCCTCTCCATCCCTTCCGGGCATTGTCTGATAGATCCTTTCTTCAGCCGTTCCCCATGTCGCATCGCAACTCGCAGGTCGCCCTTGACCACCTGCTGAAATCTACAAACGCACACCACATCCTCACAACTCGCGGCTCGCTGAGCCAGACTATAGACCCTCTCACAGCCGATATACTCGCACAGAAGCCGCCATACGCGCTATCCGTCCACGAGATCCCTACACTTACGCAGTTGTACCCCGTCCTCGGCCAGGAAACGCCTCAGGATTCGTTCACGCCCTACCCCACGGCCAAGACACCGCTCGACGAAGTTGCCTTCTATCTCCATTCCAGCGGTACGTCTCCCCTCTTCTTCGTCCATCGTAAACCACCTAAATCATCATTCCATGGCCAGGCAGCACCGGTCTCCCCAAACCCATCCCGCTTTCCCACCGCTCGCTCATCACCGTCGCCGGCCAAGACATCTTCGCCGAGCTCGCGCATCTGGCACCCCGGCTCGCCGTCGGCGCTCTCCCATCCTTCCACGCCATGGGCATCCTCACGCAGTTCATGAGCCCCATTTTCGTCGGTCTGACTGCATGCATATCCGCGCCTGTCTCCACGGGCGAGTACCGCGTCCCAGGCAACGCGACTCCGGAGAACGCACTGGAGACGGCGAGAAAGGTCGGAGCGGACGGAATTCTGGTGGTTCCTGCCTTTTTGCTCGAGTGGGCGAGGAGGGAAGAGGATGTGGAGTATCTCAAGTCGTTGAATCTCGTGGTACGTGCATGCACATCGTATCCTCCAGTCCAGCCCCGTCGCTGAACTCGTTAATGCGCAGGCATTCTCCGGCGGCCCTCTAGCGACACCAGTGGGTGATTACCTCGCCGGCCAAGGAGTGAATCTCGCGCCGATCTACGGAGGGACCGAGTGTGCGTTCTGGTTTCTCTCTTTCTCTCTCTCTCTCTTTCTGTATTCCTGGGCCAATACAATCTCTTCACAGTCGGCGCCGGAAATAAATTCCGTCCCCGGGAAGCCGCCGCGAGCGAATGGAAGTGGATGCAATTCGGAGACCGCGTCAGCGTGCGGTGGGTGCCTATCGGCGATGGGACGTTCGAGTGTCAATACTTGGTGCGTTCTTAGGCTTCCGTCCTTTTTCTCTCGTGTTAATGGTTGGATTAACCTGAAATGCAGACTGTCCCTACGCATCAGCTGGCTGTAGAGAACCTCCCCGACGTCAAGGGATACGCCACGAAAGATCTCTTTGAGCGCCATCCAACCAAACCATATCTTTACCACATGTAAGCATTGAGCAAACGGACCCTTCCTTCTACCTACCAACGAACAACCCACGCAGTGTTGGCCGCTTGGACGACGTCCTCATCATGGCAAACGGCGAAAAGACCGTACCAGGCCCGATGGAAGAAATCCTAAACGCCAGTCCGTACATCTCGGACGCAGTCATGTTCGGCCGCGAGCGCAACCAAGTCGGAGTGCTCATCGAGCCAGCGTCTTCCGTTGATCCGAGGGACGACAAACAACTCAGCGACTTCCGGAACCTCGTGTGGAGCGTCGTGGAGCAGGCGAATGCGATCGCGCCTGCGTTTGCGAAGCTGTACAAGGAGATGATCTTGGTGACCCACCCGGACCGGCCCATGGGACGCACGCCAAAGGGAACGGTGATCAAGAAGGCGACGATTGCGCTGTACGACGGGGAGATAACTGCTCTGTGAGTTCTTTCTCTTTCTCCTCTCTCTTTCATGTATGTAGCGCTTGCGGCTTACCCAGAGCTCCAGATACGATACCATCGAAGCGAGCGGAAACGCAGCCAGCGATGTTGCCCCACCTGCTTCCTGGACCGCGATAGATCTCGGGCCGTGGCTTCTCACCCACGCGGGCTTGTTGTCCGGCAAGGAAATCACCCCAGCCACAGACCTCTTCGACCAGGGCTTCGACTCGCTCAACGCAACGTTCCTGCGGCATCGTATTGTCGCCGCGTTGCGGAACGACGACTCGGAGGCAAAGGTGTCGATCGCGCAGAAGATTCCGCAGAACTTGGTGTATGCGCATCCGTCGATTCAGCAGCTGGCGAACGCGATTGAAGGACTCGTCGCTGGCCAAGCGATCGGGGACACAGATCCGAGAGCTTTGGTCGAAGCCATGATCGCGAAATACTCGGAGGGGCTCGACGTTGCACTTCTGGAACAACGAGCCCCATCCAACGGGGGTGCGAGTATCCTCCTCACGGGTTCGACGGGCGGTTTGGGCTCGCATATTCTCGACATCCTCCTTCGCCATTCGTCCGTCGAGCGCGTATACGCGTTCAATCGGCCCAGTCGGACACCAATATCTCAGCGCCAGGAAGCCGCGTTTCGAGATCGTGCTCTTGACGTTGAGCTATTACACTCCCCGAAGTTGGTTTACCTCGAAGGCGACTCGGCTCGGGAAGATCTGGGGTTGTCGGAGGACGTGTTTGACGCGGTGAGTAATGATAAGCCTCATTCAATACTGGGCTGTTATCTGATAAGTTGGACAGCTCAAGAAAACCGTGACGGTAATCATCCACAACGCATGGGTGCTAGATTTCAACAAATCGCTCTCGACATTCGAGCCTCACGTTCACGGGACGCGCAATCTCATTGACCTGGCCCGTCCTTCTCGCGCACGGTTCTTGTTCACGTCTTCCATCGCCTCGGCGCAGGGATGGGATCAATCCAAGGGACCGGTTCCCGAAGAGCTGCAATTGGATGCTGGTGTTGCAGTTGGGAATGGCTATGGCGAGAGCAAATATATTTCCGAGCGGGTGAGTTGATGTTGTTGCCGAACCAATGGAGGTTGATCAATGTGTGGTAGATCCTCGCAGCCTCCAACCTCCCCGCTACCTCATTCCGTATCGGCCAAGTCAGCGGCGCTCAATCAAACGGCGCCTGGTCGACGACGGACTGGGTTCCGGCGATCGTCAAATCCAGTATCGCGCTAGGCAACTTCCCGTCGGACCCAACTGGGACGGGGACAGTAGCGTGGCTGCCCACGGAAGCCGTTTCGCAGGCTATCGTCGACGTGGCGCTAACGGAGGACGAACAACCCTTTGCGGTGAACCTCGTCCATCCGCGACCGGTACCCTGGGACGCCGTCATGGGTGCTATGGCGCAAGTCGCACAGCTCCCGCTCGTTCCGATTACCGAGTGGGTCGAGCAGGTCGAGAGGCGCGCGCGGAACGCGAATGCGGAGAGTATGGAGCAAATTGTCGGTTCTGTTCAATCCTTCTTGACACACGCTAATTAACACTCAATAGCCCGCAATCAAACTACTCGATTTCCTCAAATCCGCAGTCGGTGGTTCTGGAAACATCCAGTTCTCCACCACGCAGGCACAACGCGTCAGTCAGACGATGGCGAATCTACGGCCGTTGAGTGCAGATGATGCCACGCGTTGGATGGGATACTGGAGCTCGGTTGGATTCATATACGCATAAATTAACATGAAGATCTGTACAAATCGCATAGCAATCTGATTATCTTGATCTTGATCTTATCCACGTGTAATCTCGGTTCCCGGACCGAGTCGGCAACTCAAAATGATGACTCATCAATCCCATCTTTTCTCTCACACCGAGTCACCGACCAAGCAGCAACCCAACGCGCGGAAGACAGAAAAGCCTCCCCTTCGCGCGATCGCTCGCCCCGTGGACCTTTCAAAACTAGTCGCGGAGCCTGTACCTCACTGGTACGGCACATGCACGCCACCGTGGCGGGCCAAATGCACAGAGGCAGCCATCGCAAAAAAGGACATGAGCTTGCGTGGCAGTATACGGCCTTATATGCATCGTAGGTACATGTCAGTTGCCCGTCTACCGTATGACAGAACTCCCTCGGCAGAAATGGCAGTATATCGCGCCGAGACGCCGCATAGGGTGCGGGGTACTGTATATGGCAGTGGGATCCCTATATGGACCCATAGGGTGTCCTAGGTGCATAATTGGCATCATATGGCGACCGGACGCGGACTAACGGAGCGCGAGATTTGACCATATCAGCCTCCGGCCGACCATATCCTGCCATATGTGCTTGCTCATGAGCGTATACTGCCATACAGGGCATTTCAGAGACATATATGTCTCCCCGATGCCAGATATGGTCGTACACGCCAACCGGGGTGGCATGTATTGGTCGATAAGGCTCTCCGCACCCGATCTGGTACAATCAGATCTATGGGCACCTTATAAGTTGCTGACCCTTTTTGTGATGGCCGGTGGGCACACGGCAAAGGCATGCCACCGTGGCGGAAAGAATGCACGAGTATAATGCTCACTCTAGGGTGCTGTAAGTTGGCCCGGTTAATTAACCGGTGTTAATTTACACGGTAAATTAAGATTTTGGCGAAAGCAGGTGTTAATAAACTACCGGGTACCCCCGGCCCGTGACCCGACGCGGATCAAAAAAAAAAATCCCGCTTGACGTCGACCACTAGCATGGCTCCGAAGCGACCTACGCTGCCTTCTGTGCGACCTACGCTGCCTTCTGTCGGGCACCTCTTCTATCGAGAGGAGCCACACACCTTGTATCTTCCTGAGCATTTCCACAGAGGCCTGAAAAGTACACCTTGACCCAAATTGATCGACATCATTATTGTGCTCTGCTGCTTCTACCTTCCCAACGGCGAAAGAAAACAACATATCTCAGTCAATTACTGCCCAATGTTGCATTCAAGTTGGCTGGGTCGACACCGGCAACGTCTGGCGCTAGAGAGATCATCACCAGTCACGTCCCAGTGGCTCACCAGTCGAGAGTCCAGATGAACCAAATCCAATAATATGAATAAATGCAGGGCATTGACAAATGAGTACAGGGTAGGAAGGAATGTAGATAGGTAGGAAGGGATGTATGGGGTACAAATGTATTCGCCGATGCGTAATGCGGTGTCCGTGAATCCACCGGCGGTTCCAGTCCCACTGCGCATGCACGCAGGGTTGGGCATCCCCGTCATGTGCGAGCGGCACCGGCCCATCGCGCTGAGGCACGCCCGCATGTTTTGCCGAAGAGGTCAGGTCGTGCTCGTCCGCGTGCATGACGACAAGGCCGCTGACCAGCCGTCCTGGGTTAGTGAGGCGAGCTCATAGGCGGAAGGGCGCGCATGTACGACCACAGCTCCGGTGCTGGGTAATCCGCGTTGCCAATGACCGGATGGAGTGTTGGCGTCTGCGGTCGTGAATATCGATGGGATTGATACCGGCGAGGTTGCGATGGTGATGTGGATGCAACGGCCGCAAGCTGGGAGCAAGCTGAGAGAGAGGGGAGGAGAAGGCAAATGAATACTCACGCATGTCGGCTGCGACCCACCCCGATACCTGCACCGTCGCAAGCTCGGTCGGTGCATGGCAGCAATGGTGGATTGGACAGATTCCCGGCATTGTCGCCGCCGGTGTCGGTGATGACGTCGCGGTTCATTAGCAGGTGGTTATGCGCATGCTTGCGGAACACGTCGTTATCAGGCTTTTGCGGTTAACCCTGACGAGGGCGGAAGGTTTGTGACGAGCGTCTAGGGCGGAATCGTATAGAACGACTGGAAGCAGCCTTGACAGAGTACCCGGCGGCAATGGTGGGGAAGACGTGGGTAGACGGATGCTACCAAGTTGCTTGAAGCAGGGTGAAGCACGACGTCGTCCGGGAGCGCTGGCGCTCGACGGGCGCAGGACGTGGGACGCGGCAGAGCCGGAGTGCGAGAGCCTTCGCTTTGCTGATGCATGCGGCCATGTGCGGGCGGCGGACGGAGGCACGGAGGAAGAGGTATGAGGCTGCGTGTATGGCTGGCTGGTGGGAAGCGCTAACGGAGCAAGTCTATGTCAGCGTCCCCAGAACCAGACAAACAAATAAAAATAAACAATCCATCATCTCCCGAGCGATGACTTATCCCCGTTATGACCACAACCGAGCTTGATGCTATCGCCCCATCGGACCTGCCGCCGGTGCCGAGCTCGAACAGGCCGGTGCGAGTAATCTATGCTCACATCCTGGCTGCTCCCAGGTGCCTGGGAGTAGCCGTGTCGTTTGGAATTCAATTGCCCGGGTACAGCCAGGACTATTTTCAAAATAACTACAGTTACGGCTCCAGACATTGCAGATTTTGCTTCATGCAAGTCGAGAGCCCAGAGCACGCACTCCTAGAATGCACGGCGTCACCGACGATCGTAGCGCTACGAGACGCGTTCCTCGGAGACCTCTTTGCGAACGAACCAAAGTTGGAACGGTGGGAGGAAAACACTCAGGAATTCCTGAAATCAATGGTGTTCCCCCGCTCCACAATTGCTCTTGTGGCAAAATTCATGTTCGAGGTTCTCGATGTGTTCCACGCGACACCAGTATACAGGTTTCAGGTTCCAGGGTACTAATTTCAGTGGAAGTTCTAACTTGTTTTCTTACAGCTCGGTAGTTCTACCGCGGGGGCGTCACCGCTGCTCGTGAGCTCGGCTATGCAGAGTTGGAGAAGGCCCGCGGCCGATGGTGTACATAATTTTTACATTGCTTTTGTACATCGGGGAAGCCCGGAACCCGCCGTTCATAAGTCGGACCGTGCCGTGTATCAATCCTATCTTATCCTATCCACTTCGGATCATCACCGGTACGGTACCACTATCATTGGTCATGATCATCGGCCGGCTCTTGGCCGGCTCACCGTTTCCAACATATTTTACTGAAACACTATACATTGTCCCCTATCATCTTCCAGTTCCAAACCCCCTCAATCGCCACAAGCACAGGACCCATTGCAACCGTCAACGCGAGGATCTGGGCAAATCCCCAGGCGTTATTGCCAGCACAGAAATGATCCTGGGCGATCTGATACTCGATGGTCCCGACGGCGACTGCCCAGAAGCCGACAAACACGAGAAGGCCGACGACAAAGTACAGCTTCATCAGGCCCTTCATGACCTCAGCAATAATGTACTGCCAGTCAAAGGTCTTAGACTCTCCGTGTGTGGAAGAGCTAGGCAGTGGTGAGAATTGTTGCTGTATTACTCCTTCCCGCGGATTTGTCAGACCGTCGCTAGACGCACTGTGTCGGGATGGTATTACTCCTTCCCGCAGATTTGTCCGGCCGTCGCTAGATGCACTGTGTGGGGATGGTATTACTCCTTCCCGCAGATTTGTCCGGCCGTCGCTAGACACACTGTGTCGGGATGGTATTACTCCTTCCCGCGGATTTGTCAGGCCGCCGATGAAACGGAAAGCACTGACGGCCATGATGAGTGACACCATGACGGAGAAAGCAAGCAGTAAGAGAGCGATCACCCGGCCTGCACCTCGACCAGTGGCAGAGAGCCGGATGAAAGCAATTACATAGACTGCCTTGGGAGCACTGCCCGGTGCCGTGTCAGTGAGCTCCGATGCATGGATCCAAATGTACATCATGCACGACGAGGAGAAGACTGTCTGCAGCAACGAGAGCACGATGGCGGCCTGGGTGCGATGTAGGATCTTGACGCTTTGACGGCTCCGAGCAAGCCTGAGTGACAATACATTGGCGAAGTGCGCTGCAAGGACAACGTGGATGGTGATGCCAGTGAGGGAGATAAGGTGCCCTGCTACGATGGCGTGCTGGAGTCGTAGCTCAGGTTGCCGTTGGACCGCCGTGATCAAAACGGCAAGCGCGAGCCCAAAGCTGGTTGCAATGAGGGCCCACAATGAGTTGAGCGCCTCTTCAAAGGAGAAACAAGAGAGAACGGCTAGGCCAGAGTCAGAATTTTGAACGCGATGACAGCTTTTGGAAGATCACCGATGGCGATGGTTTGTAGATAGAACGAGACGCGAACACCAACCCCAGTGATGTCTGCATTCGCCTCTACACAGTGGAGCATGTCCGTAGCCGTTGCGTTGTCCATGGAAGGACGAAGGAAAGTGTGGGATGGAAGGTGCATAATACTCCTTCTATACTCCGTACGACCTGAATCAAACCGCGTTACGCCCGCGCATCTAACCTTTTCAAGGAATCTTAGCGCACGTTCGCGCCTCGAGGCGACCGGCATGCGTGCCGAGCTGACATGACGCGAGCACTGGGCCATCACGCGATCATGTTGAGAACTTGCCTATACGAGCCATGTTACCTCCGCCCTCACTCCACTCTTCTTCCTGCCACCATCTCGCTGCTTTCTCCAATCGACCTCTCAAGATTCTCGCTCGCGGCGACGCGGCCACTGCGAATCTGCAACTCCTTCCTTAAACGGTGCGTCTGGACCTCTTGCCTTCTGCTTTTGCTCACTGTCTCAGGTCTGCGCGTACCGTGTTGCTGCAGGCGTACCTGGGGATATGATGCATAAGATGCTCTAAGTGAGAGATGTACCGTGATCCTTCATGTGCTCTAATCAGAGATGCATTTTGATGCATAACCTTCTTCTAGCGTCTGCGCTGTTCTTTCTGGGTCGCCGCGGGCGCGCGCGCTTTTCCTTGCGCATCAATTGCGCCCAGCGCCATCCACTTGGCATCACTCAAGCCTATCTGCATGTGATAATCCAGCGCACGCTTGCACCCGCTTTCATCCGCTCCCATCCCGGCCGCTCCCTGCCC
The DNA here is from genome assembly GCA_029282125.1 of Mycena amicta. Taxonomy (NCBI): domain Eukaryota; kingdom Fungi; phylum Basidiomycota; class Agaricomycetes; order Agaricales; family Mycenaceae; genus Mycena; species Mycena amicta. The sequence continues at coordinate 161,885 of JARIHP010000050.1, forward strand.
GCCGTGCCCGCTGCCCGCCTTGGAATCACTCATACGATATCCCAGCGCGCTGGCTAGCACACCCGCTGCCCACTGCCCGCTCACCATTCTGCGGCGCTCCCGTTCAGGCCGAGTGCTTTCCATCCCTGGGCCCGGGATTGCCTGCTACCTGTCCTCTGGCTCAAGGGCGCTTATAATTCTCGGGCGCTTACTTGCTCGGCTTGGGCTCGGGCGCTTACTGATGTCCGCTCGTGATCGGGTGATGTGCCGTCCTATCGCAGATTCAATTCGGCACCTCGGCTATTTATGCCGGCCGAGCATCAAACGAGAAATTCTCGTTTTGCGTAGCCTCATATTTTTTTCTGGGGGATATTTTGATGGTGATACGACTCTATCTGGTCTAAAGCTGCTTCCTGCGGGCTGCATTCTTGAAAGGAACCTTGTGGGAGTGTCAGGCATTGATGTTTCTTGCTTGCAGAATGCCCGCCTGATTGTACTCCAGTGTCCGACTACGGCGTCAAGTACTCCAACAACTGAATCTATGTTCTTGATACTCCTAGCTAGGCCCATATTCAAGCCTTCAGCGCTTGAATGGCGTCCATTTTGCTGTCCATCAAAGATAGCGTGCAGAGCGGATTATTTCATTTCAAGACCCTTGGAAGGCTGGCTTGAACCTCAAAGCTGATGGAGGTTGGTCTAGAAACTCTATAGTTCTCATTTGGCTTTGCTTGAATCTTTCAAGTCATTTTTTTGTCTGGCGCAAACCTCGAGTTCGTCCTATATACGGAATCACTGGCATGATCAGGCCTCGAATCAACACTCACCAAAGTATGTATCTTACTTTCTACTTCAGCAATCAGCAAAAAAATTGGTATCGGGAGAATCGCCTCGACCTCCCCTACCAGAATATACAGAAATTTAAGGTGTCCCTAGTCTTTTGCGCTCCCCAGAGTGCGAAGAGTGAGTGTTATGGCACCGTCGTTATCGTTGTCGCACTGCAAGGTAAGCACAAAATTGTGGATATATTCCTCACCTTTGGCACAGGTCCTTTGCTCTAACGTGCACCTGTTGACCTCGACGTCCTTCCAGCGCCTCGTACCCTTTGCACCCGGGTTGTTGCCGCCGCCTTCGAGAATAACGACACACTCTGTGGAATATCAGCTAAGCATCCCCAACGAAATATTGAATATCTCACTAACTCTTATGCAAGTCCTTCGTTCTAAAAGCCAGCTGCTTCCCTTGACGTCTCGCCGCGTCGTTCCATTCTGCTGAACGTCAACGTCCCTTCGCACCGTATCATCCGGTAAGCATCCTGACAAAATATTTGATATGTCGCTCACCTTTTGTCCAGATCCCGCGTTCCAAAGGCCATCTACTTCCCTCCACTCCCGACAACACGGAATCGCGCTTGTGCAAGGCACGGGTGAGTGTACTTCTGTTCTCGTTCTGTGGGGTTCTTGCTGACTTGACACTAGATTTGGGGACTCTCCGCATCCGTCCATCACCAGTTTGTTCGCAAAGCGGACTCCTATTGTGCAGGAAAACAGTTTACATATTGTATGTATTATAAAATACTGGATGAATGCTCTGCAAAAAGGTCTCAACAATTGGACTTGAACCCGGCGCCTCCTCAATGGATCTTAGAATGCAAGGGTAGTTTGCAGCTAAGCCCTCCGGCCGGCAACTGCGTTGGAAATTGATCACTCATATGATATGCTTCGAGCATTCGCCCGTGTTTTTTGTAGTTAAGGACCAATTTTTTTTACAGGGCTCCTCAATATGTTGTAGAACGCCCTGGGAGTACGATAAAAACTCTACCTTTTTTCTACCTTTTTGCAAATCACAACTAAAACTATGTTCTGTGACACCGATGTGATAAGTAATGCTGCGACTTGATACATCCTGCGAGGATTCCTTTGCTGGGTGATGAGAATATTGTCTTTGTCTTTCATTCAGCTGTCTTCTCTTGCTTAGGTGCGGCCGCGTGGGGACCAAGCTGCAGCGCGGTGCCACAAAGAATCTCGATCTTGATCTCCGATCTGCCAAGGTGCAATGAGGCAGCCTTGAGGCAGCCTCGAAATAGATGCTGAAAGGGATCAAAGTGATTCTCTTTGACGGTAAGCTGGACAAAGAGACCGGAATGCTTGCAGGCAGGTTACCTGCTGGTAACCTGCTATTTGCGATCTGCGGCAATTATTGCCCGCTGTGTAACAAGCAAATGATGCACTTGGAGCTCCTAGACACAGCGTATAGCAACAAGAGCCCGGGCAGCGGTGAGCATGAGACGAGTTTGACCTGGAAAAATTTGGGAAATTAACCCTTGAAATACCCTTAGAAAGACCCTTAACTTGCCCTTATTTATCTCAGCGGGCACCCTCAATAACCCCTTAGATTGCAACACTGCCGGTACAAAATCTATGGGGTTCGGACTACTATACTAAGTGTTCTTACTTGTCTGACACACAATGTACTAGTATAGAGTCTGTATGAGAGACTAGGTTCGGACTGGCTCGCGTGGCGGAGATTGAGATGATATCGATGGCATTTTGGTGTTTGCTGAACGGCTGATTGATTGTACATATTTTACAGATTGACAATTGCAACCGACTCAATAGGTGCCTCCAGAAATCTGCGCCAACATGGTCATTTCAGCGTTCATGTAACCCGAAACTGGAGAACGATTCGATACGCACCGTTGCTTTGTTTGCAGCAATGATATGGCCCTTGCCGCCGGTCGCGTCGAGATCCGAAAAGTCCCAGGTGCCAGAGCACGCGCCACAGTCAACGACGAGGGTGAATGCGGAGGAGGAGACAGAGACGGAGGTGGTTCCGCCCGTGAAGGCTATCCCGCTGGCTCAGTGTTAGCATTACATTTGTTGATAGGGCATGCATGTCTACAACGCACGAAATGGGGGCGCCGGTACCGGGCGTGCCGTCGTCGTCGGGATATGACTGACTGATTAGTACTCCATATTCTGTCTGGCCCGTGAGCGTGTTTCTAGCAATGTCAACAGGGTTTGATTTCGAAGAAAGAAACGGAGAAAGACATACGCTTCGTAGGTCACCCCGCTGACGCTGGCGTCCGTTGCATCCGCGTCAACCTTGATCCTCAGTCCGTACAAACCACCCGTGACAGTGTTGCGCGCGATCTTCACGTTCGAAACAGTTTTACCCGTGGCAATCGAGCCAATCGAAATTCCGTGCGAGCCGATACAGGTCGAGTCCTCGATGACGATATTAGAGCCCGAATTTATGGCCATGCAGTCGTCTTGGTTGTTCACGGTGACCTTGGAGAGGGTCACATCCGACGCGGAAATGTCGAACCCGTCGGTGTTGTGGCCCAGAGAGCCGGCGTTACCCGCAGCTGAGGACTGCTCAAATAAAATGTTAAACGAAAGAGAAGACGAACAGTCGTCAACGGTAATGCTCTCAATAATCGTCGTGCCAGTCGTGCCGACGGAAATCGCCTGCGCGGGCGAGTTAAGGACGGTGACGTCGGAGAACGTGCCGGAGCCCTTGAATCTAGTGTAGCGCATCGATTGGTGTTTAAGAATGCAAACCAAAGAAACCCACTTGACGAACGGGTGCGGCTTGGCGACACCACCGTTGGTTCCTTGGCCATCCCAGTACAGAGCGCCGTTGCCCTGAATGTTTGAGAAGGGGGAAATTTAAATTGGAAGAAATTGAAAAATACTAACGTCTGCAAAGCGAATGAACTCTGGTTGTTGACGGGGTGCGAATGAAACTCACTGATGTTGTGATCCCCACCGTTGAAGATGATATCGTCAGTGTCGAAGGTAATCAGAGGACCGGCGGCTGACACAGGTCAATATCCACCCACCCGAACTAAAAACAAGGTGCGCACCTGTGGTCTTCGAGAAGATAATATCCCCGGTCATCGTAACGGTGGCGCCACTTGCAGCCTACGATTACCTCCGTTATTGTTAAAATAGGCTTCATTTGAATACTCACAGCAATTGTGACGGTGTCTGCGATTCATCTGAGCTTCCGCCGTGGAGGAAAGGGGGCAAACTCACCACCAGACGGGACAGTGAATCCAGTGATCACGACGGTTGTGCAGGACGACAGGTCAGCAGCACTGGCAACGCTATTGACAGTGCATGTCGCCCGCTTGGCGCTGTCGGTTCTCGATCCAGTGAGGTCGCTCGGGGCGGCAATGGCGCCAGCGGCGAGGGATACGAGACGAGAGGGAGGAGGGTGTGAAGGCTGAGCGATGGCATGATGTTTTGAGGCAGCTCGGTGCGTCCTGACGACTCGGAGTCTCTTTATACGTGGCGAGCACAGATCCAGCGTCGAGCCGTCGGACCGGTGAGGCTTGTGCAGCTGCCGCTGGGTACGAGCCCAACCGCCATATTAGCGGGCCGCGAGAGTTTGCTCAGACGCGGTGTCCTGACATCCAGGCGACCACTCGGAGAATGAGGTTGAGCATGTGGATGTGCCTACGATAGGCGCTGAAATAGAGACCGACCAGCTGGCCGGTCGCGAGGGTGAGCTGGGGCTACCACGAGACGGTGGGATTCCCCGATGGTGGAGTGAGGTGCCTATTTTCGTCGCCTGCGTGTGAGTCACCACTAATTTTAGTGCGCTATTTCGGACTCAGGTCACTTCCCTTGGAGCTTGAAGGTTGAAGCGAGGCTTGGTGATACGGACGGCCCGTTGCGGTGGAAGCGGTACTTCCACGGAGCACTGGCAGAGAATCGTAGCGTTTCCCGGTCCCCGCCGCGGACGAATGTTCTTGCGCGTGAAATCGGACAACGATTTGTTGGGCGCGAGTGATGGTCTCGGCAGAAACCCCCGCGTATGCGCCTTTCCGTGGAGCTACTGGTGGCAAGACAGAAAAAAGCAATCATCATTCATCTGGGATATTTTGACCGGAACTGGCCGGCAGATCCGCACCAAATTCGCATTTGATCTTTGACAAGAACCGTCACCATCGCATCCAAGTTGGCTACGAACTACTGCCCAACAGACGAAGAATCGCTCCAAATCAGACGAATCCGCTTTGCGTCTGCAGCTCCTGCCAGTGGACGAGAAAATCCGCATTCTGACCGAGCAGCGCGATGAGCTGGCGGCGTTGATTGCGGGACACAAAGCGCTACTGGCTCCAATCCGGAGAGTCCCATCGGATGTCTTACAGGAGATCTTCGAGCGATGCACGCCCACAGGGACTCGAGCACTTCGACTTGAGCGTTCGACGACCGTCACTCGATCAGGCTCGCCTCGGTGCTGCCTGCTACCTTGGTTTCCCTCACGCTGGCGGACCTATCATCCAGGGACACGGGAAGCAGGATGTCGTTCATCAGGCGGCTTCCTTCGGACTCTCTGGCCGTCTGCCCAATCTGCAGAAACTACACTTCCGAGAATGCATCGAACGCCATCCTCGATTTCCTGCGCACCCACCGAGAGCACCTAAAGCACGTGTACATTGGCTATGCGCGCTATGCTGAATACACGCCGGAGACGAAACGGAAAGCTACCTACGCAGAGTTTATCGACGCGGGGATGACTGTGGAGCTGGTGTACTTGCCCTTGCCGGACTCATCAGCGCCGACTCGGGGGTTGTAGTTGGATGAATGTGGTCTTGTATAATGTCTTACGCGACTCGGAATGATGCAAGCGTGGAGCATATGAAACAGATTCAGTCCACGTGTATTGGTGGGGTTGAGCGCTCACGACTTGGAATTATCACACGATTCGGAGGCCCTCCGAAGCATCGCCCGCTTTTCAAAAAAGTTCCAGGCTGTTTTTAGCCTACAAAAATCACCCCGGTCTGCTGTGTTACTCGATTTTGGACAAACAAACCCGCTATTCTTCGCTCCCTGGCTCGGTTTTGGCGTTCTTGAGTGCTCCCTTGCAGAACCTCCTCCTCCTGTTGTCGTCAGAATCGGTGTCCGCAACACCTAGTAGTCGGGCGGTATCAGAGGTAGCTTAATCGTGCTTCGCGCGATTTATCGCACTTGAACCGGAACATTCTCAAACCCGTTACCTTGGTCTCGTGAAAGCGGTGCTGTTACGACATATCACCGTGACACCGTGACCTTCCCACCCTGCACCACGCCTCCATTGCACCAACGCTGTTACGAATGCTCCGCATACAAAAAAAAAAAGCCCCATACGCTCCACAATCTCATCCGTGGACATCGGTGTTCTACATTTCGCCTCCCACTCGAGTCCCTTGTAACTCTCCTTCAGTCTTCGCTCAAGTGCGCTACTTGGGCTACTTAGCCGCTCAGCTTGCACGTATAGCATGTGTTCGAACGGTCGCTTTATTCTCGGCACAGTGCGATAGATTGGCTACGGGCCTTAGGATTTGGCCGGCGACTCAACCCGGGTCCGCGCTCAGACTCCTCTATCGTACTTGGGTTCCAGGTTGCTCCGTTGGAGTGGATATCGGGATAATGAATCTCCCAGGCAATCGCTATTTAAGAGGCCTTCTTGCATAACTGAAGAATCATCTCAGATTTACATCCTCTTCTTCACCTTATCCCGTACACCATGACGAACACCCTCGTTCTCCCCCCGCTCGACGGCTCGCTCAACGCGAGTGAAGGAATCGACTTCCACCTCACCAATCACAACCTCCCGCCCGCCTACTCGTATGCCACCGAGGACGGCACTCTTACCAACATCACCCACTTCGAGTTCGCGCGCGCAGCGCATCGAGCCGCTCACCTGTTGCGACCGCAGCGCAATGGCTTAGATGGGCAGGTAGTCGCCATCGTTGCCCTGACGGATACGCTGTTGTACCAGACGGTGTTTGCTGGGTGTATCACAGCTGGTCTCGTCGTGCGTTTACTCTCTATTGACCGCCTTCCGCATCCGCTTACGGACCCATTCAAGCCATTCCCCTTATCACACCGCAACTCCGACGCTGCTCTGAAACATCTCCTGACAGCAAGCAAGTCCCAGGGCATCCTCACGACGCACGGCTCGCTGGGCCAGGTCATCGACTCCCTGGCAGCGGATCTTCTAGCGCAGCAGCCATCCCATGCTCTTGCCATCCACGAGATCCCTACCCTTGCGCAGCTGTACCCAGTCCTCGGTCGAGAAACGCCGGAAGACGCGTTCACGCCCTATCCACAGCCCAAGGACAAGGCAGCGCTCGACGAACTAGCCTTCTATCTTCATTCCAGTGGTCCGTCCTTCTTCCGTTTCGTCCGTAGTAACCACCTAACTGGGATTCCAGGCAGCACCGGTCTCCCGAAACCCATCCCGTTTACACACCGCTACGTCCTCAGCGTCGCGGGCCTAGGCGTATTGGCCCAACTCGCGGAAGTGACACCTCGGCTCGCCGTCGGCGCTCTGCCGGCCTTCCACGCCATGGGCTCTTTTACGCAGTTCATGAGCCCAATCTTCCTCGGCTTGACCGCATGCATATACCCACCCGTGTCGACAGCGGAAGAGTACCGCGCCCCCGCAAACGCGACTCCGGAGAACGCCTTGGAGAACGCTAAAAAGGCGGGAGCGAACGGAATATTGACTGTTCCTGCATTTTTGCTGCAGTGGGCGCAGAACGAGGAGGATGTGGAGTATCTGAAGTCGCTGAATCTCGTGGTACGTGCATTGATTTGTATCCCCCGGTCTGTCGCTCAACTCGTGAATGCCTGTAGGTATTCGGCGGTGGCCCTCTGCCGACACGTGTGGGTGATTACCTCGTCGGGCAAGGTGTGAAGCTCGCGCAGGTCTACGGAGGGACCGAGGGTGCGTACTGGTTCTCCCGTAATCAGCCACTGTTGACGATTGTTTCATACAGTCGGCGTTACAAACAATCTCTTTCCTCGCGATATCCTGCCAAACGAATGGAACTGGATGCAATTCAGTGATCGGGTCAATCTGCGGTGGGCTCCTCTGGGAGACGGGACGTTCGAGTGCCAGGTCTTGGTGAGTTTCCTCCCTTGTCTCCTGGCGTTAATGTCGAACTGACTTGAATTGCAGTGCAGTGCAATTCATTCTCCCGCCATCGAGGATCTCCCGGACGTGAGAGGATACGCCACGAAGGATTTCTTTGAACAACATCCAACGAAACCTCACCTCTACAAAGTGTACGTGATCTCTGTCCTCCCGTAGATCCTCAACATGGGCTGACTTTTGAAACGAACCTAAAGTCTGGGCCGCTTGGACGACGTCCTCATGATGGTCAACGGAGAGAAGACCGTCCCAGGCCCGATGGAAGACATCTTGAACGCCAGCCCTTACATCTCCGGCGCACTCATGTTCGGCCGCGAGCGCAACCAAATTGGGGTGCTCGTCGAACCCGCACCTGCCGTCGGTGATGTTAATTCGACGGACGACAACCAGCTGGGCGAATTCCGGAATCTCGTGTGGAGCGTTGTGGAGCAGGCGAACGCGATCGCTCCTGCGTTTGCAAAGGTTTACAAGGAGATGATACTTGTCACCCGCCCCGACCGGCCTTTTGTGCGCGCTCCAAAGGGGACGGTGGTAAGGAAGATGACGATGGCACTGTACGAGGCGGAGATCACCGCGCTGTGAGCGTCGTTTGTCTGCGCTCTGCCTGCCGCTTATCTCATCCTTTCAGATACGAGACGATCGAAGAGAGCGAAAACGCAGCCAACGATGTCGCTCTGCCTACTTCCTGGATGGAAAAGGACCTCGAGCGGTGGCTTCTGACCCATGCGAGCGCGTTGGCAGGCAAGAAAATCACGCCAGCCACGGATCTCTTCAACCAAGGGTTCGACTCGCTCCACGCGACGTTCCTGCGGCATCGTATCGTCGCCGCGTTGCGAAAAGACAAGGCGACGGTCCCGATTGCCCAGACGATCCCGCAGAATCTGGTGTACACGCATCCCTCGGTCCAACAGCTTGCTGCGGCGATTGAAGGGCTTGTCGCTGGTCATGCCAGCGCGGACGCAGACCCGAGGGCTTTGGTGGAAGCGATGATCGCAAAGTACTCGCAGGGTTTCGATGTCTTACCTCAGCCGGGACAACGAGCTCCATCCAGCGGGGGAGCGGTCATCCTCCTCACAGGATCGACGGGCGGTTTGGGCTCCCATATTCTCGACCTTCTTCTTCGCCATTCGTCCGTTGAGCGCGTATACGCGTTCAATCGCCCAAGTCGCACGTCGATATCTCAACGCCAGGAAGCTGCCTTCCGAGATCGCGCTCTAGACGTGGAGCTATTACGGTCCCAGAAGTTGGTGTACCTCGAAGGCGACTCTGCTCGCGAGGATTTGGGTATATCGAAGCAGTCGTTCGCAAAGGTGAGTTCACCTCCTTCAATCCCGGGCATCATCTGATGGATCTTGCAGCTCAAGAGCAGCGTTACGGTGGTCATCCACAACGCATGGGTGCTAGACTTCAACAAATCGCTCTCGACATTCGAGCCACTCGTTCGTGGAACGCGCAATCTCATCGACCTCGCTCGTCTCTCCCGCGCGCAGTTCTTGTTCGCATCGTCCATCGGCTCGGCACAAAGTTGGGAACGGTCCAAGGGCGCGTTCCCAGAGGAACTGCAATTGGATGCTGGTGTTGCCATTGGGAATGGGTATGGCGAAAGCAAGTACGTTTCCGAGCGGGTAAGTCGCTGATATTATTCCCCGCCCCCACCAATGGACGTTGATCAACGTTCGGTAGATCCTCGCCGCCTCAGGCCTTCCCGCTACGTCCTTCCGTATCGGCCAAATCACCGGCGCGAACTCAAACGGAGCCTGGTCGACCACAGACTGGGTCCCAGCGATCGTCAAATCCAGCATCGCGTTGGGCAACTTCCCATCTGACCCCACGGGGACAGTTTCGTGGCTGCCCTCGGAAGCAGTCGCGCAATGCATTGTGGACGTAGCTTTTCTTCCAGCTGAGGGAGCAACGCCGTTTGCGGTGAATATCGTCCATCCACGGCCGGTGACTTGGGACGCGGTGATGGGTGCTATGGCGCGCGTCGCTCAGCTTCCACTCGTTCCACTCGCGCAATGGCTTGCACAGTTGGACAAGCATGCAAAGCACGCGAGTGCGGAGGATATGGAGACGCTCGTGAGTCTGACTTGATTCTTTACTTACCATTTCGCTGACATCCTTCCAGCCTGCGATTAAACTGCTCGATTTCTTGAAATCCTTCGTCGGGCATTCCGGAAACGCCCAGTTTACTACCACGCAGGCGCAGCGAGTCAGTCAGACGCTGGATACTCTGCCGCAGTTGGGTGAGGAGGACGTACGGCGTTGGATGGCGTACTGGCGCTCGGTTGGATTCATCCACTGATAATTTTCATGAACAAGACCTCCGTAATCTAGCTCATTTAATATTAATTGCCTCTTATGGATTGCTCTAATCCTTATCTTATCTTATCCTCACTATGAGTAACGTCATCAAGCTGACAGTGCTGGCGGATCAAAGGGATCAAAAATCGTGGACTCATCAAATTCATGCTCTCTTGCCTCCGTCATTGCGCTGACCTGGAAGGCGGATCTGCTGTTCCACTTCTTCGGTGAATTCCCCTTTGTGGACTGTGCCGCGAGGACGCGTACTCGACTCGGAGGATGACTCGGAAAACTGGCACTCACTGGCAGGCTCTGCCGGCGGACTCGAGGATGTATAAAGGTCGCACTGGCAAAGCTTCAACTCCAACACAATCATGTCTACTCTCCCTCAACGCCAGTCTCGCGTTCCCTACGGTCTGCACCAGTTCATTTTTCCACCTCCGAGTCCTTTGTTTACCGCTCGACACGTACAGTGCGCCTCGGAAAGTCCGGCCTCACCGTCTCCAAGATCATCCTCGGCTGCATGTCCTACGGCTCCTCCGAGTGGCGTCCATGGACCCTTGACGAGGAGGACGGAATCACGCATGTCAAGTACGCGTTTGACGCGGGAATTAATACATTCGACACGGCCGATGTAAGTGTGCTCTTTGTCAATAATCACCTCGACCTCGGTTCACTCACTGTTCGACTGGCTAGATGTACTCGAACGGAATGAGTGAAGTCGTGCTTGGGAAGGCGATCAAGCTGCATAACATTCCCCGCGAGGAGATCGTCATTATGACCAAGGTCTGCCTCGAGTCTTTCCATTCACTCTGATTTCACTCTAATTGTTGCATGCAGCTCCGTCACCCAGTCGGCAAAGCCATCTCTGACCAGGCAACCGCACTGTTCGCCATGGGCGAAGCCGCGCTCAATGCGCAGGGGTACGCCAACCAGCACGGGCTCTCCCGCAAGCACATCTTCGCGTCCGTCAAGGGGAGCCTCGCGCGTTTGGGGATGGAGTATATCGACGTGTTGCAGGGTGCGTTCGTTCCCTTCTTTTGGTCTAATCGTGTTGACGAGAGATGAGGGAATAGTGCACCGATTCGATTATGGTACGCCGATTGAGGAGACGGTGAGCATGACGATGTGTTGCGTTTTTGTTGATTGAACAAGTTGAAAACCAGATGCGCGCGCTGCACGACGTCGTTCAAGCCGGGTGGGTGCGCTACATCGGGATGAGCTCGTGCTACGCGTGGCAATGTATGTCGCCCTCCTATGGTCTAAACTTACTTACTCATCCCCCTGCAGTCCAAGTCATGCAAAGTATGCGCTCCATTCCTCCGGATCCGAGTCGATTGTTCATTATTTAACCCAGACTACGCGCTCACGCATAACCTCACGCCATTCATTTCGATGCAGAACCACTACAACCTCCTTTATCGCGAGGAGGAGCGGGAGATGATGCCGACGCTCAAGGTCTGCCATCTTTTCCCTCTATCTTCCGTCCTTGATATTCTAAAATTCAACCCCCAGCACTTTGGCGTCGGCTCAATCCCGTGGTCCCCACTTGCCCGCGGGGCACTCGCGCGTCCTGCCCCGACGCCCGAGGCATGCATGGCTGCTGCGCAAAGATTGGCGTGGATGGAAGGTCGTCTGAGCCCTGCCAGTGTGGTCACGGTATGTTGCCTGCTGCAGCACAAATACCTTCAAATTGTGCCTATGCTGATTGGCATTCCAGCAAGCGCAAGCCCCAGCCCCCGCCGTAGAAGTTCAAGTTCAAGTTCCTGAAGGTCAAACGACCCGCCAAGCATCCGACGAGCTTCCCGCCGAAGCGTACTTCCTCGTCGGTGGTGGGGCCACGGGCAGCCGGGAGATCGTCAAGCGCGTCGAAGAGGTAGCCGCGAAACTTGGTGCCGGCGTGAGCATGGCGCAGGTCGCGCTGGCGTGGTTGATGCGCAAGGACGGTGTGACTGCGCCGATTGTCGGGACGACGTCGCTCGAGAAGCTGGATGATCTGCTCAAGGCGTGTGAGCTCGAGCTGAGCGAGGAGGACGTCAGGTATCTTGAGGAGGGGTATAAGCCGATGGGGGTGTTCTTGCATAACTAGGTGCCGTGATTCGCAATGAATGAATATTAGATGATCGAATCATATCCGAGTCCTCATTGAGCTCTTTCTGCCAGGTAGCGGCCCAAACACCAACAACGAACGCACTGTGAATTCCGATTACTCTACCGTAACCCGAAATACAGGACTATTCATTCAACAACAACCCCCCGAGTCGGCGCTGATGAGTCCGGCAAGGGCAGGTACACCAGTTCCACAGTCATCCCCTCGTCGATAAACTCCGCGAAAGTAGCTTTCCATTCCGTTTCCGCCTGGTTTTGAGCGTAGCGGGCATAGCCAATGTACACGCGCTTGAGGTGATCTCGATGGGCGTGCAGGAAAGCGAGGATGGCATCCGATGAGAGCACAACACAGTCAAGGAGGTGTAGTTTCTGCAGGTTGGGCAGAAGGCCGGAGAGATTCCTCAGGAGATCGTCTGTGATGACCAACTCGAGGCCCCTGTGTGTCGGCTGGTACCCAAGCGTGAGGGAAAGCAAGCTTTCGGGCAGCGCGGAGGTAAACCTGATCAAGCCGGATTCGTCAATCCGAACAGCCAGGTCGAAGTGCTCGAGGACGGAAAGAATTGCGTGGTTTTTGAAGAAGCGCTCGAGATACACGGTGTTTATATCGTGTACGAACGAGGTGGTCTTGACTGACAGGCTGCGCAATGACGGACACAGGATGTGTTGGAAGGCTGCGACATCGCCGTTGTACACGTGCCATTCAAGAAACTCGAGTGCTGGGCATTCGATGGGATCAAGACGCGTCGACAGTGTAGGGTTGCACACTGGGCCGAACGTTCCGCGTCGCAGGCGTGGACAACAGCGCAGGATCTCGAAGATCGTTTCTGTGGTCATACGCCTGCTGGTATCCGCAATGTACAGCTCCGTCAAGTCCTCCCACCGGACAGGAAGAGTTTCGATTTCCACTGGAATCTGAGAGATACGCAGTCGAGAGAGCCGGGGTGCTTGCATGAATGCCCCGAATGCCGAGGCTGCGGAAAAGAGGGCATTGGATGACTCGGGACCGTTATTCGTGATGGAGAGGCTCCGTAGGCTAGGAAGGTCTTCTGGTGAGAGCTGAAGCACAGGCTGCAGCGTTGCTGGGTCAGGCCAGAAGGCAAAGTGGATGTGTTGCCATCGATGTACGAAACGGAGCAGGGCGTTGATGAAGAGGGTTGTCGATGGTATAGAATCCGCAGCCGTGCGTGTAGCGCCGTCCCCGTCGAAGGAAATCGAGAGTGGGTATGTATTTCCCGTTCGAATGAGCCATGTATTCACCGCTTCCAGCTTCCGGGCGACTTGTGCTTGCAACATGACTGGGGGAATGGGCTGATGCAGGGCAGGGAAAGCTGGGGTGCGATGTGACAGAGGCTCTACGATGTGCACTCGAGCCCAGAGAGAAGGTGTTGCCAATGCCAGCGTCCGCCAGGGCCCGCAGACGTGGGTGAGGACAACGGGTGCCTCTGTCGAAGACATGACACAGTTCGTTCCTGTGGGCGTGCATCGCTCGAAGATCTCTTGTAAGACATCCGATGGGACTCTCCGGATTGGAGCCAGCAGGGCTTGGTGTCCCGCAATAAACGCCGCCAGCTCATCGCGCTCTTCCGTTAGAACGCGGATTTTCTCGTCCAGCTGCTGGAGACGCGAGGTGGGTTCGACGATTAGCGCTCGGATTTGCAGCGATTCCTCGTCCGTTGGGCAGTAGTTCGTAGCCAGCTTGGATGCGACGGGCGAGGTCATGACGGATCGTGTCAAGAGTGGCTGTTCTCTCAGTCACATCACTGATGCCAGCAGATTTGAAGATAATAATAAGATCAAGATAAGATAATCAGATTGAAAGTATGGTACATTTTTATAGATCTTCATATGAATCCAACGGAGCTCCAGTACCCCATCCAGCGCGTTGCATCGTCTGCATTCAACGGCCGCAGATTGGCCATCGTCGGACTGACCCGTTGTGCCTGCGTCGTAGAGAACTGGATGTCTCCGGAACTCCCGATTCCGGATTTGAGGAAATCTAGCAGTTTGAGGGCCGGCTGAAATTTATTGAGCGGCAGCGCTAATAAACGAATGTGGACTGACGATTTTTCCCATATCCTCCGCGGTCGCATTCTTTGCGCTCTGGTCTAACTGCTGAACCCACTCCGCAATCGGAACGAGTGGAAGCTGAGCGACGCGCGCCATAGCACCCATCACCGCGTCCCAGGCCACGGGACGTGGGTGGACGACATTTACCGCAAATGGCTTTCCTCCTTCCGCAGGAAGAAGCGCTAAATCCACAATGCACTGCGCAACGGCTTCCGAGGGCAGCCACGAGACTGTGCCTGTCGGGTCAGATGGGAAGTTGCCCAGCGCGATGCTGGATTTGACGATCGCTGGGACCCAGTCTGTTGTCGACCAGGCTCCGTTCGAGTTCGCGCCAGTGATTTGGCCGATACGGAAGGACGTAGCGGGAAGGCCTGACGCGGCGAGGATCTACCAAACATTGATTAACGTCCGTTGGTGGGGGGGGGGGGGTAGTAACATCGACTCACCCGCTCGGCAACATACTTGCTTTCACCGTAGCCATTCCCAACTGAAACACCAGCATCCAATTGTAGTGCCTCTGGGAAAGCGCCCTTGGACCGATCCCAACTTTGCGCCGAGCCGATGGACGATGCGAACAGGAACTGGGCGCCAGAGACACGAGCCAGGTCGATTAGATGACGCGTTCCACGAACAATTGGTTCGAATGTCGAGAGCGATTTGTTGAAGTCCAGCACCCATGCGTTGTGGATGATTACTGTAACGGCGTCCTTGAGCTGTAAGATCCATCAGCTGATGCGGGGGATCGAAGGAGTTAAACTTACCTTCGCGAACACTTGCTTCGATATACCCAAATCCTCTCGAGCTGAGTCGCCTTCGAGGTATACCAACTTCGGAGAACGTAATAGCTCCACGTCCAGAGCGCGATCTCGGAAGGCAGCTTCCTGGCGTTGAGATATCGGGGTGCGACTGGGACGATTGAACGCATATACACGCTCGAGAGACGAATGGCGAAGAAGAAGGTCGAGAATATGCGAGCCTAAACCGCCCGTCGAGCCCGTGAGGAGAATTACCGCTCCCCCGTTGGATGGAGCTCGTTGTACCCGCGGCGCTGAAAGATCGAGACCCTTCGAGTACTTTGCGATCATCGCTTCGACCAAAGCCCTCGGGTCTGCGTCCGCGCTGGCATGACCAACGATGAGCCCTTCAATGGCGCTAGCCAGCCGTTGAATCGACGGATGCGCGTAAATCAGATTTGGAGGGATCGTCTGCGCAATTGACACCTTCGTCTTGTCTGTTCGCAACGCGGCGAAGATACGATGCCGAAGGAACGTCGCATTCAGCGAGTCGAACCCCTGGTTGAAGAGGTCTGTTTCTGGATCCAGATCCTTGCCTGTCAGCAATCCGGCATGCATAAGAAGCCACCCCTCGAGGTCCTGCGCCGCCCAGGAAACAGGTGGGGCGACATCGTTGGCGGCGTTTCCACTCGCTTCGATGGTATCATATCTGAATATTATCAGATAAGCGCCACTGCAAATAACGACACTCACAGTGCGGTGATCTCCGAATCGTAGAGCCCAATCGTCACCTTCCTTACCACCGTCCCCTTCAGAGCGCGCACTAAAGGCCGGTCGGGGTGGGTGACCAATATCATCTCCTTGTAAACCTTCGCAAAAGTGGGAGCGATGGCGTTTGCCTGCTCCACGACACTCCAGATCAAGTTTCTAAAGTCTGCCAGCTGCTGTTCGTCCGTCGGATCAATGTTCCCGACGGAAGGCGCGGGTTGGACAAGCAACCCGATTTGGTTGCGCTCGCGGCCGAACATCACTGCACCGGAGATGTGGGGACTGGCGTTCAAGATGTCTTCCATCGGGCCTGGAACGGTCTTCTCTCCGTTGGCCATCATGAGAACGTCGTCCATGCGGCCCAGACTTTGCCATTTCACAGTGAGCCAGTGGAGGATCGAGCAGAATTTAAAAGATACGTACATTCGGTAGAGGTGAGGTTTCGTTGGATGTTGTTCGAAGAAATCCTTCGTGGTGTATCCTCTCACATCGGGGAGATCTTCGATGGCGGGATGATGAGTCGGGCCGGTCTGCGTTTGAGTTAACACCACAGACGCAACTTGAATAAAGGAACGCACCAAGAGCTGACACTCGAATGTTCCGTCCCCAACAGGAGCCCACCGCACATTCACCCGATCACTGAATTGCATCCAATTCCATTCGTTCGGCAGGAGATCGCGAGGCAAGAGATTGTTTATAGAGCCGACTGCATGAAACCATCCTCAACAGTGGCTACCAGTGATCATGAGAAAGTAATACGCACCCTCCGTTGTTCCGTATGCCGACGTGATATTGACCCCTTCGCCGACTAGGAAGTCACCCACACTTGTAGCTAGGGGACCACCTGAGAATACCTGAAGGCGATTCAACCACTGACAGGCGGAAACATCGCCAAAGAAGCGTGCACGCACCACAAGATTCAACGACTTTAGATATTGCACATCCTCCTCCTTGCGTGCCCACTCCATTAAAAACGCAGGAACCGTGACGAGACCATTCGCCCCTGCCCTCCGTGCACTCTCCAAGGCGTTCTCTGGAGTCACGGTGACCGGAACGCGGTATTTTCCGTCGAGGGACGCAGGCAGATATATGCAAGCGGTCACTCCGGCAAAAATCGGGCCAAGGAACTGCGTCAATATGCCCATGGCGTGGAAGGACGGTAGAAGGCCGACGGAGAGGCGTGGGGTGATATCGCGGAGTTGGGTGAGCACGTCGAGAGCGGAGAAGTCGACCGATGTGCGGTGTGTCAGCGGGATGGGTTTCGGAAGACCGGTGCTGCCTGGAGTGCCAGTTAGGTAGACGAAACAGGAAAAAAAAAACGGACGCACCGCTGGAATGGAGATATGACGCAACGTCGTCGAGCGCTGCTCTCTTTGATGGCCGGGGATATGGCGTGAACGAGTCCTCCGGTGTTTCTCGGCCAATGAAGGGGTACAACTGGGCGAGCGTGGGGATTTCCTGAACCGATAGAGCGTAGGGGGGCGTGTGTGCGAGGATATCGGCTGCGAGGGAGTCTATGGTCTGGGCGAGCGAGCCACGAGTTGTGAGCAGGCGGTGTGCTTTGGTAGCTGTCACAAGATGTTTGAGCGCAGCGGCGGGATTGCGGTGTGATATGGGGAAGGGCTTAAATCGGTCCGTCAGCGGGACAAAGGCGAGCAGATGAACTCACGATGAGACCAGCCGTGATACAGCCAGCAAACAGTGTGTGGTACAAGAGTGTGTCCGTCAGCGCGACGATGGCAATTACCTGCCCCTCTAAACCACTGCGTTTCGGCCGCAACAGGTCAGCGACTCGATGTGCGGCGCGGGCGAACTCGAATTGGCTGATGTTCGTGACGGAGCCATCCTCGGTGGCGAAAGAGTAGGCGGCAGCGAAGTTTTGATTAGTGAGGTGGAAGTCGACGACCTCACTCATGTTGAGCGAACCGTCGAGCGGTGGGAGGACGGACGCTTTCATGGGGTGCAGGCAGAGCAAGTGTTTCTGAGCTGGTTGATTTAAAAGTTCGATGGGTTCCGAGCGGCATTCGCCCGAGAAGGCGCGTTAAATAGCGAGAGCCTGGGAGATCTGCTATCCCACAAGACGATGAATCCAAGCCCGAGTTCCGGGTAACCGGTGTTTTAGGCATCGGGGTGTGGGCCACCTCGGGCAGATACCGAATGCCCGAAGCCAAGATTGCGGCGTGCCGAACGTCTCGGCACGCTCATTGCATGCTATAGCGCTGGTTGGACGAAAAGCAGCGAGCGTACAGGTCGGACGAAGAGGTTTCGGCCAGTGGTACGTTCAAGCAAGAGGGCTAGGAAGCAAACTTGAACCACATTGCGTATCGTAATGCGAGCGCCTAGCGGAGACGAGTAGCGCGCTCGGGCCAAGACCGGGACTGAGTGACTAATGAAATCACTGAGCGCAGTACGTCCAGTACGTCCGCATACCATTGTAGTGAATTGAGATTGGAGGCAGTGAAACGTTTATCATCCCAAATTCCGCCTGGGCTTTCGAGCATCGACTAAGGAATGAATTAGAGCGGGAACGAGGTACGAGGCGCGCGGTGATTGTTGCCTACATATCGTAAAAGGTACGGGCGAGCTACCAGAAGGCCGAACCACGGAGGCTTGGAAAGAGCGTCTGAGCAAGACACCGGGATCATGAGAAATTATTGATGATGCACGTACACTGTCTTTACAGGGGTGGTCTACCTCCAGTGGTGCTCCACATGTAGTCTCAGCGTCGCGGATCTTCCGGGCCCCACGCCTGCAACGAGTGCTCCATCCAGTGGTTTTGAGTTGGATGAGCATAGATCTGCTCATCAGATCTTTCACTCTGAGTCGAGACTAGTACCTATTCTAAATTTTCTCTTCAACCCAGGTCCTTTGTAAGCGGTATGCCGGGAAACAAGGATCAAACCTTACCATTTCTGGGCCAAATGCAACAGCACAACGACCAGATTGCCTTTGGTAAAGACGCGCGTATTGCGCGATTTGAATCATTTGATGCCTAGATCCGCTTTGTACGCTGCCTTCGGATATCAGCGCCGAGCCATGTGTTCCGCAGCGTTCGCGCCGAGCCATATATTCCGAGTCACCGCTTCACAGTGCGGGCGAACGGAGCGCTTGCAAGGAAATGGGCAGACTCGGATGCGGGTCAGGTTAGATGAGGGGAGAGAATTCGAAGGTGTTGCCACTCCCAGGACCCGCAGACGTAGGTGAGGACAACTTGCAGGCGTGCATCGCTTGAAGTCGAAGATCGCTTGGGACTCGGCGCGAGTAACGCTCGGTAGCCAGCAATAAATGCCGCCAGCTCATGAGTCGCGCCTCCGCCAGAATGCGGATTTGCGGATTTTGTCCTCCAGGGGCTGCAGGCGTGAGGTATGTTCGACGTGTAGCGCTGTGATTTGGAGTGACTCCTCGTCTGTAGGTCAGTAGTTCGTAGACGCGACGGGCCAGGGGATGATGGTTCGTGTCAAGAAGTGATCGCTCAGTCACATCACTGACACTACGCCAACGGATTTCAAGATAATGATAAGATCAAGATAAGATAATCAGATTGAAAGTTCTAGATCTTCATATGAATCCAACCGAGCTCCAGTATCCCATCCAACGCGCTGCATCGTCTGCACTCAACGGCCGCAAATCAGCCATCGTCTGACTGACGCGTTGGGCCTGCGTTGTGGAGAACTGGACGTTTCCAGAACCCCCAATTGCCGTTTTGAGGAAATCGAGCAGTTTGATTGCGGGCTGGAATGCATTAAGCGTCAGCGCTACAGAACGATGAATCTGGACTGACGATTTTTTCCATGTCCTCCGCGCTAGCGTTTTTCGCGCGCCTGTCGACCTGCTCGACCCACTGGGTAATCGGAACGAGCGGGAGCTGTGCGACTTGCGCCATAGCGCCCATTAAGGCGTCCCAGGGCACTGGCCGCGGATGGACGAGGTTCACCGCAAAAGGTTGTTCATCCTCCGTTAGCGCTACGTCTACTATAGCCTGCGAAACGGCTTCCGTGGGCAGCCACGCGACTGTTCCCGTCCCAGCTGGGTCAGACGGGAAGTTGCCTAGCGCGATACTGGATTTGACGATGGCTGGGACCCAGTCCTATAAAGTCATTCTTCATTGTTTAATAAGACTTACCTGAATCTGACCTGGTTTCCGATACTCAAGGTCGAAACCTAGGCATTTTGCCAAACCTCAACACTGAAACTGAAATTCAGGTCACATGTCAACACTGAACGATGAAGTCGAAATCCAACCGGCGGGATGCTCAAATCAACCAGCGGTTTGCTGAAGTCCACAACTGCAGCGTCTCCGCTGCAGGCTACCCAGCCAATCGGCAAGCTGCCGGCAATCATCAGCATCATCAACGGCAAGATTTTCCAGTTTTTGCTTGAATTTTAATCGGGGTAAATACAGATAAGGGAAAGAGGTTTGAGGCTGCTTTATACCCAAAGTAGCTTCCGAAGCTAGGCAGCGAAACAAATGATGCCATCAAAACACCTTGCTTCTTGCCACCACCACGGTTTCCACTTGCTCCGTTCAATGGCCACAAGTCAAGCTCTACACACTCTGTGTCTCTGTTCATCTATCTCGCCTGATGATACAAGCTGCCAAAGCCAGCTGAATAAGATGCATCTTGCTCTCTTCGCAACCGTCGGATACACCACCCATAAGAGTCAAGACACTATTTGCCTTGCTTGGATACTGTATTCTGCGATCGCCTGGGCCTTCTGTTGGTCTCTCTCTCTCTCTCTCTCTCTGCTTGCTTACTTGAATGCCCCCAAGTTATCAAGCCTTTCTCTCTCTTGCCTGAGGCCAGCAACGGCGGCCATGAAAGCTGCCGCCATCACCCTTGCTCTCGAGTCATCCAAAGATGGTGAAGGTGCATAGTATTCCGATGTTATCCATGACCCAAATTGACCAACTCGTCAATCAACTCATCGAACCGGACTGCGCTTACTGTGCTCCTCGTCAGCTTGACGTTGTCGACAGTGCCATTCGGGTTTAATCGTGGCTTTTCTCTCTCTCACTCAAGTCATCTTTTAAGGCTATCACAGCAGGCCATTCATCGGCACCAACCACAGACATACCACTCAGGCACCCATTGGGCGATAAATTAGTAGAGTTGCACACTCAACGCCTTTCCACTCAACTCCTTTCCACAAACTCTTTTTTTTTTTTTTTTTTTTTAAGAGCATTGAATAACAAGTCTCAGTCTGCAGAAGCATTCCAAGGTTGTCCACTGGTTTTACTGGTGTTAGGGAGTCCAGTTGTTGCCAAGAGCCTTTTCCGCAAACTCCACTCGTCCTCCAGAGTCCTGCTCATGGCGACCAACGAGTCACGACTTGTAATCGAACTCAAGGCAAGTCTAGTATTACAAAGGTTAAGTCTCCAGCTAATGTGGTGCAGATTTAAGTTACACAGTTATGGAAGCAAGCTAGACCTTTCCCGCCCTTTCCCGCCCTTTCCCTTCCTTTCCGTATGGTTGCCGCCGTGCAATAGGAATCAAGTCACGATCTGCACAACAGCTCGGGGCAGTACAACCTCACCGAAATGCGGGCGCCGCACTGAGTCAGCACAACAATGTTCAATACATACATACATAACACGCGCGCAATGTTAGCGCGCCAGTGACAACCAGCCTGGCATGGCGGAACTTGAAACGAGCCAGATATGTTTATCTAGGCGGCCAAGTCGGTGTGGACAGTGGACACAGGTAAGCTGTCCACCGCAAAAGGTTCAATGTCCATAACTCATAAGAGTTGCCTAGTTCCCCGTTAATTTGAAGAATAAGTACAGTAGTCGATGAAAGATATATGCTCAAGTCAGAAGAAGGTGCTCGTCGCGACAACACATCTGCGATAACGCAATGAAGTCCTGCGGCAAGTTGTGCGCTTCCAATCGACCGCCGAGCGTGCAAACAGGACCTAGTCGAGAAACCACCCAAGATACGGTAAGCAGCTCGATCATTCATTGAAACTTACTGATGAGTGTGCGAGACAATCTTGGATGGATGTTGACGAATACACAGCACTACAAGCAGGGAATCAGTGAACATACGTCAGCAAGGAACAAATGAAAGCGAATAATCAATGGATTCACCAGTGCAACAATGAATGAACCAGTGCAAGAACAATCAGACCACTGGCAAGACCATTGGCACTGTAGTTTTGTAAGTTGTGAACTCGATTCAATTTGTAAAACTCGGCTGCTATGAACACAAATGATAGTTCATCATAGCATACAGGACGGACGGCTACACGGTAAGTATCTCTGAAGGTTTCGAACATATCTTGAACCGTTTCGGATAGTAGGCTAATCGAGAATACCCGGAAGTCAAGAGAAAAGGCAAATATCAAGGCCACAAGATGTTTAGAAAGAGGCTGCCAGTGAAAGACTCATTGAAGTGAAGTTGTCACTTTGAAACGCCAGCGGGCAGAATATTGCACAGGGCCAACTTGAAAAATTCTCCACAAATCACCAGAGTCGGCCAGAAATAAGAGAAATAGTAAGCTGAACACAACAAGGGTTAGTGAAAGAGTGCCTAAGGAGTCAGATGGACAACTCGCGGGACTGAGGATTTTTTACACGGCACTGACGGCAGCATCAGCCGGCCGTTGATATCATCGTTCAATGCTGATGCAGATCATATGCCGACTGTTGACTCTTCCTACATTTGTGGTATAAGATCAAGGGAGGTGGAGGATCTCGATTTGGGGTCAAGCGAAATTCAGTTTGAGCATTCGGTGGTGTGTGACATGACTGATATTCGGCTACAAACAACTCGGTCTCAGCTTTCGGTTTCAGATTAAACAATGATAAATAACCTCATACAGTCCGTCGTCGACCATGCTCCGTTTGATTGAGCGCCGCTGATTTGGCCGATGCGGAATGAAGTAGCGGGGAGGCTGGAGGCTGCGAGGATCTGAAAGATCATTCAGTTGTGTCACTTACGGAATAGGAATCATGAAACTCACCCGCTCAGAGACATGCTTGCTCTCACCATACCCATTCCCAACAGCAACACCAGCATCCAATTGCAATTCCTCAGGAACCGGTCCCTTCGATTGATCCCAGCCCTGCGCCGAGGCGATGGAAGACGTGAACAGGAACCGTGCACGAGAGGGACGGGCCAGGTCAATGAGATTGCGCGTCCCGCGAACGTGAGGCTCGAATGTCGAGAGTGATTTGTTGAAATCCAGCACCCACGCGGTGTGGATGATTACCGTCACCGTTTTCTTGAGCTGTCCAACTTATCAGATAACGGACGACCAGTATCATCAAACTCACCTCGTCAAACACCTGCTCCGACAACCCCAAATCCTCCCTCGCCGAGTCACCTTGAAGGTAAACCAACTTCGACGACCCCAGTAGTCCCACGTCCAGAGCACGATCTCGAAACGCAGCTTCCTGGCGTTGAGATATCGACGTCCGACTGGGGCGATTGAACGCATACACGCGCTGGACGGACGAATGCCGAAGGAGGATGTCGAGAATATGGGAGCCCAACCCGCCTGTCGAGCCTGTGAGGAGGATCACCGCACCCCCGCTGGATGGAACGCGTTGTTCCGACGGTGGCAGAACGTCGAGCCCCTCGGAGTATTTCGCGATCATGGCTTCCACTAACGCCTTCGGATCTGCGTCCCCGCTTACTTTACCCGCAACCAGTCCTTCAATCGCGTTCGCGAGCTGTCGAATCGACGGATACGCATACACCAAGTTCTGCGGGATCTTCTGCGCTACTACCCCCCTTCGCGTCCTTGCGCAACGCAGCGACGATCCGATGGCGGAGGAACGTCGCATTGAGCGAGTCGAAGCCCTGGTCAAACAAGTCGATATCGGTCTTGAGTTGTTCCGAGTCCTTGCCAGAGATCAACGCCGCGTGGGTGAGCAGCCACGGCTCGAGCTCTGTCGCGGTCCAGGAAGTGGGTGGGGCGACGTCGCTGGCGGCGTTTCCGCTTGCTTCGATCGTGTCGTACCTGGAACCATCGGTAAGCGAAAGTTACATATGGGCATGGGCATGGAGAAGAGGAAAGAAAGTCACAAAGCATCGATATCCCCCTCATACAACTGAATCGTCGCCTTCTTCACCACCGTGCCCTTTGGCGCGCGGGCCATCGGCCTCCCGCGCTCAGTCACCAAGATCATCTCCTTGTACACCTTGGCAAATGCCGGCGCGATGGCGTTTGCTTGTTCTACGATGGGCCAGATGAGATTCCGGAAGGATGCTAGCTTCTTCTCGTCCGAACCACCATCGAGGACGGAAACAGAAGGAGACGGCTCGACAAGCACCCCCACCTGATTCCGCCCGCGTCCGAAGATGACTGCATCCGCGATGTGCGGGCTGCTGCTGATGATGTCTTCCATGGCGTTCGGCACGGTCTTCTCCCCGTTCGCCATGATGAGGACGTCGTCTACTCGGCCGACACTGCGTTGTTGTTTGTTTGGTTCAGAGTTCATTTACGTTTTGCAAGATACGTGCAAGATGCAAGGGAGGGAGGGGCAAGGGCGGACTCACATGCGGTAAAGATGCGATTTTGCTGGATCAGGATGTCGCTCGAACAGATCCTTCGTAGCGTATCCTTTTACGTCCGGGAGGTCTTCGATGGCGGGATAATGGGTTTTGACAGTCTGGAATTGCATTCAGAATTGAATGGGAAGGAGGAACGGAACGGAAACGCACCAAAACCTGACACTCGAACGTATTCTCGCCCGCCGGGACCCATCGCACCTTCAGCCTGTCGCTGAATTGCACCCAGCTCCAGTCGCTTGTGAGGAGTTGCTTTGGGTATACGTTGACGCCGCCGACTGGGGACGATGGAACCAACTTGTAAGGATGTAAAATGTAAAATGTAAAGGCACGCACACTCAGTCCCGCCGTAAATCGAAACCAACTTGACTCCTTGACTGACGAGAAAGTCGCCGATGCGTTGAGGTAGTGGGCCACCCGAGTACGACTGATAACCCGTTATCGGCGGGAGGGATCGCAAACTAGGCGGGGGAACGGACGTACCACGAATTTCAACGAACTCAAATACCTCACATCCTCCTCCTTCTGTGCCCACCTCATCAAGAAGATCGGGACGATCAAGATACCCGTCGCCTGCGTCCTCTTGGTCTGCTCTAACGCGTTGTCGGGCGTCACGGCGACTGGGACGCGATACTCCTCCTCCGCTGCAGGAGGATAGATGCACGCCACGACGCCGTTGAACACCGGAGACAGGAATTGGTTGAAGAACCCCATGGCGTGGAACGCCGGGAGCGGGCCGACGGACATCCTGGGTGTGATTTCGCGGAGTTGGGTGAGTACTTCGAGACCGGCGATGCTGATCGCTGAGCGGTGCGATACGGGGATAGGTTTTGGGAGGCCGGTGCTGCCTAGAGTGGCCGATTAGATTAGATGGATAAATGGTTACGGGAAGGACAAAACGCACCGCTGGAATGCAGGTATAGCGCAGTGTCGGTTAGCAATGCCTCCTTCCCTGGTCGAGAATACTGCGTAAACGGATCTTCGGGCGTTTCTCGACCAAGAAGGGGGTACAACTCGGCGAGTGTGGGCATTTCCTGGATGGATAGGACATGCTGCTGCGCTTGGAGATCCGCTGCGAGGGAGTCGATGAGCTGGCCTAGCGACCCGCGCGTCGTGAGAATACGCTGGGCTTTGCTTGTCGTCAGCAAATGTTTCAGAGCCGCGTCGGAGTTGCGGTGCGATATGGGGAATGGCTTGAGAATCGTTCATCATAAGACAATGTATGTGGATGGACGATGAAAACGCACGACGAGACCAGCTGCGATACACCCCGCAAAGAGGGTCTGGTACGGAAGGGTATCCGTCAGCGCGATGATGGCGACCACCTGCCCATCCATTCCATCATGATGATTGGGCTGTGGGCGCAACAGATGCGCTACGCGGTGAGCGGCGCGGGCATACTCAAAGTGGCTGATGTTGGTCAGAGTGCCGTCCTCGGTGGCGAAGGAGAAGGCGGGAGTGAGGTTGCAGTTGGTGAGGTGGAAGTCGATTACTTGGCTGACGTTCAGCGAACCGTCGCCCGGGGGAGTTACGAAGGGTTTAGCCATGGGGGTGCAGGCGGAGGAAGTCGAGCCAGACGTTCTGCGTTGAACTGTTAAATACAAGGGGGTACTGAGCAAAAAAAAGAGCGCAAACTGATCCAGCCTTGGCGTACCGATGGGCTGCCCGAAGCCAGGCGTCGGGACGTGGGAGCTGACGAGCGTGGGCCGTGGTAATTGGCTGGTCCCAGGCTGCATATGAATCGGACAACTCTTCAATCAAGGCCGGATCTGCTGGGGTTCCTTGTGAGATTTTTGTTGACAGACGATGGATGGGAACTAAGGTGCAAGATGCGCACAAGATTTCTGTTCGTTATTACAGAAACGGGGTGGCGACGGGCAAGCGCTGGACCTTTGGCTGGACCGGCGGAGGTTGGGCGGAAGGTGAGATCAAAGTCGTGACGCTGTCAAATCAGGCGACCGGCCGAGGCTGCCCGACGTGACATCGGACTTTCGGACTTGGGCAACATTTTCCTGTAATTTACCATCTCACAAAGTCGTCCCAATTGGTAAACATCTGTGCAAAAAAAGAAAGTAGTACATATCCTAACGTCAACACGGGACAGATTGGTCTGGTCGGCGGCAGCTCAATCTTGTCTTCTTTTCTTCTTTCTTTTAAATTTTCGGGCGAGTATTACTGAGTCGGTATGCAACTTGAATTTAGTACGCGGAACCATTCTTCTGCTGAGTCCAATATATTAGCGGTGGCGCCTAGGACCCCTGATTATAGGCTCAGAGGTCACATCTGGATTTTAGGTGTTTTCGAAGTTCCGTCCGAACTTTTTGCTGGCCCTCGGCTCCAGATTCCGTCCGAATTTCACCTCAGACCTCGGGCTTTTCGGCGATTTTTTCGTAAGTTTCTTCAAATTTTTTGAAATACTACCGGGTTTGGCCGTCGAGGAGCCGTCGCGTCCGAACTTGGACCTGACCTGCCGGCCAAACGGTCCAGTTTCGTCCGAATTTGCCCCATACCTGGCCGGGGGTCAGACAATTTTCCGTCCGAACTCCGGATGTGACCTCTTGGCCTATAATCAGGGGTCCTTGGCGCCTCCATGCTAATGCTGACACGTGACCGCGACGCCTGCCTTGGGGATCTCGGTCGATGTTTTATAAACTTCCCGATCGTTTTCGAGTACGGGAGGAATCAACGTTTGTAATGACTGTATGCCCCAGTGCACCGGACGACACTCTGTTGTATATACGACTGCACACTGTGATTTCTTCCCCCTAGTAAGTGTACCTGGACCGTAAATGCTCTATATTTACCAAAAAAAAGGTGAAAAGCCCATTAAACCTATGTAACCGCGAAAGCCAAGTTCCGAAGCAATACTCATCCCAGATACATGTATTCATGCAGAACCTTTCCAGCTCCCCGGCCCAAACCCTCTCGGGCCCAACGCGCCATCCACAACCCGCATCATCGCCAACACCTTCTCGTCCTCCCACTTCCTGCCCACGACCTGTACGCCCACCGGCATCCCATTCATCTTCTCCACATCGTACATCGCCTTTTGGAGGTGTGCCGGGGCGAGCGGGGACGCGCCGAGGTAGAACGCTTTGTATGCCGTGGTGATCGCGGTGCCGCTGGTGGGGGATGTATACTCGGGCGTCAGAGCGTCGAGCGTCTTGTCGACGCGAGTGACGGGGAGACATCCGACGGGGGAGTTGACGACGTTGTAAAGCGAGGTGGCGGAGACGACTTGGAAGACGGCGTCCCACGCTCTGTTATCAATTAGTTTCCACTCGAAATTCCAGTTGAATACGCACTGGAGAGGGATATGTGGCAATGGAAGCATCGGCGCGATGATTCCATCCAGTTCATGCTTGTTCCAGACCTGAAAACACGTTTAATGGTTCCTCGCATTTGTCCCACAACCAAAAAACGCACCTCGTCGTAGAATCTGGCGACGTACGCATCCCGTGTCGCTGTCCACTGGAACAGCTCCTCAACGCTCTTTTCCCCGTTGATCTCGAGCAGTCGGGACAGTTCCGGATCCTTGAAGACATTCCTCACGGCCCAGGTAATGCAGTTCCGTATGAACACTGTTTCCGACCGAACATGTCAGCGCCTACGGAGAGATCCGAGAGCGTATGTAACACGCACTGGGAAGCCGGGGCGTAAGCTTGATTGCCTTCATCGACGGATCCACCGGGTCGGAGCCCGGCCCAGCGAAGAGCGTCCTGTACCCGTCGGCGGAGCACAGTGCAAAATATATCCTCACTGCCTCATCGGCTGCCAGGAAATTGTAAGTTGTTGATTTCCGCTGTAAATCGAGGTACTGACGAGTGGGAATCGCAACCTCGACGCATTCGTGTCCTTGCTTTCGGAGGGCCGCGACGGTTTCGAGGACTGCGCGTCGGGTGGCTGGGGACGCTTTGATGTAGTAATCTTTCGACTAATGAGTTACGGCGTCGGTGGTGTGAGCCTAAGTACGCACCGGTATAATACCCAAAGCGAAGCTTCTCGGCGAGTTTTGGCTCGCGATAGGGGAGCGGGGCGACGGTATGGCTTCGTCCTGGGACGCCCAATGTGAGACGAGCGAAGATGTCCAGGTCGTCGATTGTCCTGAGTGATTTCGTTTTACGTTTTTAGAGCGTGGATGGGCGAGAGAAAAGGCTTAGGCTTACCGTCCCATGGGTCCGGCGACGCTGATAATCCCATCGAAGCCCGGGGTGGGTTCTACAACTCGTTTTTAATACGGAACCACATAAAGGATGCAAAACGGAAACGCACCGTAAGCGCCGATATACGACACCCTCAACATACTCGGCTTCAACGAGAACACACCACAAGACGCGGTCGGAACGCGCAAGCTTCCACCAATGTCACTCCCCACGCCGAGCGCCGAGCCGTCCATGGCAAGCAGCGCCGCCTCCCCGCCTGACGAGCCGCCTGACGAGTAGTAGGAGTTGTATGGGTTGGTGGTCGCGCCGAATACGGGATTGGAGCATTCCATCGTGAAAAGTGTTTGTGGGATGTTGGTTTTGATTATTGGGATGGCGCCAGCTGCGCGCAGGAGAGCCGTCACCTGTGATTGGGTGAGACGGAGATGTGGAAGGGATGGAAAAGGCCACTTGCGTCTGAATCCGTGGAGGCGGGTTTTTGAAGAAGCTTGCTGTATCCCATGGAGGAGTCGGAACCGACCACATCGACTACGCGTTGTTGTTATTCAATGTGTGGAGGGGTAGCGGGGAGGAACTTACATTGGTCCTACAGGGATATTAGGACGAATGAAAGAATGAACGACAAGTATAGCGCACCTTCAAGCTAATCGGCACCCCATGCAATAGTCCTCGTAGTTTCTGCGTCGTAGCATATTCCGCGTCTAGCGCTCTTGCTTCGCGCAATGCATCCTCGAACAAGACTGCGATAACGATAAGTGAACGTTACAGAGACGCGGAATGCTGCATGCATACTTTCAGTACCGCAATTCGTCGCCTCATGAGCCTCTGCTGCCCGAGCAATATACGCTGTAACGACCTCCGTTGCCGTCCACTCTTTGCTTCCGATGCGTGCGACGATTTCCGCGGCGCTGGCTTCGAGGAAGATGTGATGTTGCTCGGGGATGAACTTGGGCGCAGCGGCCAACGCCTTGTCGCGCTGCTGAAGCTTGGCGTTAGTAAGAGTCTTGAAGTTGCTCGTCATGGTTTCCGTCAGGAGGGACCGAGGGAAGGTCGTGTCGGTTTTGTGCTTGTTTCTAATATAATCCATGGCGGGCGAGGGAAGAAAGAAGCTCAAAGTGCTCATCGCGACGATGGTAACCACAGGTCTCTCTGGACTTGAGCCAGCCACGATCCGACAGTTTGACCCTGGTTGTGTGATGCGGCTCAGCTGGACTGTATACAAACCCTACGACCCCCGCACCTCCGCCTTGCTTGGTCCAGGGTACTCCGTAGCGCTGTCGGAAAGATAAGTGCGAGAGATTACGGCGGAATTCATTTACGTACAGCTCAAGAAACCACGGCAAACGACATCATGGATTCGAAGTGTCAGTGTCAGTTGTTCTGTTCTTGTTGACTGTTGATTGTGCCCGTAGCGCGAAGATGGATGGATCCAAGAAGATCGGGCAACCCTCGGGGAGACTGCGCGCCACGAGTGTGAATGCTCCGTCGGCGGCGTTCTTCTGCCAGCAACAGCTTGGCAACAGCATGTGAGCTCGGGTGGTGGGAAGCAGAGTAGTCAGCGTGGGAACGATTAGAATTATGTGTTACTCGGTGTGACAGACTTTTTCTGCTCTTCTCCCTGATAAGGAAATGGACAATGCTCGCTTCGCAACTCCGCCTTCAGCTGCCGGCGCAAAACTTGACTGTTCGGGCAACTCGGCAACTCCCGCCTGTTCGGGGCTTACTCGTATCTCCACCGTGCATCGGGACTCACCGGAGCGCCAACTCACTTGCTTCGACTTTACACTCTCAAACTGTTGAATCGAAGAAGCCCTATTCAAGTTCAGAAGCGGACATACAAATCCTGCAGCCATGCTGCGCCATGCAGACGGATCGTCGGGTTCTTAGTTCAATGGGTCGACTGCCCAACACAATGATCTGCCGCCAAGAACTTGAAACGGGTACCAGCTTGCCAGTGCCACTGACTAGCTAGGCAGTTTTTACTCCTGGCGACCTGGCGACCTGAGTCCTGGCGCAGAGCACGGAACAGCCGATGAAACACAAGTGCGTGGCATCTCAACCCGGGGTCTGACCGCGGATCTAAATGCCTCCGGTCTTAGAACTACTCATACGACAACGACCGCCGACAGACAATCCTCGCATCTTTCGAGCCCGGTTGAATCAATGCTCAAGTCGACTTCGTTCTGATGTGGAAGTTGATGGAGTGCGGTGGTTGTGCGGTGGTGCCGTGCGCTATTCAGCTATACTGTATACGAGGTCTTCGCAGGTTTGGGCCTCGGAATGACACTGAATCCTGATCGCTCGGCGCCGGCGGGAGTTGTCAGAGGCATTCTATCAGCGATGTGCCACCACCCTCGCGATTGGCAAGCACCGCTCCCAGGCCTCTCCGGGCTTTCCTATTGCGCCGCGCGAACTCTTATATCCCTGCCCATCGAACAGATGGGGTCTTGGTGGCTTTTCTTATCCGTCTTCCGCTCTTCCGCTCTTCCATCTTCTACCTGCCCCCTCCCTCCGCCCCAACTGCGATGTCCGCCATGGCGGCCTTTGATCCCAATCCCACCCTCGGTAGGAATCGATGAGCCTGTCCCTCAGGCGTGCGTCGAGCGTCGAGCTGACAGATTCCTCCAGGCGCGCTTCTCATCGGGACGATGTGCGGTGGTGAGTTGCTTTCTTTTTTCGCGGCCTACATTTACCACCAGTTAACGCTCTGTGAAAAGCAATCCTTTTCGGCGTAACGACTATGTGAGCCATAATAATCCCAGCGATAATTTGAGCCTGCCTGACTGACGAACTGTTCAACCCTAGGCAGGCATATGTGTACTTCTCGCGATTCCCAGACGACCATTGGATGATCAAGAGCACCGTTGCATTTGTCTGGTATGTTTCTTTTCTTGGAAACCGGTGTAGGCTTCTCAGATCTGACGCCCCTGGATAGGACGGCCGAGGCAACACACGTCGGCACCGTCTCCCACACGCTATACACATTGCTCGTCACGGACTACGGGCACCCAGAACGTCTTCTCGAACGCCCGCCGCGTTCAATCATCGGGTACATCTTCATCACCGTCACCGTCGCTGTCGCCGGTACGTTTCCACACACCTCTTATGCCAGCTCAACTCACCTCCCTCCCCTTCCCAGTCCAAGTCTTCTTCTCCTACCGAATCTGGATCCTCTCCAAATCCCGCATAATCCCCTACATCACCTACACGCTCTCCTTCGTGCGCTTTGCCATCGGAACAGCACTCTTCGCCGTCGGACTCGGCGTGAGCTCCGTCACCGAGTTTGGTACCAAATGGCAGTGGTTGGGGATCACGATGTGGAGTCTGAGCGCGGCGGAGGACGTTACGATTACCGCGACGTTGGTGTATTTGCTTTGGGCGCAGAGGACGAAGGTGCATAAATCGTAAGCCGCCTTTTTTTTTCTTTTTCTTTTTGGGTACAACTCATTTTTTTTAAAAAACGCCAGAACCACCGCGTTTTTGGATAAGATTATCATGTGGGCGATTGGTGCGTCCCCGCTCGCTCTGCCTGTCGCGGAAAGCTCATAACACGCAGAAACCGGTCTGCTAACATGGTTTGTTTGTCCTGCGCCATCGAAAAGAGTGCTCTGGCTTATTTTTCAAACCAAAAACAGCTCGTTCTCGCTGATCACCGTGATCCTGGTATGTCTTCTTTTCTAGCTTCGTGTCTATCTCATATCCGTCTTTCACAGTTCCACCTCATGCCGGGCAATTGTACGTACCAGTATTCTCCCCCGGGCGCGTTAACATTAATGAACCCACGTACAGTCATCTGGATCGCGTTCTCTACGCTGGAAGCGCGCAGTGCGTCAACCCAACCTTCTCACTACATAATACTAAATCTCCCATCTAGTGTTCTCCAACTCCCTCTTCGCAAGCCTCAACTCCCGCGCCGTCCTCCGCGAAATGCGCGATGGCACGAGAGCCAATAATCATATGCTGTCGATGAATAACTCGGTGAGCCCTACCCCCTTCCCCCACAATAACGCAACCGTTAATGAATGAATGAAACGTATGTAGTATCACGGAAGGCCGACGTTCTCGCAGGCACCGGGGATCTCGGTCGAGGTGCACACGACGCATGACCGCGATTCTGATTTGGATATGGCGAATTTGAAGGGTTCTGCGTACTAGGGCTGTGGGGTTTTTGGTTGTAAGGATGTAAAAACTGTAGCTACTTACATACACCCACGGCCGGTGGCTGCCTCGCGATAACTTTAAATTTTATTGTTATTTTCAATGTAGTTGTGGGGACCGGAGAAGATTACAATAATGAGCAAGCTGAATACAAGTACATTGATTGTCTATTGTATATACATTGGGCTTCGTGAATCGTGCGCAAGGTTTCAGTCGAGAGAGAGAGGGAGAGGGAGAGAAAATCGAGGGTCTGGCTCAAATGTGCATCTCCTTCATGGGCTGCGCAATCCTTCCACCCGCACCAAAGCCCTTCGTGGTGTAGTTCTTGGAGTTGTTGCTCACAGCGCGCGCCATCTCGGCCTTGCGCTGTGCGAGCGCTACCTCCATGAGGTGCTTCTTGTCTTCTTCGACGTCGGTGTGCGGCGGGGGCGGGGCGTGGGGATGGGCAGCGTGGTCTGGAGACGGTGCGGTGGGTCTGGGGTAGTCGTCTACTGCTGCGGGTTGTCCACTAGGAGGCTCGGATTCGGACTCGGCGGCAGTAGACGAAGCGGCTTGGCTTCATTCAAAAACGTCAGACGACGAACACAAGGCCAGGATGGTAGTGACGCACGGTGGGTGGTGGGGTCTGTGTTGCTTGTTGGAGATCGAGTGACGCCTTCCACCGACTTTGACTGCCCCGACCGAAGGGTCAGCATGGGCTACCAGTATGCGAGGGGTAGAGAAACGCACGAGCGGGAGGGTGGGAGGCAATGAAGTTGGCTACGTCGGCCATCGGCGTCGTAGATACTGAGCGGTATGCTGGGGATAGAAGGGCGGAGAGCGAGCGGCATTGGTGCGGGGTGTCTTATATAGACTGGGAGCGCCACGTGTCGAGTGTGGAGCAGCTGACGCCTGGGTGTATGAGCATAACGAACGTTTGAGGCTGGGCTGGCCGACACGGATAGCTGCGCGACTAGGCAAGTTCTAAGGATGTTTCCGGGCTGGATCTCGGGCGTTTTCGTGAGCGGCAGGAGAAAGAGAATGGCCCATCAAAGTTCGGGACAGTTCGTGACATGATCTGGATTTGATCCGGTTCTCACCGCGACCTCCATGACCAGCCCTAGCCATGCCTCTGCACTCATCGCTGTCTCTCTTCTGCTCAGCTCACGTTGAGCGCCAGCGTCCCAATCTCGCAATCCGACATCTCTGAAGAGTAGAGTGCGATGCTCGGCATGGTCCAGGGAAAGCTCGCGAAAATCGTGGTCCGCAGCTCGGGCTACATCCAGACGCTGCCTGGCCTTGTGCAGCGGAACGTCTTCGGCCTCAAAGGCATCGATATCCAGCAGACCGAGCTCCTGAACCAGTACAAGAGAGAGTGCTTGGAGCTCGAGAGGAAAGTGTGTGCGCTGTTTTCTGCGTTATATCTCGTCTGACCACTCCCTCCTGTACCTCGAGCTCCAAAACTCTTGTACGCACGGTGCCACAAAATCATAATCGGCAAATCCCCAGCCACCGCGGAGGAAGTCGCAGCCGCCTTCGAGGAAGAGAGTGACGAGGGCTACGAGCAGCCTCCAGAGCCCACGAAGAGCTGGCAGCAGACCACACGGGCATCCCAGAGTTCTGGCTCACGGTTCTGCGGAACCACCGGGGTCTCGCGGAGCTCATCACCGAACGCGAGGCAGAGGCGCTCGCTGCCCTCAAGAATAGACGAAGACGCGACCGTGACTTTGATCTCACCTCGCCAGCGTCATGCACTCACCCGTCGCCACCCCGTTTTCTGCAGTAACGGGACAGAAAGCTCCGACGCATCTCGCACCTCATTTAGCCTCAGTTCCCATCCGTCGTCTGTCAACCAACGACTCCTTCGAATCTCATAAGGACCCCCAAGTAGTCCAATACCCCTAGTTGTTTCACATGCAGCCTGGGACCAGCCAATTACCACGGCCCGCGCTCGTCAGCTCCCACGTCCCGACGCCAGGCGTCGGGCAGCCGATCGGTACCCAAAGTCGGATCAGGCTGCGCTCTTTTTTTGCCCCAGTCCCCCATGTATTTAAGAGTTGAACGCAGAACGTCTGGCTGCAGCTCGACTTCCTCCGCCTGCACCTCCATGGCCAAACCCTTCGTAACACCCCCGGGCGACGGTTCGCTGAACGTCAGCCAAGTAATCGACTTCCACATCACCAACTGTAACCTCACTCCCGCCTTCTCCTTCGCCACCGAGGACGGGGACGGCGCCGGCACTCTGACCAACATCAGCCACTTTGAGTATGCCCGCGCCGCTCACCGCGTAGCGCATCTGTTGCGCCCACAGCCCAATCTTCATGACGGAATGGATGGGCAGGTGGTCGCCATCATCGCGCTGACGGATACCCTTCCGTACCAGACCCTCTTCGCGGGGTGTATCGCAGCTGGTCTCGTCGTGCGTTTTTCAAGTTATCTACCTGCCGCATGACTTTCTGCTTACGAAAAAAAATACATTTTCAAAGCCCTTCTCCATATCACACCGCAACTCCGACGCGGCTCTGAAACATCTGCTGACGACAGGCAAAGCCCAGCGCATCCTCACGACACGCGGTTCGCTAGGCCAGGTCATGGACTCCCTCGCAGCGGATCTCCTCGCGCAGCAACCGGCCTATGCCATATCCATCCAGGAAATCCCCACACTGGCCGAAATGTACCCACTTCTTGGTCGAGAAACGCCCGAAGATCCGTTTACGCAGTATTCTCGACCGGGGAAGGAGGCATCGCTGACCGAAACTGCTTTATATCTGCACTCCAGCGGTGCGTTTGTCCTTTCCCCGGGCCGTAACCATTCATCCATCTAATCTAATCGGCCACAACTGTAGGCAGCACCGGCCTCCCGAAACCCATCCCCGTATCGCACCGCTCAGCGATCAGCATCGCCGTTCTCGAAGTATTCACCCAAACCCGCGAAATCAGCCCGCGAATGTCCGTCGGCGCGCTCCCGGCCTTCCACGCCATGGGCTTCTTCAACCATTTCCTGTCTCCGGTGTTCAACGGTGTCGTGGCGTGTATCTACCCTCCTGCAGTGGAGGAAGAGTATCGCGTCCCGGTCGCCGTGACGCCCGACAACGCTTTGGAGCAGACCAAGAGGGCGCAGGCGACGGGTATCTTGATCGTCCCGATCTTCCTGATGCAGTGGGCGCAGAAGGAGGAGGATGTGAAGTATTTGAGCTCTTTGGATTTCGTGGTACGTCCGTTCCCCGCCTAGTTTGCGATCCCTCCCGGCGCCGATAACGGGTTAATCAGTCGTACTCGGGCGGTCCCCTCCCCCAACGCGTGGGTGACTTCCTCGTCAGTCAAGGCGTCAAGCTGCTATCGATATACGGCGGGACTGAGTGTATGTATTGGCATGCTTTCGCGAAGATGCATCCGGAATCCTGATCCATCTGTCTAGTCGGCGGCGTCAACGTATACCCAAAACAACTCCGAGCAAGCGACTGGAGCTGGGTGCAATTCAGCGACCGAATGGACGTGCGATGGGTCCCTGCGGGCGATAATACGTTCGAGTGTCAGGTTCTGGTGCGTTCCTACTACCTTCCCATTCATCCTTTTGTGCAATGCTGAATCGCAATTCCAGACTTGCAAAACGCATTATCCCGCCATCGAAGATCTGCCCGACGTAAAAGGATACGCTACCAAAGACCTCTTTGAGCGACATCCTGATCCAGCCAAGTCGCATCTTTACCGCATGTGCGTCAGCCCTTCCCTGCCCTGCACGTAAACGTATCTAAACAAAACAATCCACAGTGTCGGCCGAGTAGACGACGTCCTCATCATGGCGAACGGGGAGAAGACCGTGCCAAACGCCATCGAAGACATCATCAGCAGCAGCCCGCACGTCGCGAATGCGATGATCTTTGGGAGGGGGCGGAATCAAGTTGGGGTGCTCGTCGAGCCCGCGTCCGCGTCTGCATTTTCACTTGATCTTGATCCGAGGGACGACAAACACCTCAGCGACTTCCGGAATCTCATCTGGAGCGTCGTAGAACAAGCAAACGCCATCGCGCCGGCGTTTGCCAAAGTGTACAAGGAGATGATCTTGGTGACTGAGGGCGGGAGGCCGATGGTCCGCGCGCCAAAGGGTACGGTGGTGAAGAAGGCGACGATTAAGTTGTATGAGGGGGATATCGAGGCTTTGTGAGTATTCTTTCCTCTTCTCCATGCCCATATGTACTTTCGCTTACCGATGGTTTCAGGTATGATACAATCGAAGCAAGCGGGAACGCCGCCAACGACGTCGCCCCACCCACTTCCTGGACCGCGACAGAGCTCGAGCCGTGGCTGCTCACCCACACGGGGTTGATCTTTGGCAAGCACTCGGAACTCAAGCCCGATATCGACTTGTTTGACCAGGGCTTCGATTCGCTGAATGCGACGTTCCTCCGCCATCGGATCGTCGCTGCGTTGCGAAAGGACGCGAAGGGGGTAATAGCGCAGAAGATCCCGCAGAACTTGGTGTATGCGTATCCGTCGATTCGACAGCTGGCGAACGCGATTGAAGGACTGGTTGCGGGTAAAGTCAGCGGGGACGCAGATCCGAGGGCGTTGGTGGAAGCCATGATCGCGAAATACTCCGAGGGGCTCGACGTTCTTCCAGCTTCGGAACAACGACCTTCGTCCCGCGCGGTGATCCTCCTCACAGGCTCTACGGGGGGTTTAGGCTCACACATTCTCGACATCCTCCTTCGCCATTCGTCCGTCGAGCGCGTGTATGCGTTCAATCGCCCCAGCCCGACGCCGATATCTCAGCGCCAGGAAGCTGCGTTTCGAGATCGTGCGCTGGATGTGGGACTACTGGATTCGTCGAAGTTGGTTTACCTGCAAGGTGACTCGACGAGAGAAGATCTGGGGCTATCGGAGCAGGTCTTGGCAGAAGTGAGTTTGATGACACTGGTCGTCCGTTATCTGACAAGTTGGAAAAGCTCAAGAAAACCGTGACGGTAGTCATCCACACCGCATGGGTACTAGATTTCAACAAATCACTCTCGACATTCGAGCCTCACGTTCGCGGGACGCGCAATTTCATTGACCTCGCTCGCTCCTCCAGCGCGCGTGCAAGGTTCTTGTTCACGTCTTCCATCGCCTCCGCGCAGGGCTGGGATCAATCGAAGGGGCCAGTTCCTGAGGAGCTGCAATTGGACGCTGGTGTTGCTGTTGGGAATGGGTACGGTGAGGCCAAGTATGTTTCCGAACGGGTGTGTTTCTGTCTTTATTCCCTCCTAAGTGCCACAACTAAATGATCTTTCAGATCCTCGCAGCCTCCAACCTCCCCGCTACGTCATTCCGTATCGGCCAAGTCAGCGGTGCGCAATCGAACGGAGCATGGTCGACGACGGATTGGGTCCCTGCGATAGTCAAATCCAGTATCGCGCTAGGCAACTTCCCGTCCGACCCCACTGGGACGGGGACAGTCGCGTGGCTGCCCACCGAAGCCGTTTCGCAGGCTATCGTCGACATAGCACTGACGGAGGACGAACAACCGTTCGCGGTGAACCTGGTTCATCCGCGACCAGTGGTTTGGGATGCGGTGATGGGTGCGATGGCGCAAGTCGCGCAGCTCCCGCTCATTCCGATTACCGAGTGGGTCGGGCAGGTCGAGAGGCGCGCGAACAACGCGAGTGTGGAGGATATGGAAAAATTCGTCAGTCTACATTCATCGTTGTTTGCACTGACGCTTAATGTATGCCAGCCCGCGATCAAACTGCTCGATTTTCTCAAAACCGCAATCGGGGGTTCTGGAAACGTCCAGTTCTCTACCACGCAGGCACAACGCGTCAGTCAGACGATGGCTGATTTGCGGCCGTTGAGTGCAGACGATGCAACGCGTTGGATGGGATACTGGAGCTCGGTTGGATTCATATGAAGATTTGTAAAATTGCATCGTACTTACTCAATCTGTATCTTGGTTATCTTATCGTGAGTGTCTGGAGACATAAAATCGATCAATTTATACCGGTGAATCAGGCGACATGTAAGAAAGCATTCGAAAGAGCTTGTAAAACGGCATCCAACGTGCCCGGTCCAAGGGAAAACGGATGAAAACTGAGGCCTCATCAATTCTGCAAAGAGCGGTAATCTGATTATCTTATCTTGATCTTATCATTATCTTGAAATCTGCTGGCATCAGTGATGTGACCGAGACCACACACGCGCAAAGAATGCGAGCGCGGAGGATATGGGAAAAATCGTCAGTCCACATTCCTTTATTAGCGCTGCCGCTCAATAAATTTCAGCCGGCCCTCAAACTGCTAGATTTCCTCAAATGCGGAATCGGGAGTTCCGCAGACATCCAGTTCTCTACGACGCAGGCACAACGAGTCAGTCCGACGATGGCCAATCTGCGGCCGTTGAATGCAGACGATGCAACGCGCTGGATGGGGTACTGGAGCTCTGTTGGATTCATATGAAGATCTATAAAAATGTACCATACTTTCAATCTGATTATCTTATCTTGATCTTATTATTATCTTCAAATCTGCTGGCATCAGTGATGTGACTGAGAGAACAGCCACTGTTGACACGATCCGTCATGACCTCGCCCGTCGCATCCAAGCTGGCTACGAACTACTGCCCAACGGACGAGGAATCGCTGCAAATCCGAGCGCTGCTCGTCGAACCTACCTCGCGTCTCCAGCAGCTGGACGAGAAAATCCGCGTTCTAACGGAAGAGCGCGATGAGCTGGCGGCGTTTATTGCGGGACACCAAGCCCTGCTGGCTCCAATCCGGAGAGTCCCATCGGATGTCTTACAAGAGATCTTCGAGCGATGCACGCCCTCAGGGACGAACTGCGTCATGTCTTCGACAGAGGCACCCGCTGTCCTCACCCACGTCTGCGGGCCCTGGCGTACGCTGGCATTGGCAACACCTTCCCTCTGGTCACGAGTGCACGTCGTAGAGCCTCTATCACATCGCACCCCAGCTTTCCCTGCCCTGCATCAGCCCCTTCCCCCAGTCATCTTGCAAGCACAAGTCGCCCGCAGGCTGGAAGCAGTGAATACATGGCTCAGTCGAACGGGGAATGCATACCCACTCTCGATCTCCTTCGACGGGGACAGTGCTACACGCACGGCTGCGGATTCTATACCATCCACAACCCTCTTCATTAACGCCCTGCTCCGTTTCGTACATCGATGGCAACACATCCACTTTACCTTCTGGCCTGACCCCGCAACACTGCAGCCTGTGCTCCAGCTCACACCGGAGAAGCTTCCCAGCCTACGGAGCCTCTCTATCACGAATAACGGTACCGAGTCATCCAATGCCCTCTTTTCCGCAGGCTCGGCATTTGGTGCATTCATGCAAGCCCCGCGGTTCTCCCGGCTGCGTATCTCCAGGATTCCAGTGGAAATCGAAACTCTTGCTCTCCGGTGGGATGAACTGACGGAGGTGTACATTGCGGATACCAACAGGCGTATGACCGCAGAAACGATCTTCGAGATCTTGCGCCGTTGTCCACGCCTGCGACGCGGAACGTTTGGCCCGGTGTGCAACCCTACACTGTCGACCCCTCTTCATCCCATCGAATGCCCCGCACTCGAGTTTCTTGAATGGCACGTGTACAACGGCGATGTCGCAGGGTTCCAACACATCCTGTGTCCGTCATTGCGCAGCCTCTCAATCAAGACCACCTCGTTCGCAACCAATATCGACGCCGCGTATCTCGAGCGCTTCTTCAAAAACCACGCAATTCTTTCCGTCCTCGAGTACTTCGAACTGGCTGTTTGGATTGACGAATCCGACTTGATCATGCTCGCCTCGGTGCTGCCTGCAAGCTTGCATTCCTTCACGCTAGGGCACCAGCAGGGACACCGGGACTTCGAGTCGGTCATCACAGACGATCTCCTTAGGAATCTCTCTGGCCTTCTGCCCAACCTGCAGAAACTACACCTCCGTGACTGTGTTGCGCTCTCATCGGATGCCATCCTCGCTTTCCTGCACGCCCATCGAGAGCACCTAAAGCGCGTGTACATTGGCTATGCTCGCTACGCTCAAGACCAGTCGGAAGCGGAATGGAAAGCTACCTACGCGGAGTTTATCGACGCGGGGATGTCTGTGGAGCTGGTGTACCTGCCCTTGCCAGCCTCAT
Source organism: Mycena amicta (assembly GCA_029282125.1). Lineage (NCBI taxonomy): Eukaryota > Fungi > Basidiomycota > Agaricomycetes > Agaricales > Mycenaceae > Mycena > Mycena amicta. The sequence continues at coordinate 202,699 of JARIHP010000050.1, forward strand.
CAGGGCCGAAGCGGGGGTTGTTGTTGGATGAATATGGACCTGGTCTTGTATGATAGAGCAACATATCTTACGCACTCCACCTGTATCAGTGTTGAGCGCTCACGAACAAACACACGCTCATTGGCCTTCAGTCGGCGACCGAACTGTGTGATTTCCTCTGCTCAGAGCGAGAGCGATGGCCATGATGATGTGAAGGATTCAGCACGCCGGCGGCGTCAATGCTGATGATTCAATCGCGTCGAGACGTTGGTGCGTACAAGCGACAGGTCCGAGTAGGGCTTGTAGCGTGGGAGCGAGAGGTCGGGAACGATGACCTCGACACTGGCGACACGGGCTCGAAGATGCTGAGGGTTCAATGGGATGGCGACGTCGTGAGAGTGCGTGAGAAGCCGATGCGGGGAAATGCGCCAGCGGGGTAGTGAGGCCGAACGCGAGGAGTAGCAGCGCAGCCATTGATTCAGCTTGTTGTAATGACGAGCCTTGAAAGCTGCTTCATCACCTTCTTCGATGACTTGTCTACTGTATCAGGACAGTGTTGGCTGGGACCAGAGAGGATGACAGGAGGGGTAGGGAGCTGAGAGTAAAACTCGTGTTTCCCGACGCGAAAACGACCGCGTAGGTTGTTTGTAAACCTCGACCGAGATCCCCGGAGGTTCGCCGCGATCACGTGTTACCATATGACGCGCCTCGAACTTCAACAGAGAATGGTGTATGAAAGCGGGGATACATTACTAAGGGCTGATCTGGGATCGATATCCATTGCATGACGGAGCTCAAACTCGTATTATGTCTCCGGGTTTGCATCCATTCAGGGACGAGCAGAAGAAAGGCCGGGCTCAGCAGCGAGCGGAAGTACATATGTACCCGCAGTTAATGACGTCCCATAAATTAAGGAAAGAAAAGAAAAACCCCTAAGTTACAACTCATATCTGGGCGTTTCGATTCCGACTCCGAATGCACGTCAACTTGAACCGAGATCCCCGGCGTTTGAATCTGAGCATCGCCAGTAATATTACTGAAAGGGTGCCTGCGTTGATGATGCTGACATGGGGGCGAACGAGCTGGTCAGCTCACTGGCAATCTAGCTTGAAGGATGACCGCACCGTGTGTGCCAAAAACTCCAACGGCTGGTCAGTGCCGTTGGATCGTGAGCGAGAACCTGAATGCAACTCGTTCCGAATTCCGCGCAGGACGGTGCGCGAGTTGAGGCTTGCGTGCGATATGATTTGTGAGTATTTCTGAGCGAGAATTTGGAAGGGAGAGGGGGATAGGCTAAGTACCTCGCAAAGAGAGAGTTGGCGAACACTACATGAAAACGATGAGTATGTAGTGCGAACTTGGCCAGAATGTAAACGTATACGCACGGCGCGCTTCGATGGTGAACAAGCCCAGCCAGATGACTGTGAGGGCGGCGCTAAATGAGCCGGAGATTGATCTAGATTTGTGATGCTCACGGTTGTGTGGCATGACATGGAACTGCAGGGAAACGACTGTTAGAGGGAGTCTCGAAAATGCATGGTGGGCAGGCCTACACAAATGAGCATGACCACGGTAAACATGCTGTACTCGGAGGTGAAAAAGAACGCGCGGTGTGATTATCATGAAAACCGGGACCGACCTCGTCACGACACCAGTCTCTGTTCAAGCCATTATGGGTGTTTGTGCGAAAGTGAGAGACAGCACGTACCGATGGTCCACATGATAAGCTTGTCCAAAAAGGCGGTGGTTCTAGGGACAAATTGAATATCCATATTCACATTTCTTCCCGAGCTCGAAGTAAAAACTCACTGCTTATGCACCTTCTTCCTCTGCACCCACAACAGGTACACCAGCGACGTGGTGATTGTAATATCCTCCACCGCACTCAGACTCCACATAGTCAGCAGCAGCCATTGGTACTTGGCACTGAGCTCTGCGAGGCTGCTGGTCTGGAGGGTGAGCGAGAAGATAGCGAGGCCCAATCCCATGCGGACGAAGGAGAGCGCAAAAGTAAAGTAGGGTATGATGCGGGACCTGGAAAGAACGTAGATTCGGTAGGAGAAGAATACTTGCACTGTGAACGTTAGCGATTTGGTTTGGAGGAGGCGATGCACGTACCGCAGACGGCGATGATGACAGTGAGAAGGACAAATGCTGGCATGGAGCCGGGCGCTCGGCCGAGAAGCCGTTCGGGATGTGCGTAGTCGGTTACCAGCCAGGTATACAATGTGTGGGAGACACAGCCGACGTGAGCCGCTTCGCATATCCTATTCGCGGTTTTACTAAGTGCGAGCTCAGATACGGCGAATTCCTCGATCTTACCAGACTAATGCGACGGTGGCCTTGATCCTCGGCGAGTCCTCTGGGAAGCGCGTGGAGTACAGATATGCTTGGGCGGTGGTTACTCCAAACAAGATTGTAGAGAGCAGAGTCCCGATGAGAATCGCGCCTGGAGGAGAGCGTTTATGTGAGCTATTGCCTCCATGGCCGAGTGCTGAGCCTACCGAGGGTGGGGTTAGGATCGAATGCGGGGACAGACATGGTCGCGAGGAGCAAAAGATGAACGGTCCATCTAGAAGCTTTATGAGAACCAGGATTCGCGGGCGGCGGATGTAGCAGAATACTCAAGGTATCCGCACAAGCCCGCCCGATGCGTAAGGATCGGCTCTTCGAGCGTATGCGATGACTTGGAGGGTTTCAATGCATCCCACCGGCGCAATAGAGTCTGCATATCTTGTTCGTAGACACCCCAGGAACAATAGCAAATGCCAATGGCCTGAGCCTGGTAGCATTCTGACGAGCAACGGAGGATACTCCGCTCCAGACGACTAGTTTGTAGCACTGGGGCTTGAGCCGGCTTCATGCCAGGTTCACATCCCAACCGTGTTCGGTCTCACACGGCGGACACGGCGCGCGCGGGCCAACTCGTCATGGGACGGAGGTGAGTGAAAGTATTAGTAAGCTCGGCCCCAAATTCGGGATGACGTGCCGGATGTGATACGATCACTTTCATTTCGGGCGGCATGGTGAAACCACTCGCCTACGGTCGAATATGGAGGCGGAGATGCGATACAGATAACTACTTACCGGCCCCACGGACATTGGCAAATAATTGCAGCCTCTGTCGGCAGTGTCCAAATTTCAACTTCTTCAACTTGATTCAAGACCACCATTCACTCATCCGTGCTGATGGAGGCTATCGTTTCACTGAGACTATTCTGCACCTGCACGACGGTACCGATCTGGGCGACTTTCTGTGATTTTGGCCTCTGAGTCCGACTCCCGACAAACCCGAAATCACTTCGGCCGATGTCACAATTTTCTCGTCGACCTCAGCTCGTATTTTTTCGCTCAAGTTTTGCTCAGCCCGGGCTGCGTCTACAGGGAAACTGATCATATTGTCATGAGCGCTCAGCGGCGCACGGGAAATTGGTCCATCAAAATCGGGTGACATCACGACGATGATGATCACGTCAGGTGCGAATTTGCTTCTCACCGCCACGTCCAGCCACGACCACGACCAGCACGCGGACAGCGCTCATCGGGCTCATCATATCTCAGATACTGGACCAGCCCACCCCGTTTGCACTATTCATTGATGTACTTGCAGACCGCAGTTCCGGAAAACTTGACGACGCTTTAGATCTCCATCCATATAGTTACCAAGCCTACGCGAACTGCAGTCGTTCCATCGACAGCTCTGCCATCTCTGCAAATCTAGCAATCTTTCACGCTCTATTCCTCAGGCTCTCCTCGGTCGACTGCTTCTTCACATGGCGATACTTATCGGGCTCTCATTTCCATGCAATTCCTGGACGATATCTTCGAGCGCCATCGTGAATATCATTCCGCACGAGTGAACAGGTCACAGGCCGCACTGCGATACGTTTTCGGCACTTCGGACTCAGGCTATCAGTATGTACTGCGCCGAAATCTCATCCGAAGCTGTGATTCGCCTTATCTTCAACGAATGGCGGTGATGCGAGTCAACGGTCGACTAGTAAAATTTCAAGTCAACACCGTGCCCTCGGCTTCAAGTTGGCGCTTACTTTGCACACGATCTCGACTCCTTGAAAGCAGGACATGGACTGTCATTGACAATGGCAAACAAACTGGAATCCGAATCAGCGTCTTGTTGTCTCGTTGCTATTTTTCGAATCGTCTTACTTCCAACGACGATCAGGTGAAATTCCGTCAGCGACGATCCGCATCTCGCCGCGTATCACACGCGGGATGCGACTCAACTTCACCCTAACGGTACGCGGCCAGCTGCGGATCATCGCCTAGTATTTTTACAGAAGTTTCCGCTAGCTTTTTATTGAGGCTCTGAATTTACAGGATCTAAAATGTGCTGCCTCTGGTCGAGCTATTCCTGGGCTCAGATGAAAACGCGTGGAGTGCGGCGACGGGGGTCGCTATCATGCCTATGGAGTATGTGCTTCTCTTTCGGGACCATAACATATCAGCGGGAAGAGATCCTTGTTGTGGGCCTGAAAGATCACGCTGATCATGAGGTGAAAACTACTTATTCTGGCCAACTTCGTCCCGCGGTATAACGGATTTCACGGCATCGGCAAACAATCATGACGGAGTTCAAGGGCTTATATACCCTTATCAACCGAGGGAATCTTCGTCGTCATTCCTCCAAAGATGTCCGCCTTTGACCCCAACCCCACCCTCGGTGAGCTCAACTTTTGACGGGTGTGAACCCTAACGCTGACGGACTATCTACTCCAGGCGCGGTGCTTATTGGGACTCTCTTGTCAACCGTGTTGTTCGGGGTGACAACCATGCAGAGCTATCTGTATTACATGCACTTCCCGGCGGACGCCGCAATGATCAAGGCCACCGTCGCATTTGTTTGGTGAGCTGAAATCCCACTCCTTCATCTACGCTGACGCGCCTACGTTGTAACGTATAGGGTATGTGAGGCGGCCCACGTGGGCGGCATCTCACACACGATTTATACTTGGCTGGTCCTGGACTATGGGCATCCCGAGCGGCTTCTGGGCCGAGCGCCGGGGTCTATGGCCGCCTTTGTCCTCCTTACTGTCATTATCGCCGTCTGCGGTACATCTAATCGCCTCCTCCAAACCAAACCGCTAACGTTCCCAGTGCAAATATTCTTCTCCTACCGAATCTATGTTCTCTCCAAGTCCCGCATCATCCCCTACTTCACCTTTGCGCTCTCCTTCGTGCGCCTTGGCATGGGCCTCGCTATATTTTCCCTCACGCTCCAGACCAGTACCCTCGCAGAGCTCAGTGCCAAGTACCAGTGGCTTCTACTGACCATGTGGAGTCTGAGTGCAGTGGAGGATATTACGATCACCGTGTCGCTGGTGTATTGGCTGTGGGCGCAGAAAGGGACTGTGCATAAGCAGTGAGTCTTGCTTCATGTGCATGTAAGAATACTGAGATCCCTCCAGGTCCGACGCCTTTTTAGACAAGATTATCATGTGGACCATCGGTGCGTGCTTTACGACGTGATTTCACTGTAGAAGTCCTCATGATGAAATTGTACAGAGACCGGCGTAGTAACAAGGTCAGTCCCGGACGTGGGTTTCAATATGCTTCTCAATTTCCCGCATAGCATGTTCACCGTGGTTATGCTCATCTGTGTACGCTCCTTAGCCACACATCTCAGTTCCAGTCTAACTTTTATAGTTTCACGTTATGCCAACCAACCGTGCGTATTGCGTGCCTAGTCCTGTCACATATTCACTCTTATAGTCGTCTGGATGGGGTTGTTTGCCATAGAAGCGCGCTGTACGTTCGCATTTTTTTTTGTTTGCTGCAAACACTGACCGTGTATAGTGTTCGCCAATTCCCTCCTGGCAAGGTAACTCTCTGCATGTTGTCTCAAGATACAAGTCGATCTAATATCACACCCCCGAGTCTCAACTCGCGGAGCGTCCTCCGCGGAATCCGCAATGAGCTGAGCGGCTCAGGAGACATGCTCTCGTTTTCCGATGTGCATAAGCATCCCAACACGGTGAGAATCCCTGGGAAGTACGTTCGCTGACGAATTTCCATTAGTATCAGCAAAGGCTCGCCTTTAGTGGCAATCCGGAGCTCTCCGTCGAGATGCATGCACGTCAGCCTAGTGGGAAGAGTTCTGTGTGGTAGGATTGTACTTCGTAGTTCCGTTATGCACTGTTTCCCTTCCAACTACCCGGCCCAAAGCCCCTCGGGCCCAAGGCGTCATCCACAATCCGCATCATCGCCAACACTTTCTCGTCCTCCCACTTCTTCCCAACAACTTGCACTCCCACAGGCATCCCGCTCATGAGATTCACATCGTACATCGGCTTCCCTCTCAGATGTTTCGGCGCAGTAGGCAGGGAAGATCCGAGGTAGAGTGTTTTGTATAGCATCGAGGGAGCAGCCGACTCAGAGGAGGTCCATTCGGGGGTGAGCGCATCGAGGGTGGGGTCAATGCGAGTTACAGGGAGGCAGCCGACAGGGGAGTTTACGAGGTTGTACAAGCATGTGACGCAGGAGGCTTGGAAGACGCTGCTGAATGACCTGGGAACAGAGGTCAGTTTATGAGTTAGGGATGAATGTTGATGTCTTACCCATGAGGCAGTTGCGGTAATGCGAGCATCGGAGCGATAATTCCATCCAGCTGGTGTTTGTCCCATACCTCAAAACGAAATCAGACCGAACTCGTTGTGGATGTATGGCTCACCTCGCGGCAAAACGTCGCGACATACTCATCCCTCTTCACCGTCCACTCAAACAGTTCCTGTACCGACTTACAACCATTTACAGCCAGCAGATGCGATAGTTGTGGATCCTGGAAACCGATCACCCAGCATATAAAGTTCCGGATAAACGCTGGCATCACGCGTTAGTGTCCAATAAAGCGCGCGAGCAAAAACGCACATGGAAGCGCTGGGAGTATGGAAATGGGCTGCAATGCCTCCTCCACTGGGTCCGAGCCGGCGCCAGAGAGGAGAGTCTTGTACCCGTCAGCGGAGCATAAGGCCAGGTAGATTCTCATAGCCTCATCGGCTGTTTCATGTCAGTTCACGGAGCGGCGCGGCAGATTGGACTCACGAGTGGGAATCTCCACCTCCACGCATTCGTGACCTTGCTTGCGCAACGCAGCAACAGTATCCACGACGGCGCGTCGAGAGGCGGGGGAAGCTTTGGCGTAGTATTCTGCAAATCATGGCATAATGGCAGTGAATACGAATAGACGATGCGCTACACACCGGTATAATATCCGAATCGAAGTTTATCCTTCAGTTTGGATTCGCGATAGAGGATTGGTGAGACGGTATGGCTCCTTCCTGGCACTCCAAGTGTGAGACGGGCGAAAATATCGAGGTCATCGACTGAGCTGCATGATTTGTTAGAAAGTTCCATGATTGAACGAGATAGGTCGACTGACCGCCCCATGGGACCCGCCACGCTGATTATTCCATCGAATCCAGGCGTAGGTTCTGTCGAAAACTCCCTTCAGAAACCCACTCATGCATGCAAAGGAAGCTCGATACTGACCGCCAGCGCCGATATAAGACACTCTCAACATACTCGGTTTCAACGAATAAACTCCGCACAGTGCCGCTGGAACGCGCAAGCTGCCGCCGATATCGCTACCTACTCCTAGCGCGGAGCCGTCCATCGCCAATAGCGCAGCCTCCCCACCCGAAGACCCGCCTGACGAGTAGAACGAGTTGTACGGATTGGTGGTCGCCCCAAAGACAGGGTTGGAGCATTCCATTGCGAACAGCGTTTGTGGGACGTTGGTCTTGATGATGGGGATGGCGCCGGCAGCACGGAGGAGGGTCGTCACCTGCGATGTTTGAGAGCCAGATCAAAAGGGATGTGAAAGCCACTTGCATCCGAATCCGTCGAGGCGGGTTTTTGAAGAAGCTTGCTGTATCCCATGGAGGAGTCAGAGCCGACCACGTCGACTATGCGTTTCGTTCTTCAGTGTGCCTAGGGTAGCCAGCAGGAACTTACACTGGTCCTGCAGGGGATATTAGGGACGACAAGTCACAAGTATAGCGCACCTTCAAGCTAATCGGCACTCCATGCAATAGTCCCCGTAGTTTCTGCGTCGTAGCAAATTCCGCGTCCAGCGCTCTGGCTTCGCGCAATGCATCCTCGAACAAGACTACGATAACGATAAGTGAACGTTACAGAGACGTGGAACGCTGCATGCATACTTTCAGTACCGCAATTCGTCACCGCATGAGCCTCCGCTGCCCGAGCAATGTACGCTGTGACGACCTCCGTTGCCGTCCACTCTTTGCTCCCGATGCGTGCGACGATTTCCGCGGCGCTGGCCTCGAGGAAGATGTGATGTTGCTCGAGGATGAATTTGGGTGCAACGGCGAGTGCCTTTTGGCGCTGCTGAAGCTTGGCGGTGCTGAGAGTCTTGAATTTGCTCGTCATGGCGTCAGGAGGACCAGGGAGGTCGTGTCGGTTTTGGGTTTCTTCTAATCCATGGCGGCCGAGGGAGAAAGAAGCGGAAGTGCTCACTGACGGATGGTAACCACCGTTCCTTTGGGCTAGTGTACACATGCACCACACGATCCGACCAGCCACGATCCGACAATTGTATATATGTTCAAACATTCGGCGATCATTTCGACGCCATGATGAGAGTCAGAAGCAAGGAGGGTTGATAGGATCAAAGTACCGAAGCTTCAAGTTGGATGCTGCGCGTTATCTTCAAATCGCGGACGCTTACATGATGATCAGGGCCTTTTAGATGTGTGATTGGAGCGACAATCAGTGCTCAAAAGGCCAAAATTCGGGCTCATGTGCCAAGGCTGTTGTTGGCTTATGCCCGATTGGGACATGAGCCACATCAGTCACGTCAGTCACTCATTCAATCATTGGGTGTGAGTCGCCGCCGTATCGCTCCCCCAGCGTCGTAGCATGCCCTGGAACTCATCTATGTACACCAGGGGAAGAAGACAAATGAATTCGATTTATTTAAATAACACTGTGTAAGAAACAACGCGCTAGAATCCCCGCATCCGCCACAGAAGATGGATGAACTTGAAGAAGGGAAGCGATAGGTGCGCGCTTGCAGGAGGCACTGGCAGATCGACGAGTAGATGTGGTGGGAGCGGCCGTGTTGCCGTGTCTGTAACCACCTCTACTAGAGTCAACGGCGGTGCATGGCAAATGTCGACCCATACTTGGACTGGAAATGAAGGAATGTCTTGCTGAGGCAGCGTGCGGCGGAAGCGAGAAGAAAGTGCTTGTAGTCGAGCGCGCAGGGGTGGCCAGAGGGTTACGTCGAAACGGAACGGGTCCATGCACAACAGCTCTTGAAGCGAGAAAGCCAGACACATTTGACCAAGATAAGACGGACCACTCACCTTTGGTATGATGCAGCTCCCAAAACCTAGCCCACCAACGCGCCCAAGCGTCCTCCCGTCGTTTGTGAGTCGATTACAGGTCCCGCCATTTTGCAGGAGCTTGAACGCCGGATTGCATAGCGGAGATGAGTTCCAACTTGAACCCATAGCTGACCAAGCTCAGCAACTCCGCCAAAGGCGTCCCGAGCGGCGTCCCGAGCGGCCATCGCTGCCAGCGGTGCTTTCGTGTGGAATCCGGGCTTAGTTCCAGTCAAACTGCACGGTTGTATTAGCAGAGGGAGTGAGGACCACGATGGACGCGTACCTCCAGCCAGTATGTCGAATGGATGAAGCGTATGAGGCGGATTGAGGCGAGGGAGAGAAAGCAGCCTTGTCACCACATGTGATTGATGTGACCACGGGTGATCACGGAAACGTCGTCGGATGGAGCGCTCCGAGCCAACTTGAAATGCGATTGGCTGAGGGCTCATGTCGAAAGGGGAAGGTGCCCCGTTTGGACATAGACTTGAATTCTAAATCCGGCTTGATCAAGCACAAGCGTGACAGGCGCTCTCGGACGAATTTACGCGCGACGGAGCACATTTTCGGGCAGGAAATTCAGGGAGAGATGTGCAGATGGTGAGTCTAGATCTCCCTCTTCTCTCTCTCTTTCTCTCTCTTTTTATAACTTGAAAAACTTGAATTTGATCCCTCGACAACAGACATAGACCATGAGCCAAAATTCGGTCAGTGCCAATAAGCTTCATTAATAACACATTTTTCGTTTTTTTGTTCAGCGCTCGAGAAGCTGAGGGAACGAATTGCCTTATTTGTTGCAGACGCTGATCGGCTAGAAATTGTGGAGCAGGATGAGCGGCCAATCAGCGCGCGACAAGCCCCGATCTATTTTCTCTCTCACACAGATGGTAGCGAAAGTCAAGCAAGCAGGAATCTTCTTGCTCCAGGTCCTCTTCTTATTCTCCCGATCATGATTCTTCCCCTCCTTATATGTGCTATGGAAAGGCCACTCCTCGGGCTCTGTCTTCTGCTCCTCAACCATGTCAACACAGGCCTTTGATCCCAATTCCACTCTCGGTAGGCCGAGTTCCTCTGGACTCCGACGTCCTCCGCATTCACGCAGCAGTACTCCAGGAGCAATGCTCATTGGGACTCTAGTCGGTGGTGAGAATTAGCTTTCAGCCTCGTACAGCGGTATCTGAGAAACTTAAAACTTCAACAGCCGTGCTTTTTGGAGTCGCGACCATGCAAACATATGTGTATTGGGCACGTTTCCCGGACGACCACTGGGCGATCAAGGCCACAATTTGCTTCATCTGGTACGCAGGTTTCTGTTGCAGCTGGTGTCGAGCTAATCAGGTGGACAGGCTAGCCGAGGCAATTCACGTAGGCCTCATATCGCACACGCTATATACATTCCTCGTCTTGGACTACGGCCACTCGGAACGTCTTCTGCAGCGCCCGCCACGTTCATTCATCGGCTACGTCTTCATGACACTTACCATCGCGGTCGCTGGTAGGTCAACTTGAACTTCCAGCCCACTCAAGGAGTACTTATGCTCTTGTCAAAAGTCCAGGTATTCTTCTCCTACCGCATCTACGTCCTCTCCAAATCCCGCATAATCCCTTTCCTCGCCTACATGTTCTCCTTCGTGCGCTTTGCTTTTGGCACAGCTCTGCTCGCCGTCAGTCTCGGCGTGAACTCGGTCAATGAGTTCGTCACCAAGTGGCAGTGGCTCGGTCTGATCCTATGGAGTCTGAGTGCAGCAGAGGATGTTCTGATTACCGCGACGTTGGTGTATTTGTTGATGCAGCAGAGAAGGGGGGTGCATAAATCGTGAGTTTTCCTTTAGAGGTGAAAGTTGAATATAATATTTTCCTTCCACCCAGAACAACCGCATTTTTAAACAAGATTATCATGTGGACTGTTGGTATGGCTTTCTGCTCTGTCCGTGTGCAGCACTCATCGTAAATCACACAGAAACTGGTCTATTGACGTGGTATGTCAGACGAACTAGCAAGTTGATTTTTTCTCAACTATTAGCTCATGTTCATTGGTCACTGTGTTTTTGGTAAGTTCTCTAAATATGTGATTTCTCACAGTTCACAAACTCTTTGGTCACCTCAAGTACCATACCATGCCAAGGAACTGTGAGTAGTATGCCCAAAGGTTATTCCTCACTCTCAACTTCTCGTGTTACAGTCATTTGGTTGTCATTCTCCATGATTGAAGCACGCAGTATGATTTTCTCGGACACATTTGCCTGTTGACTTACTGCACATATGTAGTGTTCTCCAACTCCCTCTTGGCAAGGTACACAATTATGTTCAGAACCTGCCGTCACTTACTTCCCACACCACCCCAGCCTCAACTCGCGAAGCGTCCTTCGTGCACTCCGCGATCGTTCCAATATCCTCAGCCTGAGCAACGGCCTGCTGTCGGGCTCTACCCCTGTGAGCATCGTGATCTTGCTCAAGATCAACACTGACAACTTAAGCACAGGGCAAGGAGACCACTACTGGAACTGATCCTCCTGCGGTTCTGGTCGAGATGCACACGTATACCACGCAGACCCGGGATTCAGAAGGTTTTGTGCGAAAGCCTTCTGCGTCGGAGATATGAATATGTTGGGAAATCAAGCTGTGCGCGCCGAAATGACTGGCCGCAGCTGTTCATTGCTGCTAGATAGCTGTTTGCGTAGCCTCATTTGCACAGCGAATTGGAATTGATGCCCGTTGTTTTTTTGTTTTGATTTTTTTTTTTTTTTCGTACAATGTACATAAGCATCCCAACACGGTGAGGGTTTCCTGGAACTACATTCGCTGAGAAAAGCTAATGGCCATTATATATTAGTATCAGGAAAGGCTCGCCTTTAGTGGCAATCCGGAGCTCTCCGTCGAGATGCATACACGTCAGCCTAGTGGGAAGATCTCTGCGTTGTAGGATTGTACTTTGTAGATCGTTAAGCACTGTTTCCATTCCAACTGCCCGGCCCAAAGCCCCTTGGGCCCAAGGCGTCATCCACAATCCGCATCATCGCCAACACCTTCTCGTCCTCCCACTTCCTTCCAACAACTTGCACTCCCACAGGCATCCCGCTCATGAGATTCACATCGTACATCGGCTTCCCTCTCAGATGTTTCGGCGCAGTAGGCAGCAAAGATCCGATGTAGAGTGTTTTGTGTAGCATCGAGGGAGCAGCCGACTCAGAGGAGGTCCATTCGGGGGTGAGCGCATCGATGGTTGGGTCGATGGGAGTTACAGGGAGGCAGCCGACAGGGGAGTTTACGAGGTTGTACAAGCATGTGACGCAGGAGGCTTGGAAGACGCTGCTGAATGACCTTGGAACAGAGGTCAGTTTATGAGTTAGGGATGAATGTTGATGTCTTACCCATGAGGCAGTTGCGGTAATGCAAGCATCGGAGCGATAATTCCATCCAGCTGGTGATTGTCCCACACCTCAACCAAATCAGACTGAACTCGCTGTGGATGTATGGCTCACCTCGCGGCAGAACGTCGCGACTAGGGCTCGGCGCCGTACCGTATACGGCTACGGCCGTACTTTTACGGCGGTGTACGGCGCCTTCCGTACCGGAGCCGTACCGTACCAGCGCACGCCGGCAGCCAGTACGGTACGGCTCCGGTACGGTTACGGCTAAGTACGGCGCGGCTTATGATAGCCGGAGTAGCCGTACTACGGCCGGACTTACGGCGTACGGTGGGTACGGCGGCCGATCCGGACCGTACCGTACCGTACTGGTCCGCGGCTGGACGAGGTACGGTACGGCAGCCGTAGCCGTATAGTACGGCCGTACCACCGTACTATACGGTACGGTGCCGAGCCCTAGTCGCGACATACTCATCCCTCTTCACCGTCCACTCAAACAGTTCCTGCACCGACTTGGAACCATTTACAGCCAGCAGATGCGATAGTTGTGGATCCTGGAAACCGATCACCCAGCATATAAAGTTCCGGATAAACGCTGGCATCACGCATTAGTGTCCAATAAAGCGCGCGAGCAAAAACACACATGGAAGCGCTGGGAGGATGGAAATGAGCCGTAACGCCTCCTCCACGGGGTCCGAGCCGGCACCAGAGAGGAGGGTCTTGTAGCCATCAGCAGAGCATAGGGCGAGGTATATCCTCATAGCTTCATCGGCTGTTTCCATGTCAGTTCACGGAGCGGCGCGGCGGATTGGACTGACGAGTGGGAATCTCCACCTCTACGTATTCTGACCTTGCTTGCGCAACGCAGCAACAGTCTTCAGGACAGCACGTCGAGAGGCGGGGGAAGCTTTGACATGCAATTCTGCAAGTGACGTCAAACGGAGTCATGGTGGTGAATACGAATGGACAACGCGCTACACACCGGTATAATATCTGAATCGAAGTTTCTCTGTCAGTTTGGGTTCACGATAGAGTATTGGTGGGACGGTATGGCTCCGCCCTGGCACTCCAAGTGTGAGACGGGCAAAAATATCGAGGTCATCGACTGAGCTGCATGATTTGTTAGAAAGTTCCACGATTGAGGGAGACCGGTCAACTGACCGCCCCATGGGACCCGCCACGCTGATGATTCCATCGAATCCCGGCGTAGGTTCTGTTGAAAACTCCTTCAGCAACCAACTCATGCAAAGGAACCTCGACACTGACCGCCAGCGCCAATATAGGACACTCTCAACATACTCGGCTTCAACGAATAAACCCCGCACAGTGCCGCTGGAACACGCAGGCTGCCACCGATATCGCTACCTACTCCCAGCGCAGAGCCGTCCATCGCCAACAACGCAGCCTCCCCGCCCGACGAGCCGCCCGACGAGTAGAAGGAGTTGTACGGATTGGTGGTCGCTCCAAAGACTGGGTTGGAGCATTCCATTGCGAAAAGTGTTTGTGGGACGTTGGTTTTGATTATGGGGATGGCGCCGGCGGCACGGAGGAGGGTCGTCACCTGCGATGGTTGAGAGCCAGATCGAAAGGGAAGTGAAAGCCACTTGCATCCGAATCCGTGGAGGCGGGTTTTTGAAGAAGCTTGCTGTATCCCATGGAGGAGTCAGAGCCGACCACGTCGACTATGCGTTTTGTTCATCAGTGTGCCGAGGGTAGCCAGTAGGAACTTACACTGGTCCTGCAGGGGATATTAGGGACGAATGAAAGACTGACCGACAAGTCACAAGTATAGCGCACCTTCAAGCTAATCGGCACCCCATGCAATAGTCCCCGTAGTTTCTGCGTCGTAGCAAATTCCGCGTCCAGCGCTCTGGCTTCGCGCAATGCATCCTCGAACAAGACTACGATAACGATAAGTAACCCGCTACGGAGACGCATAGTGCTGAATCCATACTTTCAGTACCGCAATTCGTCGCCGCATGAGCCTCCGCTGCCCGAGCAATGTACGCTGTAACGACCTCCGTTGCCGTCCACTCTTTGCTTCCGATGCGTGCGACGATTTCGGCGGCGCTGGCTTCGAGGAAGATGTGATGTTGCTCGGGGATGAACTTGGGTGCAGCGGCGAGTGCCTTTTGGCGCTGCTGAAGCTTGGCGGTGCTGAGAGTCTTGAAACTGCTCGTCATGGCGTCAGGAGGACCAGGGAAGTTCTGTCGGTTCTGTGCTTGTTCTGTGTGCGTCCTCATACAAATCCTTGGAGGGCGAGGGAGAAAGATGCTCACTGACGGATGGTAACCACACTTCCTTTGGGCTAGTATAGATGCACCAGCCACGATCCGACACTTATATATATGCTCAAACAGGAAACATTGAGCGATCATTTCGACGAAGCATAGGCCATGATGAGGGGTGGAAGCAAGGAGGGTTGATGGGATCAAAGTACCGAAACTTCAAGTTCGTTATCTTTGGACGTTTACATGATGATCACGGCCTTTTAGTGTTGGAGGCTTGGAGCGACAATCAGAGTGCTCAAAAGGCCAGTGCTAATAAGCTCTATTAATAACACTTTTTTTTTCTGTTCACTTGCCTTATTTGTTGCAGACGTAAAAATCGGGGCGCAGGATGAGGCCAATCCGAGTCAGCGCGCAACAAGCTCCGATCTATTTTCGATCTATTTTTCTCTCTCTCTCTCTTACATATCGTACACCTTACTAGTAATTAACCGAGCCAACTTACAGCACCCTACTCCGCCCGCGATGAGGAGTCGTCCGAACCTCGCCTCCGGCCCATGCTCCATTCAAATACCCGTACGCGAGACGGGCTCTCCAGCTGTCCGAGTCGTCGGACTCGGCTGTTAGGCTTGGTGGCCGCTCTGGAAGGTGTCGTCGGACTCGGAGTGCCGCAGTGCCGCTTGCTTGCAGGCTGCTCAGACTCTAGATGTCGTTTGTGGGAGGAGGGTTGGGGAGCTGCAGGAGACAAAAGTTGGTAGGTCTGGTCGTCGTAGGGCATTGGGAGCGGCCCGGGCCGGGGTGCAGAAGACGCGAAGAGACTGCTTGGCCGTTACAGTTACGGCGAAGTAAACGAGTAAGGCACAGGCACTCTATGCTAAGGTTACATACTTGTTCGTCAACCGCGGTATAGACTGTATGAGAGACTAATGGCGGGCCGAGCAGCTCTGACAGTCAATTTGGCCGAGGACTCCGGTGACGGCACTGACCGCCGACTCCACGTCCCTCTTTATATGCACTATGCCAGTGGAAAGGCCACTCCTCTGTCTTCTGCTCCGCAACCATGTCAACACAGGCCTTCGATCCCAATTCCACTCTCGGTAGGCCGAGTTCCTCTTGACTCCGACGTCCTCCGCATTCACGCAGCAGTACTCCAGGGGCAATGCTCATTGGGACTCTAGTCGGTGGTGAGAATTAGCTTTCAGCCGCGTACAGCGGTATCTGAGAAATTTAAAACTTAAACAGCCGTGCTTTTTGGAGTCGCGACCATGCAAACATATGTGTATTGGACACGTTTCCCGGATGACCACTGCGCGATCAAGGCCACAGTTTGCTTCATCTGGTACGCAGGTTTCTGTTGCAGCTGTTGTCGAGCTAAGCAGGTGGATAGGCTAGCCGAGGCAATTAACGTAGGCCTCATATCGCACACGCTATATACATTCCTCGTCTTGGACTACGGCCACCCGGAACGTCTTCTGCAGCGCCCGCCACGTTCAATCATCGGCTACGCCTTTATGACACCTATCATCGCGGTCACTGGTAGGTCAACTTGAACTTCCAGCCCACTCAAGGAGTACTTATGCTCTTGTCAAAAGTCCAGGTATTCTTCTCCTACCGCATCTACGTCCTCTCCAAATCCCGCATAATCCCTTTCCTCGCCTACATGCTCTCCTTCGTGCGCTTTGCTTTTGGCACAGCTCTGCTCGCTGTCAGTCTCGGCGTGAGCTCGGTCAATGAGTTCGTCACCAAGTGGCACTGGCTCGGTCTGACCCTGTGGAGTCTGAGTGCAGCAGAGGATGTTCTGATTACCGCGACGTTGGTGTATTTGTTGATGCAGCAGAGAAGGGGGGTGCATAAATCGTGAGTTTTCCTTTAGAGGTGAAAGTTGAATATAATATTTTCCTTCCACCCAGAACAACCGCATTTTTAAACAAGATTATCATGTGGACTGTTGGTATGGCTTTCTGCTCTGCCCGTGTGCAGCACTCATCGTAAATCACACAGAAACTGGTCTATTGACGTGGTATGTCAGACGAACTAGCAAGTTGATTTTTTCTCAACTATTAGCTCATGTTCATTGGTCACTGTGTTTTTGGTAAGTTCTCTAAATATGTGATTTCTCACAGTTCACAATCTCTTTGGTCACCTCAAGTTCCATACCATGCCAAGCAACTGTGAGTAGTATGCCCAAAGGTTATTCCTCACTCTCAACTTCTCGTGTCACAGTCATTTGGTTGTCATTCTCCATCATTGAAGCACGCAGTATGATTTTCTCGGACACATCTGCCTGTTGACTCACTGCACATATGTAGTGTTCTCCAACTCCCTCTTGGCAAGGTACACACTTATGTTCAGAACCTGCCGTCACTTACTTCCCACACCACCCCAGCCTCAACTCGCGGAGCATCCTTCGCGCACTCCGCGATCGTTCCAATATCCTCAGCCTGAGCAACGGCCTGCTGTCGGTCTCTACCCCGGTGAGCATCGTGATCTTACTCAAGCTCAACACTGACAAAAGCACAGGGCAAGGAGACCACTACTGGAACTGATCCTCCTGCGGTTCTGGTCGAGATGCACACGTATACCACGCAGACCCGGGATTCAGAAGGTTTTGTGCGAAAATCTTCTGCGTCGGAGAGATGAATATGTTGGGAAATCAAGCTGTGCGCGCCGAAATGACTGGCCGCAGCTGTTCATTGCTATTGCGCAGCTGTTAGATAGCTGTTTGCATAGGCTCATTTGTACGGTCGTTACATACACAGCGAATTGGATCGATGCCCGTTGCGTTTTTGTTTTGAATTTTTCTTTGTAAAGAGCTACTGTATGTACCCATGGGTACAGAACCGTCGAAAGCAAGCTCTTCCTCATCCCAATAGTTTTCTCAAGCCCAATCTACGCTACAAAGTCCACGGAGTACGTAGATACATTCGGATTATCAGACGACAGCTTTCCATGTCGCAAGTAAAGGGCTAGACGTAGCGAAGAGCTTGGAGCTTGTTCTCCCCGAGTGCTACCGACACCTCTCGAATGACACGGTGGTCCTCGATGCATGCTGGACCGTCAGGGCATGAATCCACACCCCTGACAGCAGACGAGGGCTGCATCGAGCCACCCAGTCCCTCCTCACGATCCGGTACGCAGCCTTCCCATATGAATGTTTCCGTCCTTGGGGGAGGGATCCGACGGCCTTGAGGCGACACTCGCTGGAGCAATGTACCAGTACGGGCAGCAAGGGGCGGTCGGAGTGTGGCCAGTAGACAGGTCCAGCGGGAGACGTCCTCGGACGAGACTCTGGACATCCAGACTGAGACTCGGACTTCTCCAAACCCATCCTTCAGAAGGAACCTGAGCATGATATGGAGTGGGGAGGACCGAGTATCGACATAGGAAACGGGGGGATTCTGCCAAGTGGTGCGGCAGCAGCGGCTCTTTCACCCATTCGACGAGACCGTGACTCGCTCGCGACCTCCAGGAACCACGACATGGTGGTGCAGAAACCCCGCCGAGAGAACGGATATCATGGAGGAAATGAAAAACCGCGTTGTTGGCGGATGAGCTTCGCAGATTCGTGTCGCTCTAGGTTGACCGTCTCGGGTTGTGGCTTGAAGTAGCGTTCGATGTGGCGGCATAGGACAGTCGGCGACAATGCCATGGAAGCGTCGGTTACACAACGGGAAGTCCTCGAGCGGACTGGCTCGCGATCGCCCCGAACGACAACTCATGTGTTACGGAACCCTGCCGAGGAAGGAAGAGTGGGCGGTGGTGCCGCGTCGAATGAGGGCCGCCGATTCGCTTGACGGATGAGTGAGTCGCAGTGGATTTCAAGGGTAGGAGGTCGACAAAACGTCACTGGCTGGTCGGCGGATGAGATTGACCGTCTCGCGGTGTAGCGGCTGGGAGTGTTGCGAGATCGACCAGGACTCGCCAGCGCATGACGGTCGGCGGTATGGAAGCGTCGGATACACAACGGGAAGTTCTCGCTCGGGATCCCCCCGAACGATGACAACTCCTCTTCCCCGAATAGCGGCGTGGCGAAGCCCTGCCGAAGAAGGAAGATTGGGCGATGGTCCCGCGTCGGATGGGGACCAGGCTGCGCTTAACGCAGAAGCGATTTGCAGTAGATTTCTAGGCTAGGAGGCCGACCGACAGTTGCCAGGGACCGGCCACGGAAGCGAGGCCGACGTCGACACATGTCGAGGGCGTTGGTGGCTTGCGTATGGTGGACAAGGGTCTGCATGACCGCTCCAGGGCAGCCGGTCCCGCTCTCGTCACGATATGGGGTACCAAGATGTCCGTCGCGGGGTCCAGATGCTCTGTGGCCAGGTATTAGCTAGCGGTGTAGTCGTCACGTACGGACCCACCTCAGTCGGTATTCAAGCGGAGAGTTTCAAAGGCCATTGTGCGACTAGCGGACATCTTGGGTAGCGAAATGCTCCTCGGGCCTGGATCTCGTGCTGGTCGTCTATGAAGTCGTCCTGCTCGTCTATGGTGTTGTCCTGGAGGCTGAAGCCATGATGCACCATCGAAGAATGTGTTGCAAGGACTGTGTAGAGGTGTTTCATGAACGAGGGAAGAGAAGGCGTAGTCGACCGGTGAGGGACACAAATAAGGTACGGGGGGTCGCTAATGGTGGCAGGATAGTGGTGAGGACGTCACGAATGACAAGAGGCTCGCAAAGGGCTCGGGTTGGTTTTCTACGGATGCTGACATGGCGGACCCGCGGAAATGCGAAGGGAGGACCATATGAAGTCTTCGTGGAACTGCGGACGTATGAGTGTACTGCCTCATGGAGTATTGGCAAAGCACGCACATAACGGGTGAGGGAAGTCTCGAGGAAAGCGGCGAGGCAAAGCATGACGGGACGATGCTTTCAGGGGCAGCCGAATGGCGGATATCGAACTCTCGGAGCCGTTGCGTGCGGTGGGTGTAGTCCGGATGTCACAGACGCTGCCCGACGCCCTCAATGCCGCCCGAGGACGACAGCTCATCTGCAGTATCGTTCTTGACGCTCGTAGAAAACGAGTGCGAGGATGGCGCCACAACGAGGCATTGAAGCGCAGCGACAGGAAGCCTCGATATTCCCACTCCATCGAGCTCGCGCATCTTCCGGCGAGAGACTCGCAGCCAGGCAAAGACCAGTGCTGGCGGCAAGGAGGGCGGATAATCGGTACGGGGTTCACAGGCGTCGCACAATGGAAGCGCGAGAAAGCGTCACACGGTGAATTGCCTGTATTGGACGTCTAAGAAGGCAATACGATGATAGTTAGACTGACGACGCACCCAGTTGGCAATCCATTTATCGATGGATCGGACCCGTCGGTCGTCTACGCAAATCTCTCAGAATTCAGCGGACAGAAAGAGGATTTAGGACGGACCGAGAACATCCTGCCAGCCATAGTATCTCCCTGGCACGTCTTTGCCAACGGGAAGTTCTTCAAACTACTCGGAACGTCGACTCGGAAAGTCGTCGCTGAAGAGCTCCGACTTGGTTGGCGGAGCATGCCGGCGGCCGAGCAGCACTATTGGAGTGATTGGTCGTCGTCGTCGATGTACTGGATGACGTCGCCGATGGGCTCGGGCGGAAAGCGCGACATGGAAGACGTGGAGCAAGAATGTCACATCGTGATTCGGCGGTCTCGACTCTCCTCCCGTTGCTTTCGACGCGTTTGAAGATGGCGGACACCTCCCTCCCGGACGAAATCATCTCGGAAATCCTCTCACCAGCCTTGAAAGTCCCCGACGAGGCCTTTGCGGACAACTCCGACCATCGTTCTCCCTTTGCAAACTACACCGAGTCGACATCCGCGTTCTTGGTAGTATGCAAATCCTGGCTTCGCGTGGCAACGCCCCTACTCTACCATGTCGTTGTCCTCCGTTCAAAGTCGCAGGCCACGGCTTTGTCCAAGGCCCTGCGCAAGAACCCGGAGCTCGGCCGTTTTATCAAGAAACTACGCCTCGAGGGTGGCTTCGGCTCACCCATGAACGATATCCTCAGCCTCGCACCCAATATCACCGATCTCTACCTCTCCCTCGACATCTTCTCCTCCGACACGACAGAGGGACTTTGCAAAGGCCTCCCATTGATCAATCCTTCGCGACTCATTTTGTACACGCACTCGTACAAAGAAAGATCCAATAAGCACCTCCGCAACCTTCTAAACGCGCTCTTGGAAGCAATTTCCGCCTGGGATCACTTGGTGGGTCTCTCGTTGCTCAATCTGTGTGCGCCACTCACCTCTACTAAGGTGTCCTTTGGAGCTCCCAACAACGAATTCAGCCCCGACGTTCACAAAATTGCTCTCGCCATAAACAATTCGAAGCTTGTGCAAACCCTCACCATTGGGTCGGGCTCAGCGGCGTGTCGCTTGTACGCATGGCTCTCCGACTGCCCGCTGCGCGAAGTTCGCATCACAGAAGCTTTAAGTCGGCTGGATATGGAGGAGCTCGATGAGAACCCGAGGCTGAAAGCCATAGCGGTCTATACAACGAGATTGTGAGAAGCCTTCCCTCTCTTTTACGCGATTACCGACGATCCACTTCAGGCAGGAGAAGAAGAAGGAAGCGGAGACGCCGTCTTATCCA
The DNA here is from genome assembly GCA_029282125.1 of Mycena amicta. NCBI lineage: Eukaryota > Fungi > Basidiomycota > Agaricomycetes > Agaricales > Mycenaceae > Mycena > Mycena amicta. Next base: position 224,215 of record JARIHP010000050.1, read on the forward strand.
GAGATTGCTCCATCGCTAAACCCATTCTTCACCCCAATGGCCGACAAACCACAGGAGACTCAAGATACCATCTGGTCGCGCATCTCCTACTTCGCCATGTCGATCCCCGAGCACGAGAATAACCCGACTCAGAAGAAACTGCCCTCGAAACTGCCGTTCCTTCTCGTGTCCAAGCAATTTCATGTAAGTTTGTGCGCTCTGCGCGTTTGATATCGGCTTGACTATCGTGCTAGCGAGTGGGGCTCCCTCAATTTTACACCGATGTCGTCCTGACACACCGACGCCATCCAGTTGAATTGGCCAACGTACTCGCATCATATCCTTTCCTCGGCTCACACATCACCACGATTCACTCGAATACTTTCAGCCGCCAATTTGAAATCTACTCTCCCTCTCCCTCTCCGGAGTTCCTGTCGGACTATGATCTTGTCTCGTCTGACAGCGACGACAGTGATACTCCCCTTCCATGGGACGTGCCTACCTCACTACGTCGTGTCTTTTCCCAAGCGACCCAGCTCGAGAAACTTGATCTCTTGGGTGAGGGCAGAGCAGATCGTTATACCGAAATTCCCATTCCGTGGGATGCCTTCACTGTCTTGGCCGAGTCAGCGGGCCACTCCCTTCGCGAGATTGGAGTGAATATCGCGACTGGGAAGGGTGCAACATCCGTCTTGGATGTCTTCTCTCGCTTCACGCAACTGGAAACACTGCGATGGAAGAGCTCAATCGTTTGCGACTGCACGGATATCGAAGAAAACACGACTGCGCTTCCGCAGCTACAACATCTGGAAGTGCGGCTGGCGGACTCCACATTCTTTGACACTCTCTCTGCGTTCAAGTAAGTTTCCGCGGCTCTAGACCGCGAGCGGATCTGATGATAATATCTCGTCAGGCCACCTTCTTTGCGACGTTTGACCCTTTGGGACGATGTGAAAACCGAAGCCGAAGGGTTCTTGTCTGACCGCGGATACTTGCTTACTGTCCTCGACATCCCCATCCGCCTCGTTAAAACGCTCGACCGCAGCATTCTGGATCTTTGTCCCAACTTGGTGTCCCTCGACATCTCGTGGTCTCTCTACTTCGGAGACCCTACAACAAATCAACCTCCGAACAAGGATGCTCTGCTCCCGACGACGCCAGCTACATCTTTAGAAAAGATCACTTTCCGGGTGGACTTTGCGTACGATTCAATCTCTTTGACTCCAGATTCTGATTTTCTCACAAAATACACAGATTCCAGGTTAGTCGAAAGGAAACGCCTGCCTGGGCTCAGTATCTCACCGATCTCCCGCTGGATTCAATGCCCATATTGACCCAAATTTTGCTTCCTGGAATGGAGTGGCCAACGACACAGTGCGGATCATACTAAGCTGACTGTTCCTCAAACTGAAAGAGTTGTAGGCGCGATATAACGAAGAGTCCCTGGGTACGTGCTGCGGAGGAGCTATTGAAATCGAACGTCAGTATGGTAGACAGCACTGGTAAGAAGTGGCGGCCGAGGTTGAAGGTCCGCGGTCGGTGACATATTCAAGCATGGCAATATTGTAGGCTACTTTCGCAACTAGCATGTATCCGGATCTCTAGCAACGACGTTCAAGCTTTGCGCGAATTTCATAAATTAGAATCGTCACGCTACCGCGACGCGACACGGAAAAGAAATTTGTCAGGCGGCATCTCATCCCCGGCCGGAGGAGGCGGTGCAGCTGCGATCACGACTCGCAAGCTTTCTCTCTCGACCATCACCCAGCCTGCAAATTCAAGAGATTATGGCGTCTTCGAGCCGCGAAGAGCTAAGCAGAATGAAGCGGCTTCCTGGCAGCTGCGATAGATGCTGGAAAAAGAAAGGTGCGCGGCCTAGTTGGTGCAAATGCCGATAGCTTCGTGCTAACCGCGTTTTGCAGTGCGATGTGAGCGTCTGGCGAGTCTCCTACGAAGCATCCACTCAATCTTTTCAAGGCGATCGTGCCACTATGGGCGGTACGACGTGCTCGAATTGTCTGAGCGTAAAGGCGGAGTGCACACATACGCGTCGAAAGGTGCGTGGTCTGCGATGCGGAATGTCGCTCACGTCAATGCAAATAAGGGCACAAAAAATCGGTCTAAAACGTCCATTCAGAGTCTCAAGACAGCAAAAGAGCTTGTAACCAGGCTGCTCTCGACATCAACCGTCTATATTCCCTCGACCGATCCAGCCGCCTCACACAAGGATCTACTCGAGGTTGCGCATTATGCTCGCGCGCTAGAGGAACAGGTCACTTCTTTGCAGTCTCAGTTGCTGCGAAACGCGGCGTCCTCGTCGGCTGCCCGCTCTCCGAGTCCGCTGGACAAACACACCGACAACCCTCCCGGCGGGTTCAATGTGCACAAGGATGGGTTTATACCAATACGGCCGACTAATCGAAGCTTTCAATTCGTCAAGGCCGCCCTCCAACACGTCCCTGTGCAAAGCCGGCCGATGCTCGACCTTCCCTGGAAGCGGCCAGAAGTGTGGACGCGCCAGCCAGTGCGTTCTTCATCTCCATCGTATCCATCCCGCTTATCGGATGCTAGTGGGAGATACTCGTCAGCGCAGCGTCCAAGCCGCAGCAAACCTTCCCAGAGGACGATCTCCTCTCCGCGCTGGTCGACATCTTCTTCGAGAAGGTCAACCCGATTCTCAGCGTCATCCACCAGCCATCCTTCCGGAAAGCGCTCTTTGTGGACCGAAAGCATATCCAGGACCTTCATTTCGGCGCTGTCGTCCTCGCGGTGTGTGCGCTGGGCAGCAGGTATTCGGAGGACCCGCGGGTCTTGCTTGAAGGCACGACTGACGAGCATAGTTGTGGATGGAAGTGGTTCTGTCAGGTCCGTCCGATGCATGCGATGTTCTGGCCCGAGCACCCGAGTACGCTGTATCAGCTTCAGCTCGTCGTCGTGCGTCGTTTATCCCGTCTTTTTTCCTTCCGAGGATAACATCCGGCAGCTGTCCATATCATTCATTTCCTCGACCGCGATGGGTTTACGAGAGGAAATCTGGACGCTCGCTGGCTTGGGTCTGCGTTTCGCGGAAGCTGCCGATATACATCGCCGGACTGGGGCCATATACAACAGCCTCACTGAGCTCGAGGCGGAGCAGTATCGTCGGGCCGTCTGGCTGTTGGTCGTGTCAGATTCGATTATCAGCTCGTTCCAGGGAAGACAAGGAATGGCGAAGACGATGCCGATTGACGAGTACGTTCCGATTCTCTTGTGTGCAATGTGGACTGACATAGGGTAGATTGGACCTTGACCTGCCGGCGGACTGCGATGAGGAGTATTGGGGCACCGAGGACGCGACCCAACCTTTTGGCAAGCCATCGAAGTGTGCGTTTACGCTGGCGTATGTGGACCTTGTCAGGATCATTTGGGATATCCAGGAGACTGTCGTACGTTCAACTCGATTCTCTATCTGGTCGTTTTGCTAAATTGAATGAAATGACAGTATCCCGAAGAAGGCGAGGCCGCAACTGAAGAGGACATTATCGCGTTGGAGTGCGTACTATATAGATTTTGGGACAGCGCCGAGTTAAACACACGCACAGTTCACAGCTGAATAGATGGGTCGAGCTGATCCCAGACCATCGTACGTCCTCGACCCACGTCAAAGGCCTACGTCTAACGACTGTAAAGTAAAATGGAATGCGAATCTGGAGGACTTGGTGCGTGTGGTGTTGGTGCACGCTGTCTTTGTTGATATCCCCAAAGGTCTTCCTCGACCAATCTGCAGCGCTGTGAGTCTCGTTATTGATTCAAAACCTCCACTCAACTTCTTTAGATACGCAACATACTATCATGGTACTTATCGTGAAAATATGAGTCAAATGCCCACTTACCGTCGTACACAGCACAGATAATTCTGCATCGCGTGTTCATTCCACTTCCTGGAAAGGAAACATCTGCGCTCAATCGACCGAAGGCACGTCAACGACTCTGTATCCAGGAGAGATATGCTAACCTGCGTTCATAGCTTCCCTTTCCCTCTCTTGCCATTTGCGCCAATGCCGCTCGTTCTTGTGCGCATGTTATCAGCGTACAGGCCAAACGCGGACACGGGCTCCTCCATCTGCCGACATTAACTGTGCGTTTTCTTGCGGTTTTTGCTTTCAAGCTAATGACTGCAGACAATCGTGTTCGACTGCGCAATCGTCCTGTTCGTCAATATCCTCAGCGGTGGACGGAAGATTCGCACGCAGGAGGACTTTACCAGCGCGACAGTGGATGTACAAAGGTGTTTGTCTGTTATGCGGCTGTATGAAAGACGGTGCGGATCCCATTCCCGAGCCTGTTTCCGTTAATAATGTCAGCAGATGGCGATTTGCGGGTCGACGATGCGATGCGATATGTGCGGGCCTGAACCTCATCAGGTTTGCGATCTTGTCGAATCCGTCGTTGCTTCCTGGTGCTGTGGAAGCAGTCCCGTCAACGTCGCCGAGTTCTGCCAGCGTCAGTAGTAACGACGAATCGTCCCTTTCGGATGCGGCGAGGCAACTCAAGACGCTGGAAGAGTCTATGGGCGCCGTCAGCCATCTCTTCACGCTTCCGCTGCGGACAGAGGAGCTAGGGAGTTATAACATGCCTCTTGACACCAATACGACGTTACTTCCGGATGGCCTCGACTGCTTACAAGACCCAATCGAGGTTCCACCGGCAGAGCAGTCGCACTCTGATTTCCAGATGGATTTGGAGGCGATGTTTGGGACGGGATTCTCTCCAGGTGAGTGGATTGAATAATTTGTGCTTGTTCCAGCTGATCGTTGCGAGCAGAGCAGTTATTTGGGGAGAGTACGCACCAATCGCTCGACCCGACTGTCTTGCAGCGGCCGGTGGATGCATGGAACATGTTTTCCCGTTACGAGTGAGTTTTCAATTTTACGGATTCCTCGTTCTTTGTCGGGCTAATCGGGCCATAGGTGGGGAGATTGGACGTCGCATCTTATGGATGAAACATCGTAGCCATAGCCTACATATGTGTCGAATATTTTGAGGACGTCGCATCAAAGTGTGACCGTAAATTCTCTCGCAGCGGCCATCGACGACTTCGCACTCCTTTCGCCCGTCGGAGCTTTCGGAGCCATGTCCGCTGCCATTTCCAACAGGAACAGACCCGACGCCATGATCACCCGCCCTCATCACAGGGCCAGCTGCTGGCAGCATCGAAGCCTGCGCAGGTCTCAGTTTCGTATATAACGAGTCGGCCCCGTTTCCCCGCGTGTGCATCTTCCACTCGACGCCATGGCCCTTCAGAAACACCTCCTCAACGACGCGGACACTCTTGTGGTCGATTCTCTCACTGGATTGTGCGCAGTGAATAACCAGCTGGCCTTCGATCCTCCGAACAAGGGTGCGTTTGTCTTTAGGCCTTGACGTTGTCTCACATCGCCCAGTCGTGTACAAGTCGAGTTTGGACCGCTCGAAGGTCGCTCTCATCTGTGGAGGCGGCTCCGGCCATGAGCCATCGCATGCGGGCTTTGTCGGTGCGAGCTCTCTCTCGCTAGACCGTCGTTGGCTAATAAAGACGCTGTAGGGGAGGGAATGTTGAGCGCTGCGGTGTGCGGGAACGTTTTCGCCAGCCCCAACTCGTCCCAGGTCCGAAGAGGTATTGACCTCGTTGAGAACGATGCTGGGTGCGCTGCTTCTTCGTCGTACCTCCGTCTTCTTACCTCTCTCTCTCTCTCAGGACACTTATTCTCGTCAAGTCCGTGCTTCTTGTATTCCCCGTCTTTGAGTTGAGATGTCCGCAGAAACTACACTGGCGACGTCCTCAACTTCGGGCTCGCGGCTGAACAGTATGCTGCCGAGCATGCAGACAAGTCTGACAAGGTCAAGTTTATTGTGGTCGGGGACGACGTGGCAGTGGGTAAAACTCAGGGTGGAATGGTCGGTCGCAGGTGCGTTCTCATTCCTCCGGCATTCCAGGTGCCTGACAGTGACAAAGAGGTCTCGCTGGTGTGGTGCTCGTCTACAAGATCGCTGGTGCTCTAGCCGCACAGGGCGGTAGCCTGGACGAGGTGTACGACGTGGCCCAGTATTTCGCCGGGCGAATTGGGACTATCGGTGTCGGTCTCGAGCACTGTCATGTCCCCGGAACTGCCCCACCGTCGCACTCGATCTCTGCCTCCGAAATCGAAATCGGATTGGGAATTCACAACGAGGCGGGAAATATGCGTCTCTCGCCGATTCCGCCGCTCTCCCAGCTCATTGCGCAGCTTCTCGACTACGTTACGTCTACGACCGACGCGGAGCGCTCGTTCCTCCCTTTCAAGCATGATGGCAAGGATGAGGTGGTTCTGCTGGTGAACAACCTGGGCGGTATGAGTGAGCTGGAGATTGGCGGTGTCGTCCGTGCTACTCGTGAGGAGCTTGCCACGCGGAAGATTGTCGTCAGCAGGATCATCTCTGGCACCATCATGGTATGCCTTTTTTTTCTTCCCGGCTACATCTTACTCACCCGACGTAGACGAGTCTTAACATGCCTGGCTTCTCCCTTTCCCTCGCCCTTCTTCCTCGTCCCGAGGACACGGATGCCCCCAAAGCCAGCCTTCTCCTTTCCCTCCTCGACGCGCCTGCACAGACCCCCGGCTGGAAATGGTCCTCTGGTGCCCCGCCCATAACACCTACCCCACTCGCACCCGCCCCAAACCCACCAGCCAAACGCACTCTCAACGCAAACGCCGTCACCGTATCTGCACCCCAGCCTGGCGAATTCCTCTCGGCACTCGAGCGCGCCTGTGTGGCCCTCATCGCTACTGAGCCAGAGATCACCCGCATGGACACAATTGCGGGCGACGGTGATTGCGGGTTGACGCTCAAGTCCGGGGCACAGGGTGTGCAGAAGGAGATCGAGGCAAAGAACATTACGGGGACAGATTTGGTCGCGGATGTGGTGACGATTGCCAAAGTCGCGGAGACGTATATGGGTGGGACGAGTGGGGCTCTTTATTCGTGCGTCTTTTTCTTCCTTGCTGTTTCGTGCCATGCGCTGAATGTGCTTGCAGGATCTTCTTCTCTGCATTGGCACAAGGCGTACAAGCTGCGGCGGCTGGCAAGACATCCACCGCTACTCCCGAGCTGTGGGATATCGCACTCACGTCCGCCCTGAGTAAACTGTACACATACACTCGCGCCCGTCCACCTTCGCGTACCCTCGTCGACCCGCTCGCTGCCTTTGTCGACGCATACGGCGGTGGGTTCTCCAACGCGGTCAAGGCAGCAGCTGCAGCTGCCGAACACACCAAGGACGTCGATGCCAAGGCGGGAAGGAGCGCGTATGTCGATTCGGCGATGCTCAAGAGCGAGAACGTGGCGGACCCGGGAGCTTGGGGTGTCAAGACCATTTTGGAGGCGATTTGAGTGTGGGGATGAGAAGGAGAAACGGCAAAAGTAGTAGTAACCAGTGAATTTGTACTATTATTATATGTACAGTAGGTCTCGTTTGACGAGAGCAACAAGAATCTTTTGTATCTAAACGCGACTTTGACCCTTCGTCGTCCGCGTCCCTTCAAGCGTGATCGCCACTTCTTCCCCGTCTTATCCACCATGCTCACATTTGATTTCAAAATCGTCTCCGCGATAGGTATCCAAGGACTCTTTGAGATTTCACGTCTGCAGAGAGTATGAGCAATTTCGCCGACGGAGAGAGGTTCTGACGTTGGCCACTCGCCGATTTCAAGAATCGAAATCTCTTGTGCTCAGGTCTCTCAACCGTGCGGCCACAAGTTCCGTCAACGTCGACAACGCGTCATGCAAAGCATCCTGGGCTCCGCCTCCCAACAAAACAAAAATACATGGTTGAAACATGATATCCAAGAGTTGGGACTAGTATCACGACATCATTCCTTCTGCTCCCGCGCCCGGAGCCTGCTCTTCAAAGATCATGAGCCCCTCGTCCGACGTGGATAGGATAGGAAGCATGCGCAGACTCACCATTACCGCCACTCAGTTAGTTTGGTACGGTGGCCGCCTCGTCGATGATCACACACTCCAGACACTTGGGCGGGCTGATGTTTCCGCGTCTACATGGTGTGTTCAATGAATATTCGTCTCCGGGAAACGAAGTATACGTACTTCGGTACTGGGGCTGGCGCAGCAGCCGTCAAAACGGCGAAAACCAAAGCGAGAAGGGTTGTAATGTTGAGCTGCATTCTTGTAGGACCAGGGGTGAAGTCCCATCGACCTGCTGGCCCATTTATACCCCCAGCAGTGCGTGTAAGTAGGAAGGCTACTAGTAAGTTTAGCGCAGGCTTCGCCGGGCAGAAGATGGTGATGCAGGGAGCTTTTGCTACAAGAAAAGAACAACTAGCCTAGAGAAGTCCTCGATTTCCCTATAAACCATTGACAGTGTACATCGTGCTGCGAAGATACTCCGAATGCTTGAATTAGTACGCCATCACCATCCTTAGCCCGGCCTCGGCCTGGGGCAGAGTGGCTGTTATATATTATAAGTATTTGCTTTGAGCGGAGTGGAAGAAATAAAGAGTGATGCTTACATGAAACTCCTTCGACACTAGGAGCAACGGAAGCTTCGGAGGCAGATTCCTCTGCACAGGGTTATGCACATGCTCGGGAATCGACATCGCGAAGTATAACACGCGCGCCCAGATGTGATCTTGTGTCTCCTTCGGTACATCGCACCTTGGGCTGAAGAACGGGTTGAGCAATGGAATAACTTCATTCAATACCGAGTGGTTCTCTGTGCCTGAGGTGTGAATATTGTCTCGATGAGAAGGACTAATTTACTTTATGACTTCAGAAACTACCAGAGCCTCGAGCTTGCTATCTGTCTTGAGAAACTCGACGTCCGCTTTGCTTGGTGGCGCGGTGACACGGATTTCGCGGATTGGGCATTCTGAGACACTATCGTATGCAATGGCCGCCATCTCTGCCGTCTCGACCCGGAGATATTGCAGGCAGTTGCAATCATCGAAACAGAAGAGCATGCGAATCAAATTATCGTTCCACTCGTTCCTTGGAGTGCTCGGTGTAGTTTGCAAAGGGCTAGCGATGATTGGAGGTGTCGGAAAACGCGTTGTCGGGGACTTTCAAGGCCGGTGAGAGGATTTCTGAGATGATTTCGTCCGGTAGGGACATCGAAACGCGTCGAAAGCAACAGGAGGATGAGGAGAGTGGGAGACAAGGCGCGTCACGGGGTGTGACATTCTTACTCCACGTCTTCCATTCCGCCCGAGCTCATCGACGCCATTGTCGAGTCCATCGACGCCGACGGCCAATCACTTCAATAATGCTGAGAAGAGACAATCACTTAGACGGGATATGACCAACGCTGGGCTCGACAATGAGTCGACACGGAAGGCGGCGCCAGCGACATATCGAGGCTCCCTGGCTGGCCCTCACTCACACTCGCTTCTACGGGAAGAACGAAGCCGCGGATGAACCGTCTCCGCCCGAGGACCATCCATTCTGACGTTGCGAGTCTGACCGTCGAGCGTCGGAGAGCTTCTGCTTCATCTGGACTACACCACCGCTCAAGAGCTCGATATCCGCCATTCGCATGGTCCTGAAGGCATCGTCTCATTATGCTCGCTACCCTCGAGACATCGTTTCGGTGCGTGCTTTGCGAATACGCCATGGGGCAGTACACTCAAATGTCCTCCAGTTCTACAGACCTCGTATTGTCCTCCCTTCGCATTTCCGCGCCCACCGCGATGTCAGCATCGGTAGAAAACCAGCCCAAGGCCTCTTGTCATCTGTGACGTCCCCATCCTGCCACCAACAGCGACCCCCCGTATCTTATTCGTGCCCCCCACCTCTCGACTATGCCTCCGCTCATTCATGAATGCCCAAGACCAAGTCCTTGCAATACGTTCTTCGATGGCGGCTCATGGCATCAGCCTCCAGGACAACGCCATAGACGACAATGACCTTCGAAAACTTTCCGCTTGATACCAACGTGGATATCTGAGGTGGGTCCGCACATAACGACTGCAACGCTTGCTAATACCTGCCCACAGAGCATCTGGACCCCGCGACGGACATTTTGGAACGCCGTATCATGACGAGTCATGCTCAGCGGGACCCGCTACCGTGACGTTCTCCGTTACCGAAGGACTTGGTGCGGTCATCGAGACCCTTGTCCACCAACCATACGCAATGCACTACCAATGCCCTCGACATGTGTCAACGTCAGCCTCGCTTCCGTGGCTAGTCCTCCGTCGTCCTTAGCAAGTGCCGGTCGACCTCCTACCTTCAAAATCCACTGCGACTCACTCAGCCGTCAAGCGAATCGGCGGCCCTCATCCGACGCGGGACCAGCCCCTCATCCTTCCTACCTCGGCAGCATTCCGTGACGCCGCTATCAGGGAGATGATTTCTCGTTCGGGGGATCCCGAGCGAGTCTTCTCGAGGACTTCATGTTACGCTTCCATATCGCCGATCCTTCCGCTAGCGTTGTGGTCCAGCTCGCGCCACTCCCAGCCACACGAGACGGTCAATTTCATCCGCCGACTAGCAAGTGTCGTTTGGCCGACCTCCTACCCTCGAAATCCATTGTGAACCACTCATCCGTCAAGCGAATCGACGGCCCTCACTGGCATTCGACGCGGAACCACCGCCCACTCTTCCTTCCTCGGCAGGGTTCCGTAACGCCGCTATCAGGGATGAGTTGTCGTTCGGGGGGGATCGCGAACCAGTCCGCTCGAGCACTTCCTGTTGCATAGCCGACACTTCTGTGCCACCGACCGTCATGCGCTGGCAGGTCGATACATCGAACGCTACTTCCCGCCACAAGACGGTCGACGAGAGCGACACGAGCCCGCAAGCTCATCCGCCCACTGCGCGTTCCCGACCGACTCTTCTCGAGGACTTCCTGTTGCGTAACCGACGCTCTTATACCGCCGACCGTCATGCGCTAGCAAGTTTGCGGTCGATCTCGCAACATAGAACGCTATTTCCAGCCACAACCTCATCCGCCGACTGCGCATTCTTTCCTTTCCTCCAAGATATCCGCGCTCTCAGCAGGGTTTCTGCACCGCTATGTCGTGGTTCCTGGAGATCGCGAGCGAGTCCAAAGTCTCGTCGAATGGAGAAAACGAGCTGCTGCTGCTGCTGCCGCACCACTCAGCCGAATCCGCCCCACGATATTCGGTCCTCCCCCTCCATTTCACGATTCCTTCTGAAGGATGGGTTTGGATAAGTCCGAGTCTGGAAGTACATCACGAGGGATACGTCTGCCGCCGTATGACCCTCATCCATCGACTTCGCGTTCACTCCATTGCTTTTGGTGTTCCGCAATGCCGCTATATTGACTATGATGTCTGTGCCCACCGGTCCACAGTCTTGTCCGAGGGAGTCTCCCGCTGGATCTGCTACCCCACCTGCCCCTCCAGCCTATCTACTGTCGTCTACTGTCGCCACCCTCCGACCGCCCCTTGCGGCGCTTACTGGTACAATCCTTCACCGAGTATGGCGATCCCCGCCCCAAAGAGACATTCATGGAGACATTCCTGTGCGAAGTCTGCCTACTGGATCCTGAGGAGGGACTGGGTGGCTCGATGCAGCCCTCGTCTGCTGTCATGGGTGCGGATTCATGCCATGGTCGAGGACCACCGTATCCTTCAAGGAGTGTGGGTAGCACTGCGGTAGAACAAGCTCTTCTAGTCCTTTACTTTGCGCTGTGGAAAGCTGTTCCATATTCCGAATGTATCTACATATTACTGTAGCGAGGAAGAGCTTACCATTCGACGGTCAAAATTTGGGCGTCACATCTTGTCACACCTCTTCGCCCTTGCTCCGCGCCACCATGGACGCGACCAGAACTCATTGACCTCATCGTCGACAATATCAACGACAGGATACCGCCAAAGTTGTGTTCCCTTGTCGCCTCGGTGTTCTGTCTGGCTGTGCCAAAAACGACTCCACCTCCGCTCGGCAGATGTGGGCTAGCTCAACAGCTGCTGTTGAACAGCACAACCTTCACAGCTGGCGATTCCGGGGAGGGTCCTCTCCATTGTACTCCAACGGGAAGCACAGGATCATCTCTGTTACCGCAGCTCATGGTAACGTTCCTCAGATACACCGAGCGGCGGCGGCGGCTGAAAGCCTATATCTGTCGTCCCCAGTCCAAGGAGGGTCCACAATTACCCACGTCTGGAATTCGATCAACATGGCTGTACTCGGGTCGACGCCAGCAAGCCTGCCAGTGTCCTGAGAAGACAACAGGCGCTCGGGATTTCGAATGGAATGCCAAGCTCAGGCTGCTTGCTGTGTGTTCTGGAGAGCCTCTTCGACCAAAAGACCAGGCGGCGCCTGGATCCCGATATACCAGTTCCTACCTCTGGGATCCCTTCAGTAGTACTTACAGGCTGGCTTCGACTCGGAGGGGGAGGTTAGGGTTACTCAAGTCTAGGGTCCAGACATCACACGCTCATCGCAGGCAGGGCTGGCTTCTTTCCTTCGAGTCTAGGGTTCAGACGTCTGGCGCCCGTTACAGCAAGATGCAGGAAGAAAGATGGTGTCTCAGTGGTGGCACGTTCCAAAAGATCCGGTCGCGATTCTGCTACCGCCACCCGGTTGTTTTTTGAAGATCGAGAAATCGGTAGCCTCTGGGAGTCTAGGGATCATACACGGCAGTGATGAATTAATTACCACAACCCGCAAGCCTCATATGCCCTTACTGCATCAATGCTCTCTCTGTTCTGCTCCTCTGCCCACCACCACCCGCTGGCAACATGTCGGCGCCCGTGTTCGACCCTAATGCCACTTTTGGTAAGCTGAGGTGTTCGGCCCACAATCCTTACATGTTTTCTCCAGGTGCACTTCTCATTGGTGGCTTGGCCTCCACTCTTCTTTTTGGAGTAACCAGCGGACAATTTTATTTCTATTACACACATTTCCCGGAGGACGCTGTGATCAAAGCAATGGTCAGCTTTGTTTGGTACGTCCAGTTGAATTGTTGCATGAGCATTGCGCTAACACAGCGGCAAATAGGCTCGCCGAGGCCACTCATGTCGGCTGTGTCTTCCACACGCTGTATACATGGCTGGTTACAGACTACGGACACCCAGAAAGTCTTCTGGAACGCCCACCTCACTCGTTCCTTGCCTTCACTTTCCTCGCTGGAATCATTACAGCCTGTGGTAAGTGAGTGGTATTCACTCTACGCTTCCACAGCTAATGCACTTCGAGTCCAAGTATTCTTTTCCTACAGGATCTATGTCCTGTCCAGATCCATCATTATACCCTGCCTTGCCTATACTCTCTCTTTCGGCCGCTTCATAATAAGCATGGTTGTCTTTAGTATTACCCTCAGCACGCCTTCGATTGGAGAGTTTATCACCAGGTGGAATAAACTATCAGTGACGATCTGGAGTCTGAGTGCGGCGGAGGATATCATAATTACCGTTACCTTGGTGTCTTTGCTGCGGATGCAAAGAGGCCGGATGCATCATGATCAGTGAGTACTTGTCAGCTTCACATATGTGCATGTTGATACTAGTATTATAGCACAACCGCCTTGTTGGACAAAATTATAATGTGGACCATTGGTATGGCTCCCGACGTTGAATTCTTCTGGTGACTGCTCATCAGGGAATGCACAGAAACCGGTGTACTAACCAGCACATTTTCACTGGCACAGTTGGTCTGTGTACGTCACTTTGTAAATCATTTCATGGCAGTCAGCATTCTAACTTGAACTCCTCTTTTCCAGTTCCATGTGATGCCGGGAAACTGTCCGTCATATTTCTTCCTCAAGGCAATGGCCCTCTGATTTTATATGTTTCACAGTTGTTTGGGTAGCACTGTTCATTGTCCAAGCGCGCTGTGCGTTCTCTTGGTCCCATGTTGCCGGCCGCAGCCATTGATTGTTGAGCCACCTGTAGTGTTCGCAAACTCTCTCTTTGCAAGGTAAGCTTCTCATCTTGAACACTCTTTAATAACACCTGGCCAGCTTCAATTCGCGCTTCATCCTCCGCGGAATACGCCATGACACGGGACTCAACGGCCAACTGTCCCTATCTCTCCCGGCGGTGCGGAGGTTCAAGTTTTAGAGACGAAGTTCCCAGGCTAATAAGAAAATCTTTAGCTTCAGGCGCGAAACAACACTTTCAGTCAGCCTCAGGAGATCTCTGTTGAGATGCAGAAGTCCACCGAGTCAGGGAGGAATACCAAATTTGAATGAAAGCTGTTAGCTCTGAAGGCAGAAGAAGCTATTCGCTATATAACATAACATGCGAAAATCAATGACATTATCTATCTATCGACCCGCCGTTGGCCGAGCAAACTAGGATTACTGTCTCGTTGCCGTACTACCGTAGTACTCCCGGTTTCGGATGCCAGTCGGTGCAGCACCTGTTTTCGACCTCCGAGCTTCCAGATGACGCCAAGGACTGCGGCGCTGAGCTCACTGGGAAGATAGCTCCAGTTGGCTCGCTGGATGCTAATGTCATGGACGTTCTTGAGCCGGCGCAACACCGAGATCACCGCGTGTACGCTCTTTTCGCTGGCCCGAGTAGCGGCAGATTGAGGTATAAGGACGCTGCAGTTCGTGACATAGACAGCAAGGTGAGGAAATTTCGCTAGGTGAGCGGCTGCGTCCGCGTACGAGACCCGGCCACGATCTCCGTCGGTCGTTGGTTCCAGGCTGAGGCGGGCCAGAATACGTTTTTGACAAGGCTCTAGGAATAGAGATGCGGCGAGGCAGTAGGCACGGGGAAATGCTTGTCCGGTATCTCTTCCACGATAAGACTGATGAGTTCTGAAGGGATAGAAACCATCCGCTACTCGTGGTGGAGGTTCCGGAAAAGCTCTGTACGGCATGTGACGGATATCAGTGACTGATTGACCGCATTCAGGCTTGTTTCCGACCGCCTCACCACGAAATTATTGCTCAAGATTCACTGTTTGAACATATCTAAACGGAACGGCTGCATTGTAGGTAGCCTTTTACTCGCCTCATCGCGTACAACTGACTCAGGCTGCCAAGCCCAAGTACACCGCTTCGCAAGCCCTGTTTTATCGACCGCCGCCCGGAACTTGAAGCATCGAAGTCGCATCTCCACCTCCGTGTTTCACCCTGTTTCCCACAAAACCGCCTCTTGATTCTCGGCTCTTTTTCCTTTACCATGAGCGAGTTCAAGACGCTGCGCTCGGCCAAGCTGCAACAGCGCGACAAGGCGTTGACCGCTGCGCCAAAGTTTATTCGCGAGCGACACAGCACGTTCCTCGCGGCCAGCGCGTCTGAAATCGTCGTGCGAATCGGGAGCGGAGAGTGGACGGCGACGGAGGTCGTCACGGCTTATGTTGCGCGCGCAGCAGAGGCTCACGCGGCGACGAATTGTGGAACTGAAAGTGCGCGTCTCTTTTCTACCGGTTCAAAAAAAAAATTGACTGGAATCGACGTGTGGCAGTTTTATTTGAAGATGCTTTGCGTGAAGCGAATGCGCTGGACGCTGATTTCGCCGCGACGAAGAAGTTGCGAGGGTTGTTGCATGGCGTGCCCATCAGCTTGAAGGTGCGCTACAATGTTCTGTACGCTACTCTTGTGCTAATAAGTTTCCCTAGGATCAATGTCTGCTCTTCGGCTTCTCTGTACTCCGTCATAGTCTAATCCGCAAACAGTCGATGTCGTGGGCTACGATTCGTCCATGGGATACAGTAAACTCCTTCAAAAACCCGCCTCAACAAATTCCGATGCAAGTCCGAGTCGTTCTTTGTCCTCGCGTCTCTCTTATGCTTCCCTATAGATAGCAGCCCTGCTCCGTGCTGCCGGCGCTATCCCCATAATCAAAACCAACGTCCCACAAACGCTGTTCGCAATGGAATGCTCCAACCCTGTTTTTGGGGCGACCACCAATCCGTACAACTCCTTCTACTCGTCAGGCGGGTCTTCGGGCGGGGAGGCTGCGTT
The DNA here is from genome assembly GCA_029282125.1 of Mycena amicta. Lineage (NCBI taxonomy): Eukaryota > Fungi > Basidiomycota > Agaricomycetes > Agaricales > Mycenaceae > Mycena > Mycena amicta. Next base: position 240,095 of record JARIHP010000050.1, read on the forward strand.
ATTGGCGATGGACGGCTCTGCGCTGGGAGTAGGTAGCGATATCGGCGGCAGCCTGCGCGTTCCAGCGGCACTGTGCGGAGTTTATTCGTTGAAGCCGAGTATGTTGAGAGTGTCCTATATCGGCGCTGGTGGTCAGTGTTGAGATTCCTTTGCATGAGTGGGTTTCTGAAGGGAGTTTTCGACAGAACCTACGCCGGGATTCGATGGAATAATCAGCGTGGCGGGTCCCATGGGGCGGTCAGTCGACCTGTCTCCTTCAATCGTGGAACTTTTTCACAGACCATGCAGCTCAGTCGATGACCTCGATATTTTCGCCCGTCTCACGCTTGGAGTGCCAGGGAGGAGCCATACCGTCTCACCAATCCTCTATAGCGAACCCAAACTGACAGAGAAACTTCGATTCGGATATTATACCGGTGTGTAGCGCACCGTCCATTCGTATTCACCGCCATGACTCCGTCACTTGCAGAATTCTACGTCAAAGCTTCCCCCGCCTCTCAACGTGCTGTCATGGATACTGTTGCTGCGTTGCGCAAGCAAGGTCACGAATGCGTGGAGGTGGAGATTCCCACTCGTCAGTCCAATCTACTGCGCTGCTCCATGAACTGACATGAAAACAGCCGATGAGGTTATGAGAATCTACGTCGCCCTGTGTTCTGCCGATGGGTACAAGACCCTTCTCTCTGGAGTCGGATCGGACCCGGTGGAGGAGGCGTTACAGCCCATTTCGATCCTCCCGGCGCTTCCATGTGTGTTTTGCTTGCGCGCATTGTTGTGGCAACACTAACGCGTGATGCCAGGGTTTATCCGGAACCTCATAGGCTGGGTGGTCGGTTTCCAGGATCCACAACTATCGCATCTGCTGGCTGTAAATGGTGCCAAATCGGTGCAGGAACTGTTTGAGTGGACGGTGAAACGGGATGACTATGTCGCGACCTTCTACCGTGAGGTGAGCCACGTTCACATGTCCGAAGTGATATCCGCCTGAGTTGGTTTTTTTAGGTGTGGGATAAACACCAGCTGGATGGAATCATTGCTCCGATGCTCGTATTACCGCAACTGCCTCGTGGGTAAGCCGTCGACATCCATCCCTCGCCAATTCATAAACTTATCTCTGTCCCAAGGTCATTCAGCAGTGTCTTCCAAGCCTCCGCTGTCACAAGCCTGTATAATGTGGTGAACTCACCCGTCGGCTGCCTCCCCGTAACTCGCATCGACCCCACCCTCGATGCGCTTACCCCCGAATGGACCTCCTCCGAGTTGACTGCTCCCTCGATGCTATACAAAACACTCTACCTCGGGTCTTCCCTGCCCACCATGCCGCAACATCTGAGAGGGAAGCCGATGTACGATGTGAATCTCATGAGCGGGATGCCTGTGGGCGTGCAAGTTGTTGGGAGGAAGTGGGAGGACGAGAAGGTGTTGGGGATGATGCGGATTGTGGATGACGCCTTGGGCCCAAGGGGCTTTGGGCCGGGCAGTTGGAATGGAAACAGTGCTTAACGATCTACAAAGTACAATCCTACAACGCAGAGATCTTCCCACTAGGCTGACGTGTATGCATCTCGACGGAGAGCTCCGGATTGCCACTAAAGGCGAGCCTTTCCTGATACTAATATATAATGGCCATTAGCTTTTCTCAGTGAGTGTAGTTCCAGGAAACCCTCACCGTGTTGGGATGCTTATGTATATTGGAAAACGAGAGCATGTTTCCCGAGCCGCTCAGCTCATTGCGGATTCCGCGGAGGACGCTCCGCGAGTTGAGACTTGGGGTGGGATAATAGATCAACTTGTATCTCGAGACAGCGTGCAGAGAACCTACCTGGCAAGGAGGGAATTGGCGAACACTATACACGGTCAGTGTTTGCAGCACACAAAATGCAAACATACAGCGCGCTTCTATGGCAAACAACCCCATCCAGACGACTATAAGAGTGAATACGTGACAGGACTAGGCACGCAATATGTATGCGTGCTCACGGTTGTTTGGCATAGCGTGAAACTACAAACGTTAGACTAGAACGAGATACGTGGCCAAGGAGCATACACAGATGAGCATAACCACGGTGAACATGCTATGCACGAAATTGAGGTATATTTGCAAAAGCTATGTCCGGGACCGACCTTGTTACTAGGCCGGTCTCTGCACGATTCATCATGAGGGACTTCCACACTACACTAGAATCACGTTGTAGAGCACGCACCGATAGTCCACATGATAATTTTGTCTAAAAAGGCTTCGGATCTGGAGGGATGTCAGTATCCTTGCGCACACATGAGGCAAGACTCACTGCTTATGCACACTCCCTTTCTGCGCCCACAACCAATACACCAGAGACACGGTGATCGTGACATCCTCCACTGCACTCAGACTCCATGTGGTCAGCAGAAGCCACTGGTGCTTGACATTGAACTCCCCGAGGGTGCTGCTAAGGAGGTTGAGTGCGAAGATGGCAAGACCCATGCCCAGGCGCACGGAGGAAAGCGCAAAGGTGAAGTAGGGGATGATGCGGGACCTGGAGAGAACATAGATTCGGAAGGAGAAGAATGTTTGCACTGGGAACGTTAGCGGTTTGGTTTGGAGGAGGCGATAGATGTACCACAGACGGCGATTATGACAGTAAGGAGGACAAAGGCAGCCAAAGACCCCGGCGCTGGGCCCAGAAGCCGCTCGGGATGCCCATAGTCCAGGACCAGCCAAGTATAAGTTGTGTGTGAGACGGTGCCCAGGTGGGCCGCCTCACATACCCTGTGCGTAGGCGCGTCAGCGTAGATGAAGGAGTGGGATTTCAGGACTCACCAAACAAATGCGACGGTGGCCTTGATCATGGCAGCGTCCGCCGGGAAGTGCATGTAATACATATAGGTCTGCATGGTTGTCACCCCGAACAACACGGTTGACAAGAGAGTCCCAATAAGCACCGCGCCTGGAGTAGATAGATAGTCCGTCAGCGTTAGGGTTCACACCCGTCAAGCGTTGAGCTTACCGAGGGTGGGGTTGGGGTCAAAGGCGGACATGGTCGGAGGAATGACGATGAAGATTCCCTCGGTCGACAAGTATATAAGCCCTTGAACTCCGTGCCGACTCGGATGCATATAGTTCTTACCTCAGCGCGATCTTTCAGACCCCACAACAGGGATCTTCCCGCTGATAAATTATGGTCCCCAAAGCACAGCCCATACTCCATGGTATGATAGTGACCCGCATCGCTGCACTCCACGCGTTTTCATCTGAGCCCAAGAATAGCTCGGCCAGAGGCAGCACATTTAGCTTCCTGTAAGTTCAGAACCTCAATGAGAGCCAGACTTGAAGAGGTGGCAGCTTCCAGGGAGTTGTCAATGGAGCAACCGCAGTTGGCGTAGGCTTGGTAAATGTGGATGGAGAGCGTTGTCGACTTTCCGGAGCTGCGGCGGTCTGCAAGTACATCAGCCGAGTACAAACAGGTTGGGCTGGTCCGGTGTCTGGGATATGATGAGCCCGATGAGCTCTGGAGGCATTGAATCCACGGGCTGATCGTGGCTGGACGTGGCGGTGAGAACCAAACCCGCGCCTGACGTGATGTCACCCGGGGCCGATCTTCCCTTCAAACGAGCTCTGCCGATCTAAATGAAATCTCGCAGTTTTGCACTGCATATGCTGCGCGTTGACTGCGCTGTCCTTTAAAGCTTTGACCTTCCTGCTTTGGGCAAAGCCCCAGTCTCAGCGGCTCTGACTCGGCGCAGCCCGTCAGTCACCCTGTGACATCCCTTCTTGCTCCCGACGCCCATCCTCCATCCTCAAGCCCTCTGAACACATCCACCATCATACCATCTGCCTCTCCGCGACGTATCAAGGCCACGTTACCGCTTTGACGTTTTTTCTATCGTAAAGCTCTTCGAGTCCCGCGAATTATGTAAGACTCTTTCAAGACTCTCAAGACCCCGCCACGATCCACTCAGTCAAGAAGCATCAAGACAATGCATCAAGCTGCATCAAGACGCCGTCTGCCCTCCGAGTCGCGCAAGCTAATTACAGCGACAACTTTTCCGGTGGTCTTGGCTCCGCGCGAGGCTTCGACACGATGGATACGACGAGAAATTGGGTGTGGGTGTGACGAGGATGGGAAAAAGAGCATGAACGGGTTGGACGGGGTCTCGAGGTGCGTGGGCCATCGTCGTGTAGACGATTTGCTGATGTTCCGGTTTCCACACAGCCCGAGTTGCCAGATGGACCACTACTCATCCACCTCTTGCCGTGACGCCGCCTCCCACTGGCTCCGCCAATCGTACTACCAATGCCTCAACAACCCGATCGCACCCGACCAGAGCCGCTTGGATGGTCATGCAACGAGTCATGCGACCTCGCACGCTTGAGGTGTGCGCTGTTTTCACAAAAGGGATTTGCTCATGTTCTGCAGCAAGATTGCAGTGTACGAAACAATAATTGTATTACATCCTTTTCGCAGTCGGCGCGGAGCCCACACTCATGTTGTGATATCGGCCAAAGTGATTTCGGGTTTGTCGGGACTCGGCAAAATACGACTGACCTACAATTCATTCGTCAATGTCAGTGGTCCCGGCCAGTAGTGAGGTGTATCGCATCCCGATACTAGTAGAGTACAAGCTGGTTCGATGACATTACATGTATACTTCAAATTCCACCATAGGCTCACGCGGAGCGGAATCGTGATCCACCACTTCCATGCCCATTGCAGTTGCCTTGGACAGTGCGCTCCTCAGAGCATCCAAAAATGTTGGGAAATGCTTGGTTGCATACTCGGCCTTCGCTTCCGCCACACTCAGCCCAATGTCATAATCAAAACACATGAACGGAACCCAGCGGGCTGCCGGTCCCGAGCGGCGGGAGAGATATTCAGCAAGCAGATCGTCGAGCTGTTGTATGGCTGCTGGGATTATGTAGGTCAACTTGTCCGCGCCACTTCGAGTGCCGCCGAAGACTGAGAGTTCGGGACGAAGGACGAGTTCCGTGAGAGCCGGGACCACCCCTTGAGTCAAGGTGTTGGATAGGAAAATGGGAAGAAGGTATAGTATGCCGTCTGGTTGCCTGCGGAAGTCCTCATAATCAAATGAGATGCTGAGGTACCGCAGGCAAGGGAGGTGCGGCAGTGCGATGTTGTTTGCGTATACTGCTTGTTGTGCTGCAATGGGTATCTTTAGCATATGAAGATATAGCTGAGGCTGGTGATTACTCACCCGAGAAATCGATAGATATGCATTCCAGCGTCGAAGCAGTCGCTGAACATAGCGCCGGCATCACGAATGTACTCGCAGAGCCTACGGGGGCAATGACGAGGAGGAAGAGTGCACGGAGACGACGGGTGTATTGCAGAAGGAGAGAGGATTTCCGGGGAGAGTCGAGATCCTCTAGACTCACATTCAACCGTTCGATGGATGTTTTGGTTGGGGAGACGTTATCGCCTTCAAGTCCCGATGCGTCGGCTTGAACGCTGAACTGATGAAGAGATACAGCGGGACAGGCTGTCAAAATATGATGCATGGCAGTGCGAGGGACCCTCGTGAAGCCTACAAGTCCTAGCTGTCGCAGGGTACCGCGGCCACGCGCAGCTCGGATAAAGTCCAGCAAAGGTGCAGCAAACTGATGCGGCACGTCCTTCCACTCATGCGCAGGCCAACGCTCTGAGAAGATGGAGAGTATCGAGACTCTGGTGAGTTTGGTCAAGAGCGACCGAAGAGGCTTGTAGAAGTCGTCCTCCACACCGGAGACACCGACGACCAGCTCCAGGACCTTGACGTATCCCGCGAGGTGTGGATACGCGTCGAAGCGCGCTTCGGCTTCGAAGTACGTCCGTATTGCGGCGTGTGAGTGCTTGGTGAGCTTAAGTTTCCGTAGGAGGCGCTTTTGGCATGGCTCGCGAAATGCAGTCGTGACGAGACTGCACGATTGGAGCGTTGGGTTGCTGCTAATCTCATCGACGATTGCGTCGATGAGCTCGGGTGGGATGGCTTGGAAGGGCATTTCGAGGTTGTGTACGCCGCTGAGAAGGGTGAAAGGGGTGTCCCTGACCGAGTCCCTGATCATGATGGTCGCTGGCTGTGCGTCAATGGAATTTCGGGGACGGAAGATCTTCTCAGTAAGTACTAAATACTTTTGTACGAAAGCTTCCAAAAACGTCGATGTTCGGTTGAGATCATTACCGGCCACCTCCTTCCTCTCCACAATGGTCGAGCTACCCGTCGACCTCGTCGACCTCTTTGTCGAAGAAATCTCCGAAGATGATATCGAATCGCTCAAAGCCTGCTGCCTCACTGCCCGCGTATTCCGCCTACCGTGTCAGAAACGCCTCCTAAATTCCGTTCACCTTTGCGATTCCTTCCGCGATCCAAAGCATTACTAGGGCCTGCTTCGCACCTATTCCGAAGTCTCTGCCCTCTTCGGGACGACTCCCTACCTCGCTAGCTACGTCACCAGGATTCGTGTCTAGCTTCCTAAACCCTATAACGAAGCGATTCAGACTAGGTGGGAGCGGGAGAAGGACATTGCAGAGTCGGTCTTGCGCTGGCTGAGGAATCTGAGCAAAGCGATCATCTATCTTGATGTCCGGGACTTCTCCGACGAGTTCAGTATCGAGGCACTTGCTGCGAGGAGTGAATGGCTGGATCAGAGCTACCCTGCATAGGATCCTTGCCGTTGCACTAATGTCAGGATGGCATTCGATCCCGACGAAGGCCCCAGCGGAAATGTGCCATCCGGGCGCCTCACAACGTTGAAAATCGAGCGAAGTCGGCCAGTCTACAAGCTACTCCTTCGTCCCGAGTACTATCGAGACGGTCAAGTGGTACCATGGTTCATCCACCTTGTCATCTGGAAGGACAATTTCAGCAATCTGCCAGTGCACCTCGCTGGATTTTGGGCGGCCCTCCGGCAGGCAATGCCCAAATCTGAAGCAAAGGGTATACTTCTTTTGGATGGAGATGGGGAGAATTACTAGGCAAAAAGTCGTATCATGGTTCGGATCTGCCGATTGGGACCTACTAGTACTTAGTGCCTTTTTATCTTAAAATCTTAAGCCAATACTTATGCTTCTCCCGGGCCGTTCCTTACTGCGATGTTGTTTTTTGAAATCGTCGGACTACCCGCGAAACTGTATGATCGTATTTCTCACAATTTGCAAATCGTGCACTTATATCGCGATGGCGGACCCAGCCAGGTTTCGACGGCATGCGTTGCAACTGCCTGCATGTTTTTGTTTCCTGACATGCATTCAAAGCATCGAAAGCAAGGCCCCGGCTGAGGGTGTGACGCCGAGTGACTCCGCTGAGCGCGACGAAGTCCTCCTGCCTGAGGACATCACCATCTTCCCCTCCTCCCGCGTCAAGAGCTCCCGAATCCCGACAGCATATTCTCAAAATGGTCTCGAACGGGTGTAAATGACTGCGCCTTGTGCTCCCATCTCGCCGGGTACAAAGGTATGATACGGTACATTGACATTGGGTCAGCCAGCATTGCAGTAAACATAAGGCTACGAAGCGAATGCCCAGCCTGGTCTCAATCACACATCCTTCAACCCCAACTCCTCCGCAAGTATCTGTATCGCCAAATGCTTGCTCATGAACCGCACCTGCTGGAACGCCCCCAGCGCGAACCACAGCTTCGGCACGCCCGACGGGCGATAGGCGCGCCGTATCTCGCCTTCGTGGTCCATGCCCCAGACCTGCATTTCCGCGCTGGGATGTTCCGAGTTCCGCCCGAAAATTGCGGTATAGTGGTCGATGATTGGGGAGTAGCCAGTCCTACATAATAGAAAGAGTCGGCTGCGAGGTCGAGAGAAGGGAGGGGAGGAGAGTGACGTACGCGAGAACCACGACATCCGCCTCGATCTTGGACCCGTCCGCAAAAACGACACCGTCGGGATCGATGTGGGTGATTTCGACGCCTTGTTTTATCTGCGTGATGTCTGAGCCAAGGGAAGGCGAACAACGAGCGGAGTGACTTTGACTTTGCCGTCGATGATAAGCTGGCCGCAGCCCATGTCCATGACTGGAGAGGAACATCAGCAGCCTCTCAGGGAGAGCCAGACGAAAGACGTACGCGTTCCAGAAGCTACCCGCTATCCAAACGCGTCAGCTCAAGATGAAGCCCGAGAGCCCAAGCTTACATCAAACAAAAAGCCCAACAACCCGACCTCCCCACCGCCCGGAGTCATCTCCCAAGTCAGCTTCATCCCCGCCTTGGCCAGCCCGTCATGTAGCTTGCGGTCGATCCTCTTGAGCCGCTGCGTGATCCCCACAGCCATCCTGAGCAACAGCGCCGGCGGGGTCGCGTTGTTCGCAAAGTCCGCGTCGGCAGCAGAGTACTGCGGTGGGTATTGGGCACGGAAGAGCGCAATATCAGCGGTGCGTGCTGAGAGGACGCAGGTCGCACTGCGTTGGACCATCGTGACCTGAAGTGAGTGAGACTTTGAAGATGGTCTGAGAATGGGATGGACGAACCTCGGCGGCACCTTTGAGGACAAAATCCTGGCACATATCGGCGCCGGAGTTGCACTAACCCGTTGATTAGCACGAGTTGACAACAGCAACAGCAACGAGACTCACCGCTCCGACAACGACGACTCTTTTCCCAGCAAATGGTGCGGCGCCCTTGTGTTCGTCGGAATGATACATCGTGCCGCGAAAATGGCTCATCCCAGGCCACTGTGGAATCTTCGGTTTCCCGACAGTGCCCACCGCGAGCACGACATGCCGCGGGGACAGAGAAACCTTGTCGCCGGCACGGTTGACTTCTACGCGCCAACGGCCCATAGCGTCGTCGAATACGGGCTGCGACGCTATCTCGGTAGAAACCCATACGGCAAGCTCTTGACTGATGGCGTATCCCTCCAAGAAGTCGCCAATTTTCTGCTTCGGGAGAAATTTCGGGAAGGTGGTGGGCCAGGGATGGTATAGCACTGTGACGGAGGTCAGTATCGAGATTGGGGACGAAAAAACGAGGCTGACTATAGGAATGGTAAGCAGGAGTGTGGAGAGAAAGATTGGGATATCTGAAGGCTTTTTAGCGAAGACGAAAACAGACGACAATGCACCCACCGATTCCGCCATACATCGCCCACTCTTGCTGTCTTCTCAATAACGAGTGTCCGAACGCCCATTCGTCCCAATCGCGCCGCACACATGAGGCCAGCCTGACCCGCACCAACTATGTCGTCCAATGAGCACGAATGGCAAGCAAAAGGAAAGGATCTGTACCAATGAGGACAGTCGGATCGCGCTCGATCTCAGCAACGCGCTTTGCATGCAGTTCCTCCCAAATATCCTCCGTATACGCCTCAGGGCTCTCCTGCTCTTCATGCCCATTCAAATCCTCCATATTCATAAACAGGGTGTTCGCCCTCCACGCGCCGTCCGTCGGGTCGCAAACGAGTCGGAAGAAGGCGCGCCCGACAGCAGGCGGGGATGTCAATGAGAATGTGAAGACGCCAGAGACGCCGAACACGCCTGAGTTCGCCGGTAGGGGAAATGGTGTCGGTGGACCGAGGCTGGAGGTCACTTGCAATGCGAGAGCGTGCAATCCTGCATGAGCAAAGCGCGACGACTCGGCGAGGAAAGCCGCGATATTGGCTCGTCCAGAGATAGTCCGAAAGTCCCATGAGAAGCACAAGAAGTCTGAATGCAAAGCTCGGTTCATCTGGAGACGATTTCAGGGAGATACGAGCTCACCACGCAGCCATCCAGTCGCAAGTATCTGCTCCGCGAACGCCTCGACATCGACGTTGCTCACAGCGGTATCCAAACGCCCTAGCCACTCCGTCGCAATCTGCAGTGCCTCTTGTGTTGATATTCCAGCCACGGACGCGCTCATGACTCTCGGTTGGATGCCGACAAGCTAGCGCGGTGAGAAAGCAGTAATGTCATGTGTGGGGAGGCTCGGTTCGTGTCCGGTCCGGTTTTGAATAGCTGGCTTGAAGAGCGTCGAGGCCTAAGGCCTAAGGCTTGAAGACGGAGAGGATGAGATGATAGTTCTCCGCAGAGAGGTCACTTGTGTTGTGACAGCTCTTGCTCGTCGTCGGCCATGCACGCGCTGCCACCTGAACTCGTCGAACTGGTTGTGGATACAATCTCTGACCACCCCACCCTCAAATCGTGCGCTCTTGTAGCGTCTGTCTTCTGCGACCATGTCAAAAGCGGTTGTATGCCTCAACCTGATGGCAGCCAGCGGAGACGAATCTGAGGACAGCCGTCGTCGGGCTTATAGAACATACACGGAAGCGGCGGCTCATTTCGACTCCTCTCCGCACCTACCTCGATACGTCTCCACGCTATACATCGATCTCCGCTCTCGAGCATCCGAGGAATGTCTCCAAGCCGTAGGGTCGGTCCTGCTTCGACTGAGGAACGTCCGCACCTGCGCCGTCTTTAGCCTGGAGACCGCCCAGTGGAACGATATTCCGCCAGAGATCACCGATGCCTTGTTGGACTGGCTGTCGCTGCACCTCACATTGCACAATTTTATTCTCTGGAAAGTGGAGCAGCTCCCGCGAACGGTTCTGGACCGCATCCTGGATTCTGCCCCATGCGTCCGCTTCCTCCAAGTCACTGTTGGTGACGACGACAACGACAACGACGAACGCATGCCTGCTACTGGTCCATCCAGAGCATTGGAGTTGCTGAGCATATGGGAGAGCCCGACGGTGGAGGCTGTATTACTCCTTCCCGACTTGATACCTCATGCACAGTCCGTCCGAAAGCTCGTGCTCGATGCCAGCCCTAGCAATCCATTATGCTTTGCTTCTGCGGCGACATTGGAGACCCTTCGACTTGACTGTACTGGCGCGTGAGCCATCGTCTAATATGCAGCTCTCACTGATGAGCCTCGCAGCCACTACAGAAGACGCAGACATGGACTTCCCTCATCACCTCCCTCGACTACACCACCTCAGCTTCATAATCCGCTTTTCTCACATTCACCAAGATCCTCAGACAACCAGGTTCCTCCCGCGAATTCTGGAGAGCGCCGCGACACCATCATGCACCCCCGCACTCACTCGCCTCACTATCCAAATAAACATCCTCGTCCCAGAACGAGCGCCGGCCGGGTACTCACTTTCCGAGTCGATCATGAAGGCGCTGGACACAACCGTCGATGTCCATCCGACGATGCAGACCCTCCGCTGGATTCCCTTTTTGTCCATCGTCGCAGAGGATGACCTTGGCCAATGGTCAGCACATCTTGCCGCCTTTTCAGCAGCCTTGAAGCAGGGACTGCCGAAGGGTTTTGCCAAAGGCAGAGTCGTCATCGAGGACCCTTGGGAAGGCGTAGAGGTTTGAGCAGTAGTGCCTGCTCGGTGGGAGGAGGGACCGCTGCCAGCGACGAGTAGACTGGCTGCGTCTCGTATTTTGGCCGCTGTAGCGTCGGAGTACGTGCGGAGATGGTTAGACGAGCTTATAGTGACCATGATCATAAGAGTCCATAGGAATGTTTTGCAAAATGTAGGCGAATATGACAGCACGATTTAGGGTTTTGCGTCTCGACAACTGGTGCACTGGGCCACTGGCAATAATGATGTCGGACGGGATGAAGGGCATTGAGAGTCGCGTCCAATCCACAACCTTGCATCGCCCGGGAGAGTACTAGTAGGACTCATTGCGATGGCCGTGATATTTTGATGGTGACAGCATCTTGCTCTCCCTTCACCATGTCTGTTGGAATAGTCAACCTACCCCTCGAGCTCATCGAGCTCATCGTAGACGAGCTCCCTGACTATGATTCCCTCCGATCTTGCTGCTTCGTTGCCTCCATATTCCGCATACGGTGTCAGAAAAGACTGTGGGCCTGGCTCCGACTCTCGCCCCGCGCTAGTTTTGGGAGTCGATGGCGCACCTACACAGAGATAGCAGCTATCCTGGACGTATATCCTCACCTGGCTGCCTATGTAACCAGGGTCAACATCGTCTTGCCGGACAAGAACACGCCATGGTACAGCGCGGACCACGAAGTCGCTGCGGAATCGATCTTACGCAGACTGACGCGTATTCGTGAGACGACAATCATTGGTGTAGAGTATTCCTTCGGGGTCGCGGCCATTACGGAGGTGCTGGACCGGGCCCTCCAGATTCTGCGCGCGCATGGAACGATGGCACAGCTTATGCTCTACTCCGTCCAGAGGTTACCCTTGGATATCATGCACCGTGTCTTGAGCAGTGCTCCATCCATTGTCCTTCTCGAAACAGGCGTGGCCGATTCCTCTTCCATTCCGTCCCCGAGTGCCCGTCGTTCACTTCCAGGAAGCGGACCAATCGAGACACTGCGAGTAGAGAGCAGTCCAACTGTTACTGCCTTGCTTCTCCGTCCAGAGTTTGCGCCGTATACGAACTCTCTCAAGAAGCTTTCCTTCGATGTACGAAAACAGTCAAAAGCGTCGAATTTTGCCTTATGCTTCCTCAGTGCGGGGTGGGCAGAAAAAGCCTCATCTAGCTCCATAAGCACATCTGGATCGAAGATCTCTGCATAGCCAATTGTTGGGAAGACGAGGTCGATGGTTATTTGGGCGAGGACTGGCGCGCCTGACGGGGAGAGGGCGCTAATGAGGAAGGGTGATGGTATCCACTGGCGCCTAATATCATCTTGGTGGGGATAGAAGGTGAGAGCGAGCTGGCGCAAGCAAGGGAGGTGGGAAGGAAGTGCACTTCCAGTGTCATGCGCCAGTCTGTGCTCTTGATAGAAATTTCAATCGAGTCTTGAAAGCATGTATCGACGTACCGACGAAGCTGAGATCAAGGCACTCCAACGTTCGAGTAGCCGACAGCGTCCACTGGAGTATACTCTTCCAGTCCTTCAGCCACCCAGCACTCTTGGCGACAGTTTCTGCAGCTTTGCGGCGCGCGCTGCCAAAGTCGTCCGCGAAGGGTTTGCTGGTAATTGAAGGCTTGTAGAGCAAAGTTGTTTTCATTTTTGTCCTTCTTGCCTAGCTATATGGCCGTATACTTACAATCGAATTGGCTCCGTATGAATGAATTTCTGTTAACAAACAACGCATAGACATCTGAGATTATTCGCGCCAGAGATTCTCTAAGCGGTGCCAATATATGTTCTTTTCCCTCTATTCCTTGGAGATGGGACTTGACCCTTTACCAGCGCTTGAGAACGACGGCCTGAGCTCGATGTAGCTAGGGACATCGGCCTTCGTTCCCTATCCATTTGTCCGCCGCAGCCTGTCACTTGCGCTGAGATTCGGCCTTGACCTCTTGCTTGAGCGGAACGAAGGCTCGATGTAGCGGCTCTTCAAAGACATGGTCTTGGGGGTTGCCAATCGCAGCACTCCACTTTGAAGAATCCGACGCCTTGTTTTCATTGTTTCTACTCTACACCACCCATCTCGCTCCCGCTCCTCCTACATGTCTCCACCGCTGCAATAGGATCGACCGGCGACGACGCGAAGATAAATTACACCGGGAAAGGTAGTCCGCCCGCGACTGCGAGAAGGAAAAGCTTCAGAAAGTGAATGTGTCTGGGAGGAAGGGGCTCACGATCACAATCTCCTACTTCAAATTGTCCTCGTACAAGCTCGTCCATCCATCCTCCTCCCCGTTATTCCCCTGCACACCTAGTTCCCGCCTTTCCTGTCGAGCCCACTTTCTGGAATCCGTACGTCAAGAAGCGTTATCGGGGGCTGGCCCAGGGCAGCTACCCCAAGAGTCAGATAAGACCCAGGACAGCGAGCGAAACTCACAAAAGGAGGAAACGTCCACCAGGGAAGCGTCGAAGGAGGCAGCAGCGTAAAGTGGGCCCGCCCGTGTGTGTGAAGGTGTCGGACTACGGAATAAGTGAGCATGAGGGAAATCGTCGATGGGAGTTCGAGGTGACTCACAAGAAGGTAACGAGCCGCCAGGGAGAGACTCGAACCATGGAGGGACCCCGCCCGTTAGACCGGTGTCGCGGTCGCAAGCAGCCGCGACCGGTATGTCGACACTCTCATGTACCCGCCTTTCTCGTGGGTTTCGTTCTCCATATTCGCGCCTTGTCGTTTCTTCTTCCGATACTGAGATGGAATGGCCTACGACGGGGCCAGTGATGACTCGGACTACGACAGTCGGGTCAGCGATATGCGGGAAAAGGAACAGTGTTGTCGACGTACATGAAAGGGACCAGCCTAGCGAGTTGACTGCGGGTAAGCAAGCAAACGATGAGCGAGAGGGAAGACGGAGCAGATGGAGAGCTACTCACAGAGCAGAAAGGGCAGAACAGTATGACCAAACTATGACGCCTTGTATATGTGATTTTCCGCTCGCTTTCTGGCTCTTTTTGGGCCATGTCGTCCCTCCTTTATGTGTTTCGATTATCTACAGCCCGCCTTTTTCAGTCGCTGGGGACGTACAAGGACCAGCCGGCGGAATACACTGCGAAGGAAGGCAAGTGATCAGCAAGGACGACAAGTCGCAAGGAGACTCACATCTAACGGAGATGGCAAAACAGGAACAAATGACGCGCTGTCGCAGTCTTCTTCCTCTGGCGAACAACGTCGATAAGCGACCGTACGGGCTACGACAGGAGACGGCAAACGTACCATCCACTGGCAACAATTCCTCGTCAACTGGACCAAACCCGCCTTTGTATTCGTTGTTTTCTGCTTCCTTTGCGTCCTGCGGAATCATGAAGCAGGTTACGATAGGAAAAGGCAGTCGTACCATCCACGACTGCTGTATCAAGTCAAGCCCGCCTTTATATTCAATGTTTCCTCCTGCAACGACGGTCGATAGTGAAGGACTAGACGAAGGGGCGCGTACCGCCAAGACGATACTTGTCAGCCTCCCGCCGTTCTACGAGTCCCGTCTTTTTCTTCGGTACGAGATCAAGTCTGCTGGGTATCGGGTCGGACAGAGGCGACTGAAATCAAAGCTGGCACGAAATGTCGAGTTAGACCAGGGAACGGGAGCCGAGAACGAGACGTACGAAACGAGGAGGAAGGCAGTCGTCACCGCCGTCCAAGTGGAATCCAGATATCAAGGGGCCGACGGAGAAGCAACAGGCGAAGGTGACGACGGTCGGCGAAGGAGAATTCTGGCAGGGTGTCAGATACGAGGAATGTGCAAAGAAGTTGGGGGCGTACGCCAGATGGTAGAGGTTCAAGGGTCGAGGGGTAGACCCACGAGCGGCTGCAAATACTGGTCAGCGTCATCTCTATCAGGATTGTATCAGGACATACGAGGACAATCGCAGAGCCAGAACCGAAGCATTGCTTCCTTCCACTCGGGAGAATGAGGGAAGGAGACAAGGAAGGAGCTTGCGGTTACCAACATATTCATGTCGTTTTGCGTCCGCAGTATGTACCTCGCTTCAGATTCTTTCCGCGCTTCCGCACAGCACCTCAATTTCGGAGGCTGACCGCACTTCGCGTGAGTATTTCCTTGCAGTATTCCGGAGCAACTTGAAGTAGCAAAAGCTCGAAGTCGTTGTGGGTTTTCATTGGCAGTAGGGCTTTCAGTGACCTGCCGTAGCTGAGAATACAGTCGTTCAAAGCGCGACGCGACATGGAGGCGGAAGACGGACTCGAAAAGTTGTCACATCACGCTCGACCCTTCGCCTCGTCCTCCATGTCCTCCTCACGCGATAACTCTGTGGACGAGATTGACGTGCGTGCTCACGTTGCACGCGACCCAGTGGGACTGACTCTGTACTACAGCCCGCCATCACTGCGCTGCGTTATGCCACTGTGGCTGACCTCAAACAGCTCATTATCTCGCTCAACAAGCACTGTGTCGGCCGTCTGAGTCGTACAGGAAACAAGCAGGTCTTGATAGACCGTATAACCGCGACCCTGCGTCAGTGGAAGCAAAATGGAGACGCGACGAGGTGGAATGGCGTCCGGCCGACTTTCCATCAACTCCGGCTGCTCCGCTCGTAAGCCTTTGCACGACTACTGTACCTCTTCCAGACGGGTGCTGACTGGATCTTCACTCAGTGACCCGAAGGCTGCTAGTTCTACGTTGCCCGCAAACCACACACATGTTGGCCAAATTGCTGCAGCGCCGGCCCCGCCCGCCTATCGTCCTGGTACTCGCCCCAAGTTCCGTATCCTCGCACTGTACTCAATCCATCGCAGAACCCTTCCGCTTCAAACTATCACCTTTCTTCACCGTGACCGAAGCTGTTTCGACCGTTTTTGAATGTCCAGGTCTGTGAATGCCACCCACCGACCCAGCGTATCTTGATTTCATTCCCGCACCCAACAGAGTCGTACAGCTCGTCGGACCGCCGCGAAGCCACCTTCAACTTTCAACTCAATTCGGCGCAGCTCGCTAAAATCAGCACACCCAAGTGAGCATCGCATCCGCTTCGTCCTCTCCCATTGACCCCAGCGACAGCTCCGGCTACCAAATCCGCCTCTTCTGCACCTCTTCCAACTTCTACCTACCCCATCGCGCCACAAATCCCGAGCTGCCCATCGAGTTCCCCGGGACCTGCGAAGTTTTCAGTATCCCTCGTCCTTCTGCTCTATTTGCTGCCCGCTGACGGAAAACAGTTAACGACGTCCAAATCAAAGCGTCGCTTCTCAAAGGGATGAAGAAGACCCCCGGGACGGCACCGCCGCCGGATTTGGCTGTGGGATCGTTGCGCGCTGTGAACAACATCGTCAAGATGGTCTACATTAACCACGCGCCGCAGGGCCAGCAGACGGAATTCAAGGTGTGTGTGGGTTATTGGCAAAGGAGCTCAGCTGACTCTGCTGGTTACTTTAGAAGTTCTACCTCGTTGTCCAGCTCGTGCAAATGCACCGGGTCAGCACGCTCGTGCACACCCTCCGCACCACCCGTTCCGTGCCCGCAGAGGACGTCCGTCGACAAAGTCGGTGTCTTCCTCGTTACCTCTGTTCCACCTGTTGACCTCGCTACCTAGTGGTCTGTACGATGACTTCCGACGACGATATCATTGCCGGCACACTCAAGTTGCCTCTGAAGTGTCCTGTGGGTCATACTTCTCTATACCGTCGTCTGCGTGCTAACGCGCTACTAGCTGAGCTTCGGACGCATTGCTCTCCCGTGTCGGTCCTCGAAATGCACGCATTCGCAGTGTTTCGACGCCGCATCCTGGTATGCAGTCATGGAACAGACCACGACATGGTGAGCGTCTTGACAGTAGTCCTTCCTCCCCAGCGTAGCTCAATGCCCATAGGCTGTGTCCCATCTGCGAGAACGTGCTTGACTGGCGAGAGCTCATCATCGATGGGTCCGTCCTCTTCTTTCCCTTCTCTACCCATATCCCATATCAATGACAGGTTCTTCGCCGACATCCTGCGGCTCACTCCGCCTTCCGTCGACGACGTCCTCCTCGAGGCGGACGGCACGTGGCGCACGCCCGACGGGCGCTACTCCTCCACCAACCCGTTCAGCGCGTCGGCAAAGCCCGAAGTCATCTCGCTCGACTCGGACGACGATTAGTTTGTTGTCAATGGTTCTGGCCTGCGCGCTTGTCAATGATCGAGTCGTGACTTTTTCTTTCTTTCTGGACACATTCACGGCAGCAGCTTTTCGACACTGGTTTTCATTTTTCTCTCTTGTACGAATACAGCAACTCAATCCCCTCCGCATATGCATTATTTGGCATTGGCACTCGCACTCGCACTTCCAGGTACTACATACATACATACATACATCCAATTCAGTGTAACCTAAATTCACCTCCGCATGTATACTTCATACCGTATCATCGACCGTACTACTCGTATAACAAGGAGTTCCAGCCTTCCAGGCCGAGGCAGAATTAGTGGACATAAGCAAAACGCAATCCTTCTCTTGTTATTTTTGCACCACTAGCGCATATGCATCCCTGATTCAGACCAAATCGGCTATTTTAATTTGTTTTTCAGCGCGAATGTTTGGTTCTGTTTAGCACACCCGTGAGCGTGTTAACAGGACATATGCCGGCGCCAGTGCGAGGCAACTCCAAGCTCAACACAGACTCGGAGAGCAGGTGTGGTATTTAATGGAGGAATCTCTCCATATTTCCCAACGATGAAGGACGATGCAAAAGAAAGAAGAAAACACGGCTCCCTCGAATTCACCGGCGAGGTTGGCTGGGCTGGTCGCACGACTAATAATTGCAACTCGCAGAGCACATGGACGTCGTTGCTGGGCAGCTGCCTGTTACTAATACCGCTCGGTCACCGGTTACCGACGACCCACTCCCACCTTCCCAATCGGGACATCCATTGACGCAACCACCATGAGCTTCCAAGACATCGAAGCCAGCGCCGGGCTCTCCGGCTCCAGCTCGCCACCGACGTCCCGCGAAGAGTCGGCCTTCCTGGAGCTGCAGTCGTCGCTGTCGCTGCAGGTCTTCAAGATCAACTCGAATGTGCAGGGGATTCGCAAGCTCGTGGAGCAGCTCGGCACGGTCAAGGATTCGGCGGCGTTGAGGAAGAGTCTGTGCGTGTTTCTCTGGTCGTTGGGGCTAGGCTGACATACGAGGATGCAGACACGACTTGACGGAGACGACGCGGACGATGGCCAAGCGTGGGTCGGACGACTTGAAGAAGCTGGCGGCGCTCCAAGCGGACTTGGTGGGTACCTGGGCCTCCTCACGACGATACACGAAGACTGACTAGTGGTCCAGCCAAGCAAGAAGACCGCGATGCAGAAGACGTCAAACGACCTAGAGCATGCACTCGTCGAGTTTCAGCGGGCACAAAGGGTCAGCGTCGAGCGCCAACGGACCGTCGTACAGGGTGTCCGGCTTGCCGTGGCCGACGAACACGATCCGTCAGAGTGCGTACTTCCGTCCGTTCCATGTCTCGCTGACCACTGACTACGGCGCAGTTTACCCCCATCCTACGCCGACAGCACCCCGGAGCAGCGGCAAGCCCAGCTCCTCCAACAACAGCTCTCGCCACACGAGCTCGCATACCAGGAGTCCCTCATCCAGGAGCGCGAGGCCGAAATTCGGGAGATTGAGACGGGCATTCATGAGCTGGCCGAGATATTCACCGACCTCGGGACGTTGGTCCAGCAACAGGGCGGCATGCTCGGCGGGTCGTTCTCATTCTCTGTCGTTTCCGCGCTGACGACAACAACCAGACAACATCGAATCAAACATCTCCTCCGTCGCAGCAGATGTCTCCTCCGGCGCAGACGAGCTCCATTCTGCCGCCGACTACCAGCGCAAGGCCGGCCGTCGTGCCGCGTGTCTCATGATGGTCTTGGTGGTAGTGACGGCCGTCGTATTGCTTGCGGTGCGTTCCTGGTCTCTTTCGCCCCTGCTACTGAACTTGAATGTCTGCAGATTCTGTCGTGAGGCCGCAACAACGCTCGATTATCTTTATTATGCCCCCCCCTTCACCCTTTGGACGCTTTAGACACTCACCCTCGTTGTTTTGGTTACGCAGGCGTGTGGAGGGATGTTAGTTATGGTACGTCCGTTTCTTTGGCTTTTTTCTTTGGCTTGCCGTCTTCCCTCGTTTATGCCCGCCCTCCATTCTACTTGACACCATCTCCTCCTACCAAGCCGCATGCCTTTCCTATCTTTTATCTTCGACACAGGCGCCTTCTCGTATCATCTCACCCACTACTACCCCATTGCTCTGAGTCATTCTACTGCACTACAACAGACTATTGCGTCCTTCTCTACCGTACCTTCACTCCTCGTCTTGTCCCATTATCTCTACTGCACCTTCGCTACCATCGTCTTGTCTCGTCTGTTCCCGTCTTCCCCTTGACACACGCCTCGTCCGTCTAGAGACTGACGCTGACCACACTTTTAGATGTTACTTATCCTACGCGCCATGTACGCGTCGTACCGCTTGCAAGCCATGCCTTCTAATATTACTCGTCGATGGTGGATGGGGATGGGGAGTGCCGGTTCATGTATTCCGGGATGCGAGGCTCGTGATGTGTCCGGGTGGACGTCTTTGCTACCATATACAGCACGAGCTGCTGTCTGAGAACGTGCCCGGAGGGAATGCGTGGTTGAGAGAATCGACTCGTTTTCAAAAAAGTCGTATCTGCTCCTCCAACGCAATTGCATCCAACATCGTCTGCGGGACATACGAGTACTTTTGCGGGAACGTCGCCTTGTACACCGTCTGCATCGTCTTGAGCGCGAGCGGCGCGCGCAGCTCGTAGAGCTCCAGAATCTCGTACGCATGTGTCGCGAACACCCCGCAGTCGGCTCTGGAACCCGCGTTGAAGTCTGCGTTCCCGTCTTTGCTGGTACCGGTGGTGCCGAGGGCGATTTCGCCTGGCCGTTTGCCTGCGCTGACGACGGCGATGTATTTGAGAGTTTGTGCGGGACTGGACACGTATAACCTATATGTTAGAGTAAATCGCAAGTGGCAAAGAGACAGAGCGAAAGAGCACGCACCACATCCTACACACGGTATTAGGAATGAGGTAGTTCCGGAACTCGTGGTCCTTGAGCTGCTGCACGATCCGGTCCATGTAGAATGGCTTGATTGAGATGAGGATGTCGGTTTTTTGTCTACTGGCAGTGGCATGAGGTTTGCTTTTGCTCGTCGAGGATGATGCGTTCGAATTCGTCGTGGGTTTGGGTTTGGGCTTCAGAGGAGCGACGGCGTGACGGCGAGTTTGGCGGGAGGAGGTAGACGCGTTGCTGGTGTCTTTCATGGCGAACGACACGATTGGTGGTGGCACTGGGAGAGTGACGAGTGTCACCAGATGGTCACGCATTGGAACCCACAGAAAACGATTCGCGAGGCAGCGGTTACAAAACGACGACCCAGTACATGTAGATACTACAAAACATCATCTTCAAGGCCCATGTGAGCTCCAGAAGAACCAAATCGCATCGAAAACAGCACGGTAGCTTCAAGCTCGTCCACTACAGCCGGAGCCAGGCGAGGCTCTGGTACCCCAAATCGTGCTCTCCGCCCGTTGGCATTATTACCCTCGGAAATAGTCCATGCACGACGATGGCCCTTGGCCCGCGTCACGGTCATTTTCTTCTTGCGTCGCGGATCCGCTTGCGAGTCGCCGTACTTGACGGGCCCTGGCGCCCACAAAACACTTTGCCGATGTGAATTCGAAGACTCGGGAGCGCGCGGGGTCGGCGCAGACGTCGTCCGGATATGTGCGCTTCCCGTAAGCGTGCCAGTGAGAGCCTGAGCTCGGTCGTGGTTGACGGCAGGCCAGGGGAATCTCGCACTGAGGAGGTCGTCGTCCAGCGAAGAAGAGGGAAAAGACAGCTGCAGCGCCGGTGGCTGGTCCTGGACACGACTAATGCGAATACGCTCGGTTCCAGAGACCGAACGTGCCCGGAGTCGTGGTCGGCCCTGCGTGTCTTGAGGACCGCCGAGATTTTTGGAGGGCAACACCCGCTCGCGGTCCAAACGCGTGCCGAAAGAACGCGCCGCTTCCGGCCAAGGCTCAGCTACAAGAGCGATCGTAGGCTCGGGACTGAGACCCGTACGACAAATCTCAGGCGAGCTGAGAACCGCGTTGGTGAACGAAAACGACTCCGTCTCCAACTCGGGAAGCATTGGCGATTCCAGTTCCGGCCAGCTGCCTGGGGTGGATTGTTGTGAGGAAATATCGTGTTGGCTGATGATGCTGCTTGTAGAAATGGACGACGTTGGGGAGTCGGGCGCGTTGACGTTTTGGTCGTGGTCATCCCTTTCCAGAGAGCCCGGAGGGTCGTCCTGCGGACCTTTTGAATCGTCCAAGCCTCCCTCGTCTGACGAGTCCTCACGTAGCTCCATTTCATCTCCCACCTCTTTCAGCGACTGCACATCGTCTTCCTCCCCCACATTCTGCTCGAGATCAATTTGTTGCGTCGAAAGCTCTGGAGATGCTTCGCTACTCGATAAGCTGCTCTCCGAGAGGCTTGGATCCGAGTCCAAAAACGCATTTGCGATAGGCTCGTCCGAGCGATGTGTTCCGGCAGAGTCGCTGCTTGGAGATGGCTCTGAGTCAGCGTCTTCGGTGTCCACAATGGGGAGCTCGTCGCCATCCCCGCCCCGATTGTTCCCCTCCGAATCGCAGCCCATATCATGATCCGACGCTATCACCAATAGCGGAGACAGCGTCGCTGCTTGGTGTTGCTGCCGCTGCTGAAGCCTCTCGACGTCCAACGAGGCAGTCGATTGAAGAAGAATCGTCTCCCATTCCTCCTCCATATCCATATCCAGAAATGGCCCGAAGGAAATGAGATTGAGCTCTGATAGACCTGGTGGTAGGGATGAGGGCGAGGAAATAACATCAGTGTCGATGGGGCTCGTGGACTGGTGCGGTTCGTCGATATACTCGAGTTGGTACGTAGAGGCGCATTCTTCGTCGTCATTGGGAGGTGAATGCGACGCTTCGGCGTTGGATGTCTGGGGCTCTGGTCGGGGTATAGGTGCATCGCGGGAGATTTTGGGAACGAGTAGATCATCTTTCGTCCGAGTATCGACACCAGTAACGTCGTCTTTGGTGTCCCGTACGTTTAGCGGCGGAAGTCTTGCTATCTCTGGCGATTCAGAAACAAGAGACGCCGTCGCAGGTCGAAGAATGGAAGAAGACCCCGACTCGGACTCGCTCGCAGTGTCTCCAACCCTGGCATCATCGAGAACGCGAATAGCGGAGATCGGTGACAATGTATCCTCATCGTTTCCGAGTCCGAGATATTCATCTTCGTCGGAAAACACCGAGTGAGATGAGAGTGCGGAGGGCATGGAGTTCGAAAGAGGAGCGTTCGAGGGAAAGCTGGTGGACGCTTCGGTGGATGCCGGGACCACACTGGCAGAACGACGCGAATATCCGGAAAACGAATCTTCTTGGCCGTCATGTCCAACAACAGGCTCGCTTCCGCAGGTTGCTAAATGGGAAGGAGGCGCCGCCGACGAAGCAACGGCGTCGAAGACGAGTATTGTCGGGTCGCAAGACACCACTTCTTCGCTTGACGCGTTGTCCATATGAGCGTTTGGGTCGCCTTGGTCTTCGTCTGCCTCGTCCTCATCTCGGAAGTCCCAATCGTGTCCATCGGTAGCAGCTGAAATCGGGGATTGGGACTCGATGGCGTCGTGTGTCGAGGACTGCGCTAAACCAACGAGTTCTGGCCAGAGACGTTGCACGAGCGACAGCCTAGTACGCCGTCTTGGGCTGACAGTCGCGTCCGAGGTGTTTGAGTTTCCCGATACCTCGTTCCTGTATTGTTTCCCTTCAGTGACCTCAGAAAGTAGCGTAGAAAACAGTGACACGCACACTTCACTTGGGTACTCGTCGTCCGGATTCAGAACCAGCCTGTATGTTCCTTGAGGCGAAGAGAGGTGTATCTCCTCCGACAAGATTTTGAGGTTTCGGTCGACGACCTATGTACAGCGCTGTCAGCATTTCAAGTGACTATACACAAGCGAAACCAACACAACACACTTTGACGACTTCAAAGAAGGAGGTTTGCGCCTGTTCTTGGCTTGTTGCTGGATTCGGCGACGCTTCGATACTCTGGCTCTGGCTCCGGCTCATCGCAGATAAGACGTCGGCTCGGGAGGCGCTGAGCTCCGCCTCGATGATTGGGGAGCCTCCTGGCATCGACGTTCCCGAGTGGGACTGTGAGCCCATCGGCAGCTGTCCTCCTAACCAAGCGTTCGCCTGAAGGAAGCGGGAGTAGGAAAGAGAATTGTGGGCGACCCGCATGGGTGGGATGCTTTTTGAGCTTGTTGGGCGCCAATAAGAATCTATCAAGGAAGCTTCATTGTGGACGCCGGAAATAGCCTGGGAGTAGACGGGTTGGGCTGGCACGTTGCATAAGGAGAGCCTCGGGATGTGGAGTCGGAGCTTCCGAGAACGGAGATGGTGGTCGAAAGCAGAAAACAAAGTGGTATCACTCCTCCGAAATTCGAGTTCCGGCCGCTCGAGGCTGCCCTTGAGATACGATACATAACTTTGTCCATGGGCTAATACTACAAGAGGTTTTACAAGATGGCGTAACAAAAAGTACGGCAGTAACTACCACGTCTCGTCCGTCCACTTGCCCACCCTACTCGTCTTGAGCGACGCCATACTGTGCGACAGTGACTCTGACTCTGGGGAGTACATCTCGTCTGTCTCGGCCTCCGACCCAGCACCAAACCGATCCACGATAATCTCGCCCTCTGTGGCGCCCCTGCGCCACGGTACACGGCTGAGCTCGACGTTGTTTAGAAGCCATGCAGAGTCGGAGCCTAGTTTTGCGGCGAGGGAGTGGATGCTTAGCATCACGCGGGAGGCGGCGATGGAGGTCGTTGCGACGGGGAAGCTGAGAGTGAGAGGATTAGGATACGTAGGGCGGAGGGAGGACAACGCTTACTTGGAGAAGATCGCAGGAATATTGACCTGGATTATTGAGTTGTGCATTTAGAGGGATCGCTCGGACACTCACCGAGGGATCGTCTTCGAGGAACGAGCCAATGGCAGTGAATAATATCGAGACTGTCTGTATGTCAGCTTTTGAGAAAGGCGGGAACAAGGGACGGACGTACTGAATACCACAAAATAGAAGAACCCGCCGCTAAAGACTGCGCTCAGCGAGCGTCACAGCAAGACAAGACCACGGACTCTCGAACAAGCCGCTTCAGAATCGGCGCTTCTTTGAACATCCGGCGATTCCTCAGCGCTCTATACGCCGTCATACTATACAGCACAGTCTAACGGGAGAAGTATTAGAATGTGTTCCAAGGGAAGCACGAAACGCACATGGAGGACCAACGACGGCAGATACAAGCGCCAAAACTTGTGCGGGCGAGATGCATGACAGCCCCGAATGTGCAAGCGCGTAAGCGGCTCTTCCACCACGAGCTGTGTTCCCGCTAGGATAGCAAAGTACACTGACATCGTGGTGGTGAGCAAGTAGGACACCGCTATGGCCAGCCGCATTGCGCGACTATGCGCGAAGAGGTACCAAACCCGGACGACGAGCATCGCTGATAGCATGCCAGACATGAGCAAATGGACCATAGGCGACTGGGAATGACAACGACACGCACCTTGGACGACGCCCAGCGCCAACACACAGCTCACGAACAACGCCTGGATCCCTCTCTGGCAGCTGCTTTCATTATAAGCTTCTGTTTTTGAGGGGGTGAAGAGAAACGTACAACTAGAATGCGGTTAGCTTCCCAGATAATAATAAAAGTTGTCAATGTACCTGGATGCTGGGATTCGGGAGGGAAAAGCCTGCGCATGTGAATGAGAAAGAGACGACGGAAGGAGAGGCACTACTTGCATATTAGCGCGAGAATGTTGATGCTTGGGTTGAGGTAGCGATTCTGACATTGTTTAGCGACAGAGACGCGGGCGTAGGGAAATGTCAATGGACATACCAAGAGGAAGAGTACTCGGGAGGCCCCCCATGATCCGGTCCAGAAGTACTGTATCTAAACCTGCTCAGTAGTCTGGCATGGAGGAAGGAGCTAGACGAATCACTTCGTCGTCGAGCGTAATGGCCCACTGTCGCGTCTGAGTGATGACCGCAGACTGGCCAGAAGACAAACCTCGTATACTGCAAAAGGTGTCAGTGGCGAGAGCAAAGAAACAGACTGGCGTCCCACCTGAAAGGCTTAACAACGCGATGACTAGGATCCGCGCGTTCTCCGCTCCAAGAAGAGACGCTGCTTGGGCTGCGTCTATCGCCATGGCCAGCCGGCGGAGGGTATAAGGCTCGTGGTGGGTGGGGACAAGAATGGTCAGGCTAAGGTAGCTGATGAAGGGGCATTGAGCGGAGGTAGCGCCATGTCAAAATGAGATGATGCTGATGTCGAGATTGGGTTCTTCCCGCGGTCGCCCTCAAAGGGTGTTGCAGCTGCGGTGCTGTGGCTCTGAGGACGTAACAAGGGAATATCGACCTTGGGAACCGATTCGAAGACTGCTTGCTGGCCGCGGCGGCTAGGGAGGCGACGATGATTGTTTCCTGGGGGAATGAGGTATTGATTGAAAGAAATGGCAGAAATGTCGAGCGGGAGTTTCAGTCTGGGTGTGCTAATTGAGATGAGTGGGTAGGCCGGACAAAGGAAAGTTTGCTTGCTTGGCTTACACGGCGCGCGTGCTCCCTGTCACTGTACGCCACTGCCAGCCACCTCGTTGGATAGATCCCTGGCCTTGAATAGCGCAGAAGGACTCGTGGAAAAGCGCCGAAGCACCGGTGGATGGGGTCCGACATGTAATAGAGTGATTTGTGGCAGTACTAGAAGGAGACCGCGATTAGTTCCTGGAGATGAAGTGGGAGGTGGACCGACGATCAAGACGACGAACCTTATGCAGTATCATGCCAGTATGAAGTCGCGGCCTCTCTCCGATCGCGAGTCGAGGTCATCTGGGAGGAAACTTCCCGCCATGAGCGCCAACGATTCCCACCAGAGTTTACAGCAACTCCAATCGGATTCCTCGGGTGAGGGCAGAAATATTTGTGAGTAGCGCCATTTCCGTCAAGACGAGGAAGCGTCACGGTGCACGTGATGTCATGTAATCAAGTCGCACCAAGTCACACCGGCCCGGCTTGAAGCCGACCATCGCCATCTCATGTCGCGCTGTTCGCGGGAAGACCTGACTTCAAATTACGCAGCAACCTCTCAACTTCCCTTCTGCCAACCATGCTACAGCAAATCTGGTCGCTGTTCCGAGTCTCGCACTGGCAGGAAAGCCCCCCAGCAGATATGCATGTGATCCCCTGCACCGGCCTCGATGTCTGGGCCAGCGAACTGTTCGTGACCAACGGGATAATCGTCGACGACCGCCTAGACGCTGCGAAACTAAAGGAAAGCCTCACTACACTCGTAGAGACCAGATTCCAGAGGGCAGGCGCACGGTTTGCGATGAGGAACGGGGTGGGTCCATTCTTGCTGCAGGCAGTATTCGCGTGTTTTCGCTCACGCGGATCAGAACTACGAGTTCCACATTCCCCGCACGTTCTCGGAAGAGGTGAAGCCCCTGGTCTTCACGACAGACAATTATCCGGAACCATACGCTACTCCGATGAGCGGACGACCCACCATTCCCTTCCGGCCAGCAGGGTTGTCCGTTCCTTCAGTCCAGCCTTGTCCGGCGCTCGAAGTCTATTTCAGGAGCAAGACTTGCCCAGTCAACCTGAAAAGCTGTCTCGCCGGCGGACTGCCCATTCTCCACGCGCATATAACCACCTTCGACAATATCACATTTATCGGAATCACCGTGAGCCATGGCCTGTTCGATACACTCGGGACGGCGGCCTTCCTCAGCGCGTGGACGCGGTTGATAAATGGCGAGGACATCGACACTATCCCCGGGATGCCGTTGGACTGGGCGCCGTTCGAAGCCTTTGCAGACAAGCCTTCCATTGCGCCGCCAAGGGGTTGGTTCGAACTTGGATTTCTCCAGGGAATCAGTTTTGGGGCTCGCATGTTATGGAAGATGTGGCGCGAACCTCATGAAAGGACGATGCTCATTTGTGTACCCAAGGAATTCGTGGAGGACCAAAAGGCTAGCATCATGGCCGAGCTCCAAGCCTCAAAATCCGCGGAATGGGTTGGGAGCTCGGATGTCCTTCTCGCGTGGTTCTGCAAGGTGCGTGCTTTGAGAGTGAAATGAAATCGATGTTCAATGTTAGGCCTCAGACAATGCACTACCATCGCACAGACCAGACACCAATTATCATCCACACCGCCGTCGACCTACGGCCCCTGCACATCTGGGAGGACGGGAAAGCACTCTCACATCCCTACATCCACAATGCCATGTCCACCATCACGCCCCCGCCTCTTCCGGCCAGCACCCTCGGAAATTCCACTGTCACCGATTTGGCGCTCCAGATCCGACGCGCAATCATGGCGTACACAGCAGACTTGGAGAGCATCAGGGCGGATACCTCCTTCCGCTGCGCGAATCCCACAAAGTTGCTCATTCCATGCACCCCTGCCGGTGAAGCGGTGATTCACTCCAACTGGCGCACAGCGAAATTCGGGCAACTGAATTTTTCGGGTGCGGCGGTGGCCCAGGGTGCGAAAGTCACGGTGCGATCCATGCTGGCATACTTTCCGTCTTCCATTCCGCTCCGCGGATCCAGCGTCGTGCTGAGCGAGGACGACGACAGTCTGTGGATGTTTTATATCGCAAGCAGTCAGGAGTGGGAGAGGATCAAGCAGAGTGGGGCGGTACAGTTTATTTAGCCGGATTTCTTTCGCTCTCTGGGTTTGCGTTGAAGACTGTTCTGTACACGTTGATTTTTTTTTCTTTGTCAGAATACGAAGCGTGCATGCCAGTCGCATCACTCTTCTCTTCCTCAGAGGCCCGATACTCCTCCCCTTGTACCTGCTCACAAGCATACTATTCGACTCAATGGAATCCAGCGGCGAGAAGATTCTCTCAGAGTTCATGGTTTCCGAGGACGTATTTAGATTCGAGGCGAGATTGGATGAGATGAACGGAGAACCAAAATAGGTTTAGAGGCAGGGAGGTGCCACATGACAAAGAGGCGGAAAATAAGAACAACAATGGGGCGAGAGTGTACATTGAAGGCTGGCGAGCACACGATGTTGGCCCAAAATGGGACTCGTCAATAGCGCTGCACAGTCGCCGTGCTCGTCTGCTTGACAGTCGCGGTTGTCGAGGGAGATGGACACGATGAGTTGAAGGTCGTTGTGGCGCCGGGCACCTCAATCGTCGTGGTTAACATCTTCCTGCAAATCCTGGTGGAACTTTGCAGCACAATTGTTGCACGGTGCGAAAAAGACGCACATATACTCTCAGACATCCGTTGTCCCGATAACGCTGTTGAGTCCTGCTACCGTGTTGCTGGCTCTCCCTACTATGCCTCAGCAACACCCCTCAGCAATGCGGCGTCAGGGATACTTACAGTAACTCATCTGTGAGCCGATCGCGTACTGCGACATCCACCCTGCACCCATCCACTCGCAAAACTTTCTCTCCATGCTTACACGCTCGGTCCGTCCCGCGTCTCGAGATTACATGCAGCCAGCGGGTTCCGGGAATCCGGTCGATTTGCTGCATTCTTAGGCACGCTGAGGAAGCGAGGGTTGGTGCCGGGTCCTCACGTTCGTCTTCTTTTTGTCTCAGTGGTTGTTTGAGGCAGGAAATAGGCAGTGTGAAAAGAGAGCGCGCACCTACTACATCCTTCCCTTGTCGTCGTCTCCAGGGCTCATATCGGAGTCATCCGTCGCCGTTCGTCTTGAAGGCCCGATATGGGATTGGTGCTGGGAGACTTGAGAGTTCTCGAAGATGCAGTCTAAGAGTGGGTAAAGGTGAGGAGGCGCGATGGAGTGAGTGCGGAGTCTCGGAGTCGGAGTCAGTCCCGGGCCGGAGTTCGTGAGAGCCATCTGCCAACGAATGTTCTGACAGCAACAGGCGGCGTGGCCAACGGCCCAAACTGCAGTAGCGTATGGTTGAGGGTTCGATTGAACGCGCGGTGCCAACTATTTTAAAAACGGCAATAAGTCGCCGAGCACCGTGTCAAGCTTGGAGCCGTTCGTGCACGTTCATGCAAGCAGTCTACAAGGCGGTGTTTGTCGTGTACAGCCGCCTATGGGTCTTATAAGTATAGATGTCTTCCGACCGGTTCTCAGCCCCGCTCTCGCAATGGTGCAAATCGTGGTCGAAAATCAAGGGCTCGAATCTTATGTCCTTGATGTCGAACTCACCGACACACTTCGCTGTGTGAAATTGGTCGTCGAAGATATGACCGGCATACCCGCAGGTACTATCTGCATGCACTTTCAGAGCAATTTACTGACCTGACCTTCGGAAAACATCGATAGATGCTCAACAAATGCAACATCTGGGCCACGAAGGCACTATAGTCCCCAGCCTTACATATGACCTACCAGAGCTTCAGGATAATGGAACACTCGATTCGTATGGTATCTCTGACGGCAGCGTGCTCTACCTATCACAGGAGGAGGAGATCCGAGTCTTTGTCAAACCCCTGAGGGGTCAAACCTTGGAGATTCCAATGGTGCTAAGTGCGCCTTTGCTGTTGCTGAAGCAGAAGATCGCGGCCAAGGAGGGGCCCCTTGTACTAGTAGGCACGATGCTTCTTCCATGACCACGAGCCACCATGCTCACAGGCTTTATATCCAGACCATCAGCGCCTCATATTCCAAGGAAGGCAGTTGGGCAATGATGACGCTCCACTTTCATTCCATCAGATCCAGAACGGATCTACTCTTCACCTGGTGCTCCGACTCCGCGGTGGTGGCGGTTTTGTGAGATATGCTGCAGTTCTGCATCCCTGGGACGGCGATATGAGGGTGTGTCCTATTTTCAAGTCTGAATCAATATTTATTTCGTCGCCGTTACGCTACCTACAGCATCCTGGTGTCAACGGCTTGCAGCTGACACCACAAACCATCGTAGTTGTCGAGCACGAGACTGACGAAAACTGGTACATCGGTCGTCATCTAGGTTCCACTTCCGAATCAAATGGAATATTCCCCAAGGCGTATGTTGAAATCCTGAGGTAAGTGTATCGGTAGGAATAGTTATAACATGCATATTCATCGTCATTTCAGACCGGTGGCCGATGAAAACGGGACCGTAGCAGATGTACCCCCACTACCACTGCCACAACCGACGCCAGGCCCAATCCCCGCGTTACCGGCCTACTACTTTCCTTATGCCTTCCCGATGTCCCATACCTTCAAATTCGCCGATAGAGGAAAGAGCTGGGTCAAAATTTCTGTTGCATATGTGACAGATGCCCCTCCGGACGCAGTGACCGCCGTCAAGGTGGAAATTACCTGCTGGCCTCTACCCAGTTACCGGCATATCAATGGGATCGAGATGAAGATCACCGTTGAGGACAACACCGTTACAGCGATAACTCCAGTCGAGTCTTGGCAGGGCCCTGCCACTCTTGTGCATGTCAAGAAGAATGTGGTGCGCGGATCTTCGCGGAATTTCACCAGTTCTTGCACCGCAGTGTTCAAATACTTGACTTGTGGCTTGACCTCGAGTTCAACACGCACGGTAGAGGAGGAAATAGAGATATCGGCACCAGCTGCAGTCGAGGTCTCGGAGGGGGTTCGGGCAGCCATTATCGAGGAGGACTCCGCTTCCTGGGCTATCAGTGAGGTGGAAACTCCACATGGGAGGGGATTGGAGGGGGCGGTGGTCGAGGATGCCAAGATGTCCTTCAGCCTGAGCAAAAAACCGGTAAGGTTTAACTTTGAGTGCACTGTGGTGCACCAGGGTCCGGGGACCAGTCGAGTCCGAAGTCCAACCATGTCCTCTCGCTCGAGAACATTCCCATTTTGGTCTCACTGACCTGTGGAAGCATTTACTACGGCAAGATGTGATCGTAGGAATATTGACCGTTATCGAGTTTTGGGTTTAGAGAGATCGGCTCGGACACTGAAAGAAGGAGGGTCGTCGAGGAACGAGGCCACTGCCGGCATTACGAGGACGTATTTAGATTCGAGGCGAGATTGGATAGTGATTGGATGAGATGAAGGGAGAAGCTGCGCCGTCACACGCTGCCGTCACTCAGCAGCATGACAATTCGCAAGAGTCCAAACCAAATCGATCATGAAACGACAGAAAGTCTACAGCCGCCCAACGACGCCCAGCACACCAATCAGGGCACCAACCGCCCCAAACACACTCGCAGCCCATACCCCAGTCGGCAACACATATCCCCGTCCATTAAACGGCACGTACGCGGTCGTCGGTGAAGCGCTCGCATTGGAGTTCCCTCCAATCCCACCTCCAGTAAGGTTCGCGCCGTTGGGCTGCGAACGCGCAAAGATTCAGACTACGCAATAACAAAAAACGAGAAAGCTCACCCCAATCGGTCTTGAGTTATCCACAAACGCGCAATCTGCAGACGTGCAGAGACACTTCCCGCCTATGGGGTCCCAGAACGGCGTCGAGCAGTTATCAGGCACCCTGAACCGCGCCTGCTGCCCATCCGGAACCTGCTGGGCCGGGTTTGGGTTATCCACCGTCGGCTCGACCTCAGGACACCCGTAACACGTAAAGAACGGGAAGTCGGGGAAATCGCAGTGGCTGAGCAACCCGGCCTCGTTTTGCGGTATGCCATTGCATATCTTGGTGGACGCGTCAACGCTGGGTGTGCTGCACTTCAGTGCCTCGACCGAGTCCAGCTGGGAAATGGGGACGGGGTTTTGGACCCATGCGAGCAGTTGTTCGTTTGAGACGATCCAGACTGAAGAGGGACGACTGAGATGATTGGGCAAGAAGAGAAGGAACATACCATTCGGCTGCTCCTGCGCCCAATCCAAAAAGTCGTTGATCATGCCGATGGTCGAATTCGATGGATTGACGCCAGGGTCGGTCTTGCTTAGATGCGCCGGGTGCGTATAGAGCCCAAACGGTTGGCGATTCCCGTTATAGTGGGCGGTGAATGTGGCCTTCATGTACTCTAGCGTCGCAGTGTCGTTTGGATGGTCAAGACCGTTCGGATTGTCCCTCCAGTAAGCTCAGTAAGGTCGGAGAGGATGAGAAGAAGAACGTACAACCAAGGATCCATCAAGTGAATACCCTCTTGCCCCCGACTATCAAACAAAGCATACATCGGGAATTCCCAGAATCCTGGCAGGACAGGCTGTCCTTTACACGAGCCAGGGACATCCAGACAGTCATTTGCCATCCCATTGTCGAGTGTATAAGGCCAGAACGCGTCCGTCCCGGGGTCTGTGACTGGAATCGAACCCGCAGAAGACGAGTCGTATGTGAAGTTCGCAGCATATAGCAGCTTGAGCGTATCGACGGAGTAGTTGAGGAAGGGTGCGCGGAAGCCGATGATGTTTTTGTAGGGGATTCCAGCGAGGGCGTTGAGAGCCTGTAGGTTACCGTTAATTTCCAGGTCAGACGGTTCCCCGACATGCGTCATCGTATGGTCGGCGATTTCATTGCCTGCGACAAACCAGTCTGCGACTTTTCATGAGCGGGTGTGCTAGAATGAAGCTGGACGTACCAGTCACCAACGTGTAGTTTGTGTAGGCCAGAGAGACATAATAGGTCATTCTGGGCTGACAGCCATTGGGATTCTTGCGCTGCGCAAGGAACTGGTTGACCGCGTCGAGGGTGTAAGACTGTACCGCATCGTCGGCGGTGAAAACAAGGAACATCGGGGTCTCTGACTGCAGACGCCTCAGCTATCATGAACGGCAGAAAAGAGAAGAACGCACTGGACTCAGCCCTCCCGGCGGATTTACACTCGCGCAATTGCATTTCGGAAGCTTGCACTTGGTTGGATCGCAGGAGTAACCCGCAGCCTCCGCGCTGGAGGTGGCCCCACTCAGAGAGCCGTCATCTTGTGCGCGGGTGAGGGTAAGGGTGCCCAATATGACGAG
Source organism: Mycena amicta (assembly GCA_029282125.1). Taxonomy (NCBI): domain Eukaryota; kingdom Fungi; phylum Basidiomycota; class Agaricomycetes; order Agaricales; family Mycenaceae; genus Mycena; species Mycena amicta. The sequence goes on from JARIHP010000050.1 coordinate 273,319, forward strand.
CAGCGAAAGGCAAGTTGACGTCGGGAAGAGCATGGTCTATGGAACTGTATGGTGGCTTTCCTCCGCTCGCGGGACGCTGAGAGAAGGCATTAAGTGCCACACGGAAAGCGGCGACGTGAGACCATGTTTTGAGCACCGGGCTCGGCTGTCCAGCTGAATCCCAACTCCGAGTTTGCCAAATCCGCCTCGGAGTTTCAGTATGTACCAGGTCGGAGTCACGTCTGGGCGTTTTGCGCAATTGCGGAGTCTCAACAGACTGCTTCCAACGTCTCTCCTCGATGACCATTACATAACGTCCTGGCAGCCTGAGGAAGTTGTTAACTTACAGCGTCCCCATGCCCCATCCAGTGTACGCCCATGGAGACTGCGCGGCCTGTCGTCGCCACGTTTTGTAAAGGATTGAAAAGTCGCCGAGGGCTCGTCGTGGTGGAGTCCAAGTGACATCAACGTCAAGCTAGATTGCGAAGACAACGCTGTTTCTCCTCCTCCTCCTTCGTCTATAGCTACGATGAGCAGTTCGTAGTTGTCCATTAAGTAAACATTCATGTCCGTAAAACATATAACAAATGAGAGTGGTGTATGTATGCGTGAGTTTTCGAGTCCAGTGCAGTGAGCAGTAAGTAAGTGAGTAAGCATGAAGAAGATGCGGGGTGCGGACTAGCATAAAAAGTGCAGGTGGGAAAGAAAGAAAAAGATGCAGCGATAGAAGAAAAGCTCGAAAATCCGAAGAATGTACGTGGAAGGCTAGAGCCTACATCCGCCCCACAACGCCGAAAGCACCCACCAGCGCCCCAATCACCCCAAGTACGCTGGCAGCCCATACACCGCTGGGGAGGGTATAGCCTCGCCCGTTGAAAGGAACGTACGACGCCGTGGGCGCGGCATTGCTGTCTGTAGCCCCGCCGGTACCGCCGCCAGTGAGGTTTGCGCCGTTTGGCTGGATTGGGCTGTTAGCGTTAGCGAGAAGAGGGATACGAATAAGCGTACCCCAATCGGTCTCGAGTTGTCGACAAACTGGCAATCGGCAGACGTGCAAGAGCACTTTCCGGCAATCGGGTCCCAGAACGGCGTCGAGCAATTGGTCGGCACTGGCATTGACATCAGCAACACTGAAAGATACGCAAAAAGATACATACACCTGAACCGCGCCTGCTGCCCATCCGGAACCTGCTGGGCCGGGTTTGGGTTATCCACCGTCGGCTCGATCTCAGGACACCCGTAACACGTAAAGAACGGGAAGTCGGGGAAATCGCAGTGGCTGAGCAATCCGGCCTCGTTTTGCGGTATGCCGTTGCATATCTTCGCGGACGCGTCAACGCTGGGTGTGCTGCACTTGAGTGCCTCGACCGAGTCCAGTTGCGAGATGGGGACGGGATTTTGGACCCATGCGAGCAGTTGTTCGTTCGAGACGATCCATACTGTTTGAAGAAAGATTAGAGCGGGCTAACGAGTGAGGGACAACACACCATTCTGCTGCTCCTGCGCCCAATCCAAGAATTCATTGATCATATTAATCGTCGAGTTGGAAGGGTTGACACCCGGGTACGTTGTGCTCAAGTGGACGGGATGCGTATACAGCCCGAATGGCTGGCGGTTCCCGGTGTAATGCGCAGTGAACGTGTTCTTCATGTACTCGAGCGTCGCGGTGTCGTTGATCTTCGACTCGCCATTGGCCATATCACTGTAAGCCTCAACGTCAGCAACCAGCACAGAAGGTGGAGAAACAGCACTCACAGCCAAGGATCCATCAAATGTATACCCTCCGGCCCACGATTGTCGAACATCGCGTACATAGGCACTTCCCAGAAACCAGGCAACACCGGCTGTCCTTTGCACGAGTTTGCCACGTCCAAACAGTCGTTCGCCATCCCGTTGTCCAGAGTATAGGGCCAGAAGGCATCTGTTCCCGGGTCGGTCACTGGAATCGACGCGGCGGAGGAAGACTCGTAGGTGAAGCCCGCTGCGGCGAGGATCTTGAGAGTGTCAACGGAGTAGTTGAGGTATGGTGCGCGGAAACCGATGATGCTCTTGAAAGGAATGCCGGCGAGGGCGTTGAGCGCAATGAGATTGCCGTCGATTTGGTCTACCGGTGGGTCGCCGACGTGGGTCATAGTGTGGTCCGCAATTTCGTTACCCGCGACAAACCAGTCTGGTAGCTAGTTAGCGACAACTACATGATCCACGACCACTCACCAGTAACCAGCGTATAATTTGTGTAATTGAGCGAAACGTAGTAGGTCATCTTCGGCTGGCATCCGTTCGGGTTCTTGCGCTGTGCAAGGAACTGATTGACTGCATCGAGAGTGTATGACTGTACAGCGTCGTCGGCGGTGAAAACCAGGAACATCGGCGTGTCGGACTGGCGATGATCAGGTCAGCTTTTTTTGTTTGTTGCAATGTAAGAAAAGAAACAGGGAATGACACTCACGGGGCTCAATCCTCCTGGGGGACTCGTACTAGCGCAGTTACACGTTGGCAGCTTGCACTTCGAGGCATCACACGAGTAACCGGCGGCTGCCGAGCTTGACGTCGCCCCACTGATAGAGCCGTCGTCTTGCGCAAGGCCACCGAGGACGTTTAAGAGAAGTAGGGAGATGGTAGGGAGGAGCATGGCAGGCGGGATTTTGTCGCCGGCTGGTCGGCGACTTTTGGAGTGGTGGGAAGGGTGGTCCACGGAAGCCTGGGTCTCGTCCCTGCTCTATACGGAGGGGAGACGGGCGTTGAAGGTGAAGTCGGAGTGGAGGTGGGGGGCAGAAGCAAGGTCGCGGTGGCGTTAGCAGACGGAACGCGGCTTGAAACCTCGATGGGAGATATTTATAGTCCTGTCAGCTGATTTATTTCCTCTCCATCCACAGGCTGAAGCCATCCTACAGACGGTTCCCGGTGCGGGCAGGAGTGTCCGTCATCGAGCGAATGGTCCAGAGTGCGAAGCAGACCACCATACCGTTGCCGAGACTGGCAGGATAAAATTAGATTTAGAATGCTCCAAAGACTAAAAAAGCACACACACTTGCGAAAGCGTTCGGAACGTAGGTCGTTGCATCTTCCTGGCGAGATCGTCGGTGTTCTTCGGTCTTTTGAGGGCGTGAGGACTCGTTCCGCCGCCCTCATAAACCGCTCTTACAAGTATGGAGACTTGCTTGAGAATTTGCTTGAGAACTTGCACAGCGATGAGGTCGACGGCGGCAACGTTGAGATATGACGGACTTCTCGCGTTCGCGCTTTTGACAAAGCCTCCGGCGCCTGTTCTCCTCATAAACGGCCGAACAGATCCAAAGCCGCATCCACAGCTATTTCCGGATTCAGCAGATATATAAACCGTTGACAGAGATAACACACCTTCAGCAAAGCTCCACGACTGCGCAGCGTCTGCCCGGCATGCCCATACAAGGGCAGCTGCTGGGGACCGATCTCTGGCTCGCTTCGTCCGGCTACCCTCTTCTCTCTCTCTCTTCTGCATTTCAGGCAATTCGCGGGATAACCGATCATCGCATTGGGAAACGGCGAATGTAGAGCGGACAGCGGATTCGGTCCTGGAAAGCTGGCGCTCAAGCGGATCGTTGAGCCTTGCGTGGTGTTGCTAGAGCGTTGTTGACGCGGCGAAAGCGGGAATTGGTAGTTTCGCTCTCCAGGTCCATTCGTCCGCAAGAAGGGAGTCGTTCTCGCTCCCAAAAACAGAGGAATTGGACGATTCGACAACCTGAAGCGCTGCAGGACTTGACTTCTTCTTCTTCTTCTTGAGCCTCTTAGGTGCGTGGTGTGTCTCCAGATCCTGGGTGGTCTTGACAGAGTTGCAGACTGAGACCGCTCAACTTGCACGCCGTCGAGACACTTGCGTCCGACCGGTCATTCATCGCCGTGAAACAACCGCTTGGCCGCTTCTGCCGATGAGCTCCGATGGTCCACCGCTTCGAGAGCGCCTCGTTTCGGAGAAAGCTTTGGGCATCGTCGAGAGCTGGAGTAGCAATACCGGGGCCGGGAGAGATTTATAGGTCGTGAAGGAAGAGCAAAGAAAAACGGGTTGCTAGTCGCTTGGCGTTACCGGTGTCGTCACGACTCCAGCTTCTTCTCCTCCACCATGTTACCGCACGTCCTCCTCGCGCTCATGGCCCCGCTCCTCGCCATTGCTGGCGACGACGGCGGCATCACTGGGGCTACGTCCAGCAGCGAAGCCGCTGGCTACTCGTGTGATCCATCCAAGTGCAAACTCCCCAAATGCAATTGCGCGAGTACAAGCCCGCCCGGAGGCCTTAGTCCGGTCCGTTCTCCTCGTTTGTCTCGTGAATACTGGCTGAGCCGTCTACAGTCAGATGTACCGATGTTCGTCGTCTTCACTGCCGACGACGCCGTCCAATCGTACACTCTCGACTCCATCAACCAATTCCTCGCCCACCGAAAAAACCCCAACGGCTGCCAGCCCAAAATGACCTATTTCACCTCACTGAACTACACCAACTACACCCTCGTTACGGGTACGTCTTTTATATACATTTTTTCGTGGCCCGACTGACATTTCTCAAAAAGACTGGTATGTCGCGGGTAACGAAATAGCGGACCACACCATGACCCACGTCGGCGACCCACCGGAAGACGAGATTAACGGCAATCTCATAGCGCTCAACGCTCTCGCCGGTATCCCCTTCACCTCGATTCAGGGTTTCCGTGCTCCGTACCTCAACTACTCGGTTAACACTCTCAAGAGCCTTGTCAAGGCCGGTTTCACCTACGACTCGTCCGCAGCTGCTTCCATCCCCGTCACGGATCCGGGAACGGACGCCTTCTGGCCCTACACACTGGACAACGGCATGGCGAACGACTGTCTCGAAGTCGAGGGGTCGTGCAAAGGGCAGCCTGTCCTTCCTGGCTTCTGGGAGATTCCCATGTATGCCTTCTTCGACAACCTCGGCCCCGCAGGCCCGCACTTGATGGACCCCTGGCTGGACAACGCCAACGGTGCTTCCAAGATCAACGACACCGCCACGCTCGAGTACATGAAGAACACGTTTACGGCCCACTACACCGGCAACCGCCAGCCGATTGGGCTGTACACACACCCGATCCATTTGAGCACGACGTACCCCGGTGTCAATCCTTCCACCTCGACCATTAACATGATCAACCAGTACTTGGATTGGGTGCAGACGCAGCAGAATGGTGTGTGGTGTCTTTCCCTCCTCGCAACGATGCTAAGCAAACTCCAGTGTGGATTGTCTCCAACGAGCAACTCCTCGCTTGGGTGCAGAACCCCGTCCCCAACTCGCAGCTCGATTCAGTTGAGGCCCTCAAGTGCTCTACTCCCAAGGTCGACGCTTCGGCGAAGGTCTGTAACGGCATCCCAGGGAACGAGGCGGGCTTGTTGAGCCACTGCGATTTCCCCGACTTCCCATTCTTCACCTGCTACGGGTGCCCCGAGGTCGAGCCGACGACAAGCAACCCGAACCCGGCGCAGCAGATACCTGATGGTCAACAGGCGCGAATCCGACGTACGCTTTCCATGCACTGCTTTGCTTGATTCTCATACTCCTTCAGTCCCCACCAACTGCTCGACGCCCTTCTGGGACCCTATTGCTGGAAAGTGCTCCTGCTCCTCGAACGATTGCGCGTTCACGGACACGTCGCGACCTATCGGGGTGTGTCCTTCTTTCGTATTCAGCATCCCTAAATATCTAACCTAATACCAGCCCAACGGCGCTAACCTCACTGGCGGTGGAACGGGCGGCAACGCAGACCCCAGTGCCTCGCCAACGGCTTCATACGTTCCGTTCAATGGCAAGGGCTATGCGCTCCCGCCGGGCGTGTGGGCTGCGACGATCGTCAGCATTGTCGGTGCTGTCGTGGGTGCCTATGGCGTGTTCGGTGCCGGGTTCTAGATTGGTGGAAACGACGATGACAATTCCTCACGACAGACTCTTTCATGGACCTCTACCCACATACATATCACATCGCAGTTTTACATCGCATTACCGAATCTTGCATCCCAGTCCGCGCCCTTCTTTTTTTCTCACTCTCTTGCATACAGTATTATGGACGTAGTAGAATGTGGACTTTCTAGCGGTAGGAGTAATATAATGGATGGGATGCTGATTTGATCTTAGGACAGGTCACAGTAGGGATACTTTTGAGAGGCGAATTGTGTGGAATACACATGAAGTAGGAAGGGAGTGTAGTATAGTGGCCATTTGAGTACCGTTGGCGTACGTAGCTCGCGCGTCATCAATACCAGCGGTCCCCAAAAGACGGACTCACGACCACGTACAAACCGCCGGCGCGCAGTCGGGACACGGTAACCTCGTTAAGCTGCCGCAGCTTGCGTTGTGGTAGCTCGATCCAGAGCTCCCGCAGGGACTGCCTCCGAGCATGACACAGTTCCAGCAGGTCTTCATCCGAGTCGTCAAGCAGGGCGCTCGAGTACGTACGAAGCGCAAGTACTCGTAGTTCGGGCAGCAACTGAGGGTGATTTGCAAGGAGAGAGAAGATTGTTGGGCGGAGGTTGTTGTAGAAGATGTAGCACTCTAGGTCGACGATACCACGCACAGGCTCACTCTCCAGCAACTCGAAGAGGGAGTAGATGGAAGACTCGTCGATGACGAGTGCGAGGTCCGTGAGCGCGCATTGGGAGCGTAGGAGGTATTGCAGGATCTGTTCCAACTCTTCCCTCGTAGCTGCTTCTTCGTCGTTACGGATAGCGAGCTTTTTGAGGGCCGGACTCTTCAGATGTGCGAGCAGCTGACCAACAAAATCGGCGTCGCAGTTGTCGAACAAAAGCCCGGAAATGGAGGATACAATTTGGGGCGGCAATGGACCATGCCAGGCGGAGCACATCAGGGATAGAGAGGAATGTGGCGGGAGTAGCGGGAGAATGTGAACAACGTCTTGCAGCGAGACGTCGCAGAGCGAGCACGCTCGAAGTTGACCCCAGGGTATGCCCGAATCCCTCGGAATCGGGACCATCGTGGCCAGCTTCAAATGCGTCAAGGCGCAGAGGGATTTGAAGAACGTGCTCGTGTTCGACGAGAACTCCTGTATTTCCAGGTCGAGTGTCGAGAGATGGGAGAAGGACCCTCCGGTTTGGGAAATGTGAGCAATGTGCTCTGGCGCGAGATTGAGCTTGGCCCGCTGCCATCGAGTCGAGGACATCAGAAGGAGGTCCAAAAGAGGTGGAATGCGAAATCTCTGAGACGCATTGAAGGTGACAATGAGTGGAGCATCCCGGGAGCGCTGGATCTGCGCGCTTATTCGGCGTGATTCAAGTTTGCGGTCCGTGTTGTCCTGCGCGTTAAGACTGTGAAAGCGGACTTCGATATGGCGCCAAAGGAGGGGATTGCTGAGCGTAACGGTACGCCAATGACCGCAGACCGCGCTGAGGCAGCAGAGGGCCTCCATATTCACAGAATTGCTCTTTGGAACCTTGACGACGTGCTTGAATATCTCGCCCAGTATCTCGCTCGGAACTCGACGCAGACAAGAGACGACGCCACGGTGCAAATTGGCGAATGCAACCAGCTCCTGTCTTCGCAATTGACACTGCTCTAGTGTTTTCTTTTAACTCCGCTATGTGGCTGTCGAGAGAGGATATGCGGTCCCCTGTAATTTGGATAGCTTGGTGGATTATGGACGCTTGCGCATCGGTGGGCGGTGAATAGCTTTGGACAAGATCCGGGCATGGGCTGGGTGATACGGGAGGTAATTCCTGCCTGCGAGAGTCAGCTGCGCCGTTTTGAAGCTGAGGATAGCGGACAGACATAACCGTCAAAGAACAAGGAGCGAGTCACGCCAAGTCACCCACCCCTGGTGTACCGTGACAGTATACGCCATGCATACGAGTGCATACTTGTGCGATGCCGAGTAAAGAGATGAAAAAGAACGAGGGCCAGCGCTGACTCGCAAGCCAAAATTACAGTAAAAAGTTCAAGGCACATCTACTGTGTAGCAAATGAGTTATGTACTGGACGGGATGAAATCCCTCAAGTAGTCCCTCAAACCAGGATCACACGCGTAGACGTATGTGCCCCGGATCCCTCGCGTCATGAGCACGGCATAGATCTGCGTGATGAAGCGCAGCAGGTCGTCGTCGTCGTAGCTCCGTCCCAGCACGGGGTTATTCTCTTTGCCCTTCTTGTCAAAGTACGAGCCGCGGCTGACCCACAGACGCCGCTGCTCGCGATTATACCGCAGATCAGGCCCGACGATGACGCCAACGTAGTTGAGGTCGTATCCCTGGACCGTATGGATCGAGCCCACCTCCTCGAGCGCGTTGGGCGAAGCAATCCAATCCGTCGCGGTGCTGTTCCAGCGCAGACGCGTCGTCCCGATCTCGATGTCGAACGCAGCCGCGTCCCGCTTGCTCTTCCACGCCCAGGCGTAGCCAGCGACCATCCGGGCAAGACCCACTTCGGCGTTGCGGCGGAAGATTGCGGCTCGCATGGCACCGACATCATCGAAGGCACGGAAGTCGTACGCGCCAAAGTTTGGTCGCGTCGGGGGCTCGGCCGGGGTGCGTGGTTGAGGGTCGAGCATTCGGCGGATGTGCGAGACGAAGTCGGAGCCGGCTTGGATGCGCACCTGGGTTCGAAGCCGGAAGAAGCTGGAAGTTGCACGGGACTCGGCTACAAGGGTTGCCAGTAGTTCTGTGGGCAGATCCGCGGGTCGCACACTCTGGGATGCATCCAGGAGGAAGATCTGGTGGCGGCTTTTGGCGCGGATCCAATCGAGCTGGGTCTTTCTGGTGTCGTCAACGCCAAAGAGCGTTCGGGTGATCGCGGCAAACTTGGCGTTGAGCACCCCCGAGGGTTGGTTGGCGCGCTGGTTGAGCCGATGGGTCTCGTCCACTACCAGCAGATCAAACTGTCCATCGGCTTCCCCTACATTGAAGGGCGTCATCACCATGGAGGGATCGAGCCCAGGCGTCTTTCGAAAGACCTTCTTAATCGAGTCGCGCAAGGATTGTTGTGGAACGACCAGGCCGATCCGCAGATCCTGAAGGAGCGTCCGATTGTCTTCGGTGAACAATTCGGCGAATCGTGAATTGGGATCCAAATCCTCGAGCACCGTGAAGGTCTTGATGTCGATAAGCAACTTCATCAGGTAGATGGCGACGACCGTCTTGCCCGTGCCAGGATCGCCTTGAATCACAGTGGTGCTGCCAACGCCTCTCGCGAGGTTTGTCATGAGTCCTTTGACAACCTCCTCCACCGAATCCGCTTGGTCTTCCGTCAAGGCCTTGAACGGCGACAGCTTGAAGAGGTCGCTGTTCTCGATCTCGGGGATACTCCGCGTGAAGATCCCATCGCGAGCAAGCTGGTCCCAGATGTCGCGGAACCGCTCGCGATATAGATCGCGCTGGTAGTAATTCGACTCGATAATGCCGTCATTCCGATTGAGGACCCGGTAGGCCCCGTCGCCGGCCAGCATGCGGATGAGGTAGGACTCCAAGTCCAGGCAGACCGACTTGTTGAATGTTCCGTCGAAGATAACGCGAACCCTCTTGAGGTGCTGCTTCGCAGGTGTGTCCAGATGCTGACGCAAGCGCCCCACAGCATTGAGCGATTCGCCCACGTAGACATCGATCAGCTCCTTCGCAGTGTCCCGCCCGTCGTCCAAAAGATACACGACCGGCCAGTTACTGTGTCGCTCGTTTTCAAGCGCCCATGCCGCCACGGCAGCTCGAGAAAAGTCGAGCCGCACGATCTGAGACTCCATCGTCCTTAGTGTCTCGGCGTCGTAGTAGAGAGAGAACAGCAGTAGCGACACTGCGACAGACACCGCATTCCGAGCGACGTGAGTCGACGTCTGTCTACTTCGGCCGTCTTATCTTGTATAGGCTGACTGCCGTCATAACAGAAGGTCGTGTATAGGTGGATACTCACTGGTAACAACTATCTGGGGGTGGGAGGCTTGCCAAAATGAACACAGGCCGATTCAAGACCGTCCGTTTCGTGCTCGAACCCGACTGACAGAGGTCCAAGTCAAAGGCTGGGAGGTGGGTCAAACACGGCGTCCTTTTCAAGAAGCTACGCGCTTGACATGGATACCAGGGGTGACCGGGTCGCATGGAGCTTGAATGGCTAACCATGGATCAAGTCGCTCTCCTCGTCAAGGACAAGTTCCTGCTTATTCCCGATGCGTGTTTATTGAGGCAATCGTGTTCGAGGAATGCCCGTCGATGGCGGCCTGGGCGTAGCAGTCAGCACAAAGGAGATGTATCCCGGAATCCTCGTACTTTCAGCTCGTTAGAGGGCGAAGACAACGTTGTGACCGTGATGTGACGACCACTGACAACTTTCAAGTTTCTGTCTTCGGCCTCCATGTCGCGTCGCGTTTTGCCCAATGAAAACGACTGTATCTCAACGACGGCCAGGTCCATGCTCACCGAGACCCTACTGCCAATCAACACCCACAACGACGTCGAGCCTTTTGCCACTTGCTCCGGAACAGGCGAAGCGCGGTGAGCCTCCGAAATTGAGGCAGATCTGAGACCGTACATACCGCGAAGCAAAACGACATATGAATATGTTTGTAACCGCAAGCTGCTTCCTTGTCACCTTCCCTCATTCTCCCGAGTGGAAGGAAGCAATGCTTCGGCTCTGGCTCTGCGATTGTCCTCGTATGTGCTACTATCTCCCTGGTAGAGATGACGTTCACTAGTCTCTGTCTGCAGCTGCTCGTGGACCTATCCCTCGACCCTTGAAGCTCTGCCATCTGGCGTACGCCCCCAACTTCTTTGCCCATTCCTCGTATCTGACACCCTGCCAGAATTCTCCTTCGCCGGCCGTCGTCACCTTCGCCTGTTGCTTCGCCGTCGGCCCCTTGATATTTGGATTCGACTTGGACGGCGGTGACGACTGCCTTCCTCCCCGTTTCGTACATCTCGTTCTCGTCTCCCGTCCCCTCGGCTAACTCGACATTTCGTGCCAGCTTTGATTTCAGTGGCCTCTGTACGACCCGATACCCGGCAGACTTGATCTCGTACCGAAGAAAAAGAAACAGAGGCGGGACTCGTAGAACGGCGGAGGGCTAATAAGTATCGGCTTGGTGGTACGTGCCTCTTCGTCTAGTCCTTCACCATCGACCGTCGTTGCAGGAGAAAACATTGAATATAAAGGCGGGCTTGACTTGAATGGTACGACTGCCTTTTCCTATCGTAGCCTGCTTCATGATTCCGCAGGACGCAAAGGAAACCTTGCGCCGCCGCCGAGCCACGAGAAAACAAGACGAATCGTTGGATGGTACGTTTGCCGTCTCCCGTCGTAATCCGTACGGTCGCTTATCGACGTTGTTCGCCAGAGGAAGAAGAAGACTGCGACAGCGCGTCATTTGTTCCTGTTTTGCCATCTTGCCAATTGTCACACTGCCTTCCTTCGCAGTGTATTCCGCCGGCTGGTCCTTGTACGTCCCCAGCGACTGCCCCGTTCGTGTCCATCCCTCCCAATTGAGTGAACCGTCGGGCCGGACCACGATACCTGTTCTCCCTTTTGTGTCACTATCGGTAAAGAAGAAGAACATCCATCTACAAGAGCGAAACCACACGAAAAGGGCGGGCTGTAGATAATCGAAAACACACATGAAGGAGGGACAACATGGCCCAAAAAGACGAGAAAAAGTGCGGAAAACCACACATACAAGGCGTCGTAGTTTGGTCATACTGTTCCGCCCTTTCTGCATGTGAGCAGCCCTCCATTTTCGGTCTTCACCCTCGCTCATCCATTACTTTCTTACCCGCAGTCCACTCGCTAGGCTGGTCCTTTTAATGTACGTTCGTCGACACCTTGCTCCCTTTACCGCATCTCACTAACCCGCCTCTCGTAGTCCGAGTCATCACTGGGCCGGACCATACGCCATTTCATCTCAGTATCGGAAGAAGAAACGACAAGGCGCGAATAAGGAGAACGAAAACCACGAGAAAGGCGGGTACATGAGAGTGTCGACATACCGGTCGCGGCTGCTTGCGACCGCGACACCCTTCTAACGGGCGGGGTCCCTCCATGGTTCGAGTCTCTCCCTGGCGGCTCGTTACCTTCTTGTGAGTCGCCTCGAGCTCCCATCGACGCTTTCCCTCATGCTCACTTATTCCGTAGGCCGACACCTTCACACACACGGGCGGGCCCACTTTACGCTGCTGCCTCCTTCGACGCTTCCCTGGTGGACGTTTCCTCCTTTTGTGAGTTTCGCTCGCTGTCCTGGGTCTTGGTAGCTGCTTCCTGGGCCAGCCCCCGATAACGCTTCTTGACGTACGGATTCCAAAAAATGGGGGCTCAAAACGACAGGAAAGGCGGGAACTAGGTGTGCAGGGGAATAACGGCAAGGAGGATGGATGGACGAGCTTGTAACGAAGACAATTTGAAGTAGGAGATTGTGATCGTGACCCCCTTACTCCAGACACATTCACTCTCTGAAGCTTTTCCTTCTTGCAGTCGCCTGCGGACTACCTTTCCAGGTGTAATTTATCTTCGCGTTGTCGCGGCTCGATCCACTCGCTTTCTTGCAGCGGCGGACACATGTGGGAGGTGCGGGAGCGAGATGGGCGGAAACAAAGAAACAAATGAAAACAAGGCGTCGGATTCTTCGAAGTAGAGTGCTGCAGCCTGCGTTACCCAAGACCATGCATGTCCCTGAAGAGCCGCTACATCGAGCCTTGGTCCGCTACATCGAGCCTTGGTCCCGCAGCTTCTGCTCAAGCCAAAGGTCGAGTCCGAATATCAGCGCAAGTGTGAGGCTGCGGCGAACGAATGGACAGGGAGCGAAGGCCGATGTCCCAGGCTACATCGAGCTCGGGCTTTCGTTCTTAAGCGCTGGTAAAGGGTCGACCGTCACAAGGAATAGAGGGGAAAAGAACATCTATTGGCACCGTTTACAGAATCTCTGGCGCGAATAATCTCAGATGTCTATGGGGTGACAGAAATTCATTCATACGGAGCCAATTCGATTGTATACGGCCATGTAGCTACGCAAGAAAGACAAAAAATGAAAACAAGTCCGATCTACAAGCCTGTAACCCTTCGCGGAAGACTTTGGCAGCGCTCGCTGCAAAGCCGCAGAAACTGTGGCGAAGAGTGCTGGGTGACTGAATAGCTCGAAGAATATACTCCAGTGGACGTTCTCCAGTGCGGGGTGGGCAGAAAAAGCCTCATCTAGCTCCATAAGCACATCTGGATCGAAGATCTCTGCATAGGCGGTTGGGAAGATGAGGTTGATGGTGATTCGGGCGAGGACTGGCGCGCCTGACGGGGAGAGGGCGCTAATGAGGAAGGGTGGTGGTATCCACTGGCGCCTAATATCATCTTGGTGGGGATAGAAGGTAAGAGCAAGCTGGCGCAAGCAAGGGAGGTGGGACGGAAGTGCACTTCCAGTGTCATGCGCCAGTCTGTGCTCTTGATAGAAATTTCAATCGAGTCTTGAAAGCATGTATCGACGTACCGACGAAGCTGAGATCAAGGCACTCCAACGTTCGAGTAGCCAGGAAGCATAAGGCAAAATTCGACGCTTTTGACTGTTTTCGTACATCGAAGGAAAGCTTCTTGAGACAGTTCGTGTATGGCGCAAACTCTGGACGGAGAAGCAAGGCAGTAACAGTTGAACTTCTCTCTACTCGCAGCGTCTCGATTGGTCCGCTTCCTGGAAGTGAACGACGGGCACTCGGGGACGGAATGGAAGAGGAATCGGCCACGCCTGTTTCGAGGAGGACAATGGATGGAGCACTGCTCAAGACACGGTGCATGATATCCAAGGGTAACCTCTGGACGGATTGGAGTAGAAGCTGTGTCATCGTTCCATGCGCGCGCAAAATTTCGAGGGCCCGGTCCAGCACCTCCGTAATGACGGGGACCTCTTGAATGGAATACTCTACACCAATGATTGTCGTCTCGCGAATATGCGTCAGTCTGCGTAAGATCGATTCCGCAGCGACTTCGTGGTCCGCACTGTACCATGGCGTGTTCTTGTCCGGCAAGACGATGTTGACCCTGGTTACATAGGCAGCCAGGTGAGGATATACGTCCAGGATAGCTGCTATCTCTGTGTAGGTGCGCCATCGACTCCCAAAACTAGCGCGGGGCGAGAGTCGGAGCCAGGCCAACAGTCTTTTCTGACACCGTATGCGGAATATGGAGGCAACGAAGCAGCAAGATCGGAGGGAATCACGGTCAGGGAGCTCGTCTATGATGAGCTCGATGAGCTCGAGGGGTAGGTTGACTATTCCGACAGGCATGGTGAAGGTCAAGAGCAAGATGCTGTCGCCATCAAAATATCACGGGTCTTTTACTTACATCTAGTCGAGAACTCCTGCGAAAGGAGTTCTCGGGGCATCGTAGTAGTCTCGTTTCCAGAGGCGACTCCTACTCCCGGGCGATGAAAGGCATCGGCGACTCTCAGTGCCCTTCATCCCGCCCGAGATCATTATTGCCAGTGCCCGTGGCCCAGTGCACTCGTCGTCGAGACATAAAATCGTGCTGTCATATTCGCCTCAGGCCGCGGCTGCATTTGCAAAACATTCCTATGGACTCTCATGATCATGGTCATCGTCTAACCATCTCCGCACGTACTCCGACGCTACAGCGGCCAAAATACCAGACGCGGCCAGTCTACTCGTCGCTGGCAGCGGTCCCTCCTCCGACCGAGCAGACACTACTGCTCAAACCTCTACGCCTTCCCAAGGGTCCTCGATGACGACTCTGCCTTTGGCAAAACCCTTCGGCAGTCCCTGCTTCAAGGCTGCTGAAAAGGCGGCAAGATGTGCTGACCGTTGGCCAAGGTCATCCTCTGCGACGATGGACAAAAAGGGAATCCAGCGGAGGGTCTGCATCGTCGGATGGACATCGACGGTTGTGTCCAGCGCCTTCATGATCGACTCGGAAAGTGCGTACCCGGCCGGCGCTCGTTCTGGGACGAGGATGTTTATTTGGATAGTGAGGCGAGTGAGTGCCGGGGTGCATGACGGTGTCGCGGCGCTTTCCAGAAGTCGCGGGAGGAACCTGTTTGTCTGAGGGTCTTGGTGGATGTGAGAAAAGCGGATTATGAAGCTGAGGTGGTGTAGTCGAGGGAGGTGATGAGGGAAGTCCATGTCTGCGTCTTCTGTAGAGGCTGCGAGGCTCATCAGTGAGAGCTGCATATTAGACGATGGCTCACGCACCAGTACAGTCAAGTCGAAGGGTCTCCAATGTCGCTGCAGAAGCAAAGCATAATGGATTGCTAGGGCTGGCATCGAGCACGAGCTTTCGGACGGACTGTGCATGAGCTGTAAAGTCGGGAAGGAGTAATACAGCCTCCACCGTCGGGCTCTCCCATATGCTCAGCAACTCCAATGCTCTGGATGGACCAGTAGCAGGCATGCGTTCGTCGTCGTCGTCGTCGTCGTCACCAACAGTGACTTGAAGGAAACGCACGCATGGAGCAGAATCCAGGATGCGGTTCAGAACCGTTCGCGGGAGCTGCTCCACTTTCCAGAGAATAAAATTGTGCAATGTGAGGTGTCCAACAAGGCATCGGTGATCTCTAGCGGAATATCGTTCCATTGGGCGGTCTCCAGGCTAAAGACGGCGCAGGTGCGGACGTTCCTCAGTCGAAGCAGGACCGACCCTACGGCTTGGAGACATTGCTCGGATGCTCGAGAGCGGAGATCGATGTATAGCGTGGAGACGTATCGAGATAGGTGGGGAGAGGAGTCGAAATGAGCCGCCGCTTCAGTGTATGTTCTATAAGTCCGGCGACGGCTGTCCTCAGATTCGTCTCCGCTGGCTGCCATCAGGTTGAGGCTGCCATCAGGTTGAGGCAGCCGTACAACCGCTTTTGACATGGTCGCAGAAGACAGACGCTGCGAGGGCATAGGATTTGAGGGTGGGGTGGTCAGAGATTGTATCCACAACCAGTTCGACGAGTTCAGGTGGCAGCGCGTGCATGGCCGACGACGAGCAACAGCTGTCACAACACAAGTGACCTCTCTGCGGAGAACTATCATCTCATCCTCTCCGTCTTCAAGCCTTAGGCCTTAGGCCTCGATGCTCTTCAAGCCAGCTATTCAAAACCGGACCGGACACGAACCGAGCCTCCCCACACATGACATTACTGCTTTCTCACCGCGCTAGCTTGTCGACCTCCAACCGAGAGTCATGAGCGCGTCCGTGGCTGGAATATCAACACAAGAGGCACTGCAGATTGCGACGGAGTGGCTGGGGCGTTTGGATACTGCTGTGAGCAACGTCGATGTCGAGGCGTTCGCGGAGCAGATACTTGCGACTGGATGGTTGCGTGGTGAGCTCGTATCTCCCTGAAATCGTCTCCAGATGAACCGAGCTTTGCATTCAGACTTCTTGTGCTTCTCATGGGACTTTCGGACTATCTCTGGACGAGCCAATATCGCGGCTTTCCTCGCCGAGTCGTCGCGCTTTACTCATGCAGGATTGCACGCTCTCACATTGCAAGTGACCTCCAGCCTCGGCCCACCGACACCATTCCCCCCTACCGCCGAACCCAGGCGTGTTCGGCGTCTCTGGCGTCTTCACATTCTCATTGACATCCCCGCCTGCTGTCGGGCGCGCCTTCTTCCGACTCGTTTGCGACCCGACGGACGGCGCGTGGAGGGCGAACACCCTGTTTATGAATCTGGAGGATTTGAATGGACATGAAGAGCAGGAGAGCCCTGAGGCGTATACGGAGGATATTTGGGAGGAACTGCATGCAAAGCGCGTTGCTGAGATCGAGCGCGATCCGACTGTCCTCATTGGTACGGATTCCTTCCTTTTGCTTGCCATTCGTGCTTATTGGACGACATAGTTGGTGCGGGTCAGGCTGGCCTCATGTGTGCGGCGCGATTGGGACGAATGGGCGTTCGGACACTCGTTATTGAGAAGACAGCAAGAGTGGGCGATGTATGGCGGAATCGGTGGGTACCTGGTCGTCTGTTTTTGTCCTCACTAAGCATTCACAGATATCCCAATCTCTCTCTCCACACTCCTGGTTACCATTCTTATAGTCAGCTTCGTTTTTCGTCCCCCAGTCTCGATACTGAGCTCCGTCACAGTGCTCTATCATCCCTGGCCCACCACCTTCCCGAAATTTCTCCCAAAGCAGAAAATCGGCGACTTTTTGGAGGGATACGCCATCGGTCAAGACCTTGTCGTATGGGTATCTACCGAGATAGCGTCGCAGCCTGTATTCGACAACGCTACGGGTCGTTGGCGCGTAGAAGTCAACCGTGCTGGCGACAAGGTTTCTCTGTCCCCGCGGCATGTCGTGCTCGCAGTGGGCACTGTCGGGAAACCGAAGATTCCACAGTGGCCTGGGATGAGCCATTTTCGCGGCACGATGTATCATTCCGACGAACACAAGGGCGCCGCACCATTTGCTGGGAAAAGAGTCGTCGTTGTCGGAGCGGTGAGTCTCGTTGCTGTTGCTGTTGTCAACTGGTGCTAATCAACGGGTTAGTGCAACTCCGGCGCCGATATGTGCCAGGATTTTGTCCTCAAAGGTGCCGCCGAAGTTCGTTCATCCCATTCTCCAACCGTCTTCAAAATCTGACCCACCTCAGGTCACGATGGTCCAACGCAGTGCGACCTGCGTCCTCTCAGCACGCACCGCGGATACTGCGCTCTTCCGTGGCCAATACCCGCTGCAATACTCTGCTACCGATGCGGACTTTGCGAACAACGCGACCCCGCCTGCGCTGTTGCTTAGGATGGCTGTGGGGATCACGCAGCGGCTCAAGGGGATCGACCGCGAGCTGCATGACGGGCTGGCCAAGGCGGGGATGAAGTTGACTTGGGAGATGACTCCGGGCGGTGGGGAGGTCGGGTTGTTGGGCTTTTTGTTTGATGTAAGCTTGGGCTCTTGTGCTTCATCTTGAGCTGACGTGTTTGGATAGCGGGTAGCTTCTGGCACGCGTACGTCTTTCGTCTGGCTCTCCCTGAGAGGCTGCTGATGCTTTTCTTCAGTGATGGACATGGGCTGCGGCCAGCTTATAATCGACGGCAAAGTCAAGGTCAGTCCCCTCGTTGTTCGCATTGGCTCGACTCAGACACCACGCAGATAAAACAAGGCGTCGAAATCACCCACATCGATCCCGACGGTGTCGTTTTTGCGGACGGGTCCAAGATCGAGGCAGATGTCGTGGTTCTCGCGTACGTCGCTCTCCTCCCCTCCCTTCTCTCGACCTCACACTCGACTATTTCCATCATGCAGAACTGGCTACACCCCAATCATCGACCACTATACCGCGATTTTCGGGCGGAACTCGGAACATCCCAGCGCGGAGATGCAGGTCTGGGGCATGGACCACGAAGGCGAGATACGGCGCGCCTATCGCCCGTCGGGCGTGCCGAAGCTGTGGTTCGCGCTG
Organism: Mycena amicta; assembly: GCA_029282125.1. NCBI lineage: Eukaryota > Fungi > Basidiomycota > Agaricomycetes > Agaricales > Mycenaceae > Mycena > Mycena amicta. Next base: position 291,644 of record JARIHP010000050.1, read on the forward strand.
GGGGCGTTCCAGCAGGTGCGCTTCATGAGCAAGCATCTAGCGATACAGATACTTGCGGAGGAGTTGGGGTTGAAGGATGTATGATTGAGACTAGGCTGGGCATTTGCTTCGTAGCCTTATGTTTACTGCGTGCTGGCTAACGCAATGTCAATGTACTGTATCATACCTTTGTACCTCGGCGAGATAGGGACACAAAGCGCAGTCATTTACACCCGTTCGAGAACATTTTGAGAATATGCTGTCGGGACTCGGAAGCTCTTGACGCGGGAGGAGGGGAAGATGGTGATATCAGAGGTCGCGCTCAGCATGTCAGGAAACGAAAACGTGTAGGCAGTTGCAACGCATGGCGTCGAAACCTGGCTGGGTCCCATGCTATCGCGATATAAGTGCACGATTTGTAAATTGTGAGAAATAGGTTCATACAGTTTCGCGGGTAGTTTGACGATTTCAAAAAACATTATTACAATAAGAAACGGAGAAGCATAAGTATTAGCTTACGACAGATCTATACGACTTTTTGCCTAGTAATTCTCCCCATCTCCATCCAAAACAAGTATACCCTTTGCTTCAGATTTGGGCATTGCCTGCCGGAGGGCCGCCCAAAATCCAGCGAGGTGCACTGGCAGATTGCTGAAATTGTCGTTCCAGATGACAACGTGGATGAACCACTTGACCGTCTTGATAGTGGGATGTGCGGCACAAGCTTGGTCCAACTTGGCGTATTTCTTCCGTGTAAATTTGTATTTCGACCGTTTGCTCGTGACCAGTTCATTCGCGTACAAGGTCAAGTGCACCAAGGCGGGGGTCGTGGCGGGCGAGAGCACTTTCAGGAGGAGGGGCGGAGAAGCCCACTTTTCTAGAGCTAGAAACATGTCGTGCAGACGAGGGAGGCACGACGGAAGATACACGGTATTCGAAACTGTTAGTTTTCATCAATAGGCAGCAGACAGAGGGCGAGATACAACACACCTCCTCTATGAAGCTCGATTCGCTCGAGCGTGCCAGCGGATCGGAAACAAGGCACAAGGTCTTCCTGATCGCAAGCCTGAATGTCGTCGATGTTCACCTCACGGAGAGACGATATATGCTCCTGATACTCGGGACGAAGGAGTAGCTTGTAGACTGGCCGACTTCGCTCGGTTTTCAACCTTGTGAGGCGCTCGGATGGCACATTTCCGCTGGGGGCTTCGCCGGGATCGAATGCCATCCTGACATTAAAGAATTTAAGGCTTGGTGCAACGGCAAGGATCCTATGCAGGGTAGCTCTGGTCAAGCCATTCACTCCTCGCAGCGAAAAACACGTCATCGTCCCATGTGTGTGCAGCAATGCAACCATCCAGTCCAGCACCTCGATACTGAACTCGTCGGAGAAGTCCCGGAAATCAAGATAGATAGTCGCTTTGCGCAGATTCCTCAGACAGCGCAAGACCGACTCTGCAATGTCCTTCTCCCGCTCCCACCCAGTCCGAATCGCTTCGTTATTGGGTTCAGGAAGCCAGACACGAATCCTGGTGACGTAGCTAGCGAGGTAGGGAGTCGTCCCGAAGCGGGCGGAGACTTCGGAATAGGTGCGAAGGCCCCAGTAATGGTTTGGATCGCGGAAGGAATCGCAAAGGTGAACGGAATTTAGGAGGCGTTTCTGACACGGCAGGCGGAATACGCGGGCAGTGAGGCAGCAGGATTTGAGCGATTCGATATCACCTTCGGAGATTTCTTCGACGAAGAGGTCGACGAGGTCGGCGGGTAGCTCGACCATTGTGGAGAGGAAGGAGGTGGCCGGTAATGATCTCAACCGAACATCGACGTTTTTGGAAGCTTTCGTACAAATGTATTATCTTTCGTCCCCGAACTTCCATTTACGCACAACCGGCACCGGCCATCATGATCAGCCATCATGATCAGCGACACGCCCCTCACAAACCTCAGACCTTCACCCAACCTTCACCCCCTCTCAGCGGAGTTAGAGGAGACCGTACACGGCGTCGAAATGTCCTTCCAAGCCATCCCACCCGAGCTCATCGACGCAATCGTCGATGAGATTGGCAGCGACGTAACGACGCTCAAATCGTGCAGTCTCGCCACGACTGTATTTCGCGAGCCATGCCAGAAGCGCCTCCTATGGAGACTTGCGCTCACCAACCACTCCTACAACGAAACACGCACGTACTCCGAAGCTGCAGCGCGCTTCGACGTGTATCCGCATCTCGCAGGCTACGTCAAAGTCTTGGAGCTGGTCCACACCTCCCATGTGGAGGACGACTTCTACCAGCCGCTTCGATCGGTCTTGATCAAACTCACCAGAGTCTCGATACTCAACATCTTCTCAATGCACTGGCCTGCGCACGAGTGGAAGGACGTGCCGCATCAGTTTGCTGCACCCCTGCTGGACTTTATCCGAGCTGCGCGTGCCCGCGGTACTCTGCAACAGCTGAGTCTCGTAGGCTTGTCGAAGGTCCCTCGCACTGCCATGCACCATATTTTGATGGCCTGCCCCGCCGTATCTCTTCATCCGTTCAGCGTTCAACTTGAAGACGACGCACCTGGACTCGACGGCGATAACGTCTCAACATCCATCGAACGGTTGGATACGGGTCTAGAGGATCTTAACTCTCCCGGGAAATGCTCTCTCCTTCTGCAATACACGCGTCGTCTCCGTGCACTCCTCCTCGTCGTTGAGGCCCCCGTAGGCTCTGCGAGTACATTCGTGATGCCGGCGCTATGTTCAGCGACCGCTTCGACGCTGGAATGCTTATCTATCGATTTCTCGGGTGTGTAATCACCCCAGCCTTAGCTATATCTTCATATCCATACTACCCATTGCAGCACAACAAGCAGTATACGCAAGCAACATCGCACCGCCACACCTCCCTTACCTGCGGTACCTCAGCATTTCATTTGATTATCAGGACTGCCGCACTCGACCACGCGGCATACTATACCTCCTTCCCATTTTCCTATCTAACACCTTGACTCAAGGGGCCGTCCCTGCTCTCACGGAACTCGTCATTCGTCCCGAACTTTCAGTCTTCGGCGGCACGCGGAGTGGCGCGGACAAGTTGACCTACACAATCCCAGCAGCCATACAAGAGCTCGACGATCTGCTTGCTGACTATCTCTCCCGCCGCTCGGGACCGGCAGCCCGTTGGGTTCCGTTCTTCTGTTTTGAGCATGACACTGGGCTGAGTGTGGCGGAAGCGAAGGTCGAGTATGCAACCAAGCATTTCCCAGCATTTTCGGACGCTCTTAGGAGCACACTGTCCAAGGCAACTGCGATGGGCATGCAAGTAGTGGATCATGATTCCGCTCCGCGTGAGCCTATGGTGGAATTTGAAGAATAATGCCATCAAACTACTCTACTACTAGTAGTATAGAAAAAGAAAGCGCTATATTCCTTAAGTATAGAAAAGGCTCGCCTTTAGTGGTAATCTGGAGCTCTCCGTCGAGATGTATACATCAGCCTAGTGGAAAGATCTCTGCTTGGTAGGACTGTAGTTCGTAGATCGATCGATGCCTTTCCGTTATGCACTGTTTCCTTCCAACTCCCCGGCCCAAAGCCCCTTGGGCCCAAGGCGTCATCCACAAAGTTTCCAAAGGCCATTGTGCGACTAGCGGAGGTCTTGAGTGGCGCATGACTGAAGGCGGCTCCTGGATCTCGTGGTGGTCGTCCATTATGTCGTGCCGGTCATCTGTGATGTCGTCTTGGAGGCTGAAGCCAAATTCCACCATCGAAGAATGGGTTGCAAAGACTTGGTCGAGGCATTCGTGAACTGGGAGGGGGGAGGAAGGCGTAGTCGAGAGGTGGGGGGCACGAGATACGGGGGCCGCCGTTGGTGGCAGGATGGGACGTCACGAATGACAAGAGGCCTTGGGCTGGTTTTCTACCGATGCTGACATGGCGGAGGGCGCGGAAAAGCGAAGGGAGGACAATACGAGGTCTTCGCAGAACTGAGGACGTTTGAGTGTATTGCCCCGTATTCGCAAAGTGCGCACCAAAACGAAGTCTCGAGAGGCAAAACATAATGAGACGATGCCGTCAGGACCATGCGAATGGCGGATATCGAGCTCTTGAAGCGGCGGGTGTAGTCCTGTCCGACGCTCGACGGTCAGACTCGCAACGTCAGAATGGATGGCCCTCGGGCGGAGACGGTTCATCTGCGGCTTCGTTCTTCTCGTTGTGAGTGAAGGCCAGCCAGGGAGCCTCGATATCACGATGTCGCTGGCGCAGCCTTCCATATCGACTCATCGTCGAGCCCAGTGCTGGTCATATCCCGTCCTATCTCTCTTCGAAGCATGACTGGAGTGATTGGTCGTCGTCGTCGTCATACTCGCCGAGGTGTCGATGAGCTCGGGCGGAATGGAAGACGTGGTCTAAGAATGTCACACCCGTGACGCGCCTTGTCTCCCACTCTCCTCATCCTCCTGTTGCTTTCGACGCGTTTCGATGTCCCTTCCAGACGAAATCCTCTCAGAAATCCTCTCACCAGCCTTGAAAGTCCCCGACAACGCGTTTTCCGACACTTCCAATCATCGCTCGCCCTTTGCAAACTACACCGAGTCGACATCCGCGTTCTTGGTCGTATGCAAGTCGTGGCTGCGGGTGTCAACGCCCCTGCTCTACCATGTTGTCGTCCTCCGCTCTAAGCCGCAGGCGACAGCCTTGTCTAAGGCACTGCGCAAAAACCCGGACCTCGGCCGCTTTATCAAGAAACTACGCGTTGAGGGTGGCTTTGGCCTACCCATGCACACTATTCTCAGCCTCGCACCCAATATCACTGACCTCTATCTCTCCCTCGACATCTTCTCACCCGACACGACGGAGGGACTTTGCAAAGGCCTCCCATTGATCAATCCCTCGCGACTCATTTTGCAATGCGAGGAGCCCAAAGAAAGGAAATATAAAAACAAAAATCTCAGAAACCTCATCGATGCACTACACCAAGTCATCCCGAAATGGGATCATCTGGTGCGTTGCTCTCCTCCCTGACCAAGCGGAAACTCCGGATCCCTGTTTATCGTACGCAGATCGCTCTCGGCACTCCAAGGAACGAGTGGAACGGGACTTTCTATCGCATCCTCTTCTGCATCGATGATTGCAAGCGCCTGCAATATCTCCGCGTCGAGACGGCGGAGTTGGCGGCCATTGCATACGATGGTGTCTCAGCATGCCCAATCCGGGAAATCCGTGTCACCGCGCCACTAAGCAAAGCGGACGTCGAGTTTCTCAAGACAGAGAGCAAGATCGAGGCTCTGGTAGTTTCTGAAGTCATAGAGTAAATCACAGTCCTTCCTATCGAGCCAATATTGACACCTCAGCCACAGAGAACCACCCTCGGTACTGAATGGAGTTATTCCATTGCTCAACCCGTTCTTCAGCCCACTATTCGATGTACCGAAGGAGACACAAGATGACATCTGGGCGCCCGTGTTATATTTCGCGATGTCGATTCCCGAGCATGTGCATAGCCCTGCGCAGAGGAATCCGCCTCCGAAGCTTCCGTTGCTCCTAGTGTCGAAGCAGTTTCATGTAAGCATTCCCTTTTTATTCCTTCCCTTCACTCTGCTCAAACTCATAACAGCGACTTGGTCTCCCGCTCTTCTACAAAGACATCGTATTCAGTCGCTATCAATGTGCCCTTGATCTTGTCAGGGTGCTCGAGTCATATCCTCTCATTGGCTCGACTATCCGTACCATCCACGGGGACCCCGACCGGCTGGGTTGGTCGTTTACGGACACGGAGGACTCCGAAACCGACGACGACGACAGCAGCATTCCTTACATTCCTCCCGTGTACCGCCAGCGGCCCATGCCACCGTCGGCCGAGTCGTTCGCGAAAGCCATGCTCAATGCCGTCTCGCAGATGACCCACCTGGAGCAATTAAACCTCCTCGTTGACCGAGCTGCTGGTAGCCGTGCCGATCTTTCTCTTTCCCGCGTCGAGCTCCCAATGTCCTGGGACGGAGTCGTCGCGCTGGGCCGCACCGCGGGCTCCTCTCTTCGCAAGCTTTCCGTCAAGATTGAAGCGGGCGACGAGGAACAAGTAACACCGGATGCGTTCAGCTCCTTTCCTGTACTGGAGACGCTCCGATGGAAGAGCTCGATTGTTTTTGACTGCATGGATATCAAGGACGACGGCAGGGCACTTCCTCATTTGCAAGAGCTAGAGGTCCTGGCCGCCGACCAGTCGTTCTTTGACGCTTTATCGTTGATGAAGTTCGTACACTGCTATCTCGACTCACATTGCCACATTGTCCTAACTGTACTTCTTTCGCAGACCGATGCGCTTGCAGCGCTTAATCTTGTCGCCCTCCGTAGGAGTCGAGTGCCAAAGCTTCCTAGCCGAGTGTGGACACACTCTCACTCAGCTGGAGCTTCCCATCCATGTCGCCGACGCGCTCGAGGGCAGCATTCTCGATCTATGCCCGAGCTTGGTATCCCTCAAAATCATCTGGGAGGAATTAGAGTTCGTGAGTCCAGCACCCTCCCTCCCGATTCCGATTCTCAAGTCTGCCATGTAGCACCCTCCGTCCCAGAAGGTCCTCCTCCCAACGTTAACGACCGCCGAATCGCTACTGCGAATCACCTTTGACGTCGATTTCAAGTATGTATGCAGCACAGCACAAGTGCAATTACGGGTTTCTGACGACAATATTTCTAGATACAAGTCCCACAAACGGAAAATACCCGACTGGACGCAGTACTTGACCGAACTACCGTTCGACTTGATGCCTAATTTGAGCGAGATTTCGATTCTTGAAATCGGCGAGTGGCCAACGACGCAGTGAGTCGGAACCTCTCTCCGTCGGCGAAATTGCTCATCACCCTCTGCAGGCGTGAAATCTCAAAGAGTCCCTGGATACCTATCGCGGAGACGGTTTTGAAATCAAATGTGAGCATTGTGGATAAGACGGGGAAGAAGTGGCGATCACGCTTGAAGGGACGCGGGCGACGGTAACTCGAAGTCGCGTTTAGATCCAAAAGATTCTTGTTGCTCTCAAACGAGACCTACTGTACATAGAATAATAGTACAAATTCACTGGTTACTACTACTTTTGCCGTTTCTCCGGCCCCTTCTCATCCCCACACACTCAAATTGCCTCCAAAATGGTCTTGACACCCCAGGCTCCTGGGTCCGCCACCTTCTCGCTCTTGAGCATCGCCGAATCGACATACGCGCTCCTTCCCGCCTTGGCATCGACGTCCTTGGTGTGTTCGGCAGCTGCTGCTGCTGCCTTGACCGCGTTGGAGAACCCACCGCCGTATGCGTCGACAAAGGCAGCGAGCGGGTCGACGAGGGTACGCGAAGGTGGACGGGCGCGAGTGTAGGTGTACAGTTTACTCAGGGCGGACGTGAGTGCGATACCCCACAGCTCGGGAGTAGCGGCGGACGTCTTGCCAGCCGCGGCAGCTTGCACGCCTTGTGCCAATGCAGAGAAGAAGATCCTGCAAGCACATTCAGCGCATGGCACGAAACAAGAAGGAAGAAAAAAGACGCACGAATAAAGAGCCCCACTCGTCCCACCCATATACGTCTCCGCGACCTTGGCAATCGTCACCACATCCGCGACCAAATCTGTCCCCGTAATGTTCTTTGCCCCGATCTCCTTCTGCACACCCTGTGCCCCGGACTTGAGCGTCAGCCCACAATCACCGTCGCCCGCAATCGTGTCCATGCGGGTGATCTCTGGCTCAGCAGCAATGAGGGCTGCACAGGCGCGCTCGAGTGCCGCGATGAATTCGCCAGGCTGGGGTGCAGATACGGTAACGGCGTTTGCGCTGAGAGTGCGTTTGGCTGGTGGGTTTGGGGCGGGTGCGAGCGGGGTAGGTGTTATGGGCGGGGCACCAGAGGACCATTTCCAGCCGGGTGTCTGTGCAGGCGAGTCGAGGAGGGAGAGGAGAAGGCTTGCTTTAGGGGCAGCCGTGTCTTCGGGGCGAGGAAGAAGGGCGAGGGAAAGGGAGAAGCCAGGCATGTTAAGACTCGTCTATGTCGTGTGAGTAAGATGTAGCCGGGAAGAAAAAAAGGCATACCATGATGGTGCCAGAGATGATCCTGCTGACGACAATCTTCCGCGTGGCAAGCTCCTCACGAGTAGCACGCACGACACCGCCAATCTCCAGCTCACTCATACCGCCCAGGTTGTTCACCAGCAGAACCACCTCATCCTTGCCATCATGCTTGAACGGGAGGAACGAGCGCTCCGCGTCGGTCGTAGACGTAACGTAGTCGAGAAGCTGCGCAATGAGCTGGGAGAGCGGCGGAATCGGCGAGAGACGCATATTTCCCGCCTCGTTGTGGATTCCCAACCCGATTTCGATTTCAGACGCAGAGATCGAGTGCGACGGTGCGGCAGTTCCAGGGACATGACAGTGCTCGAGACCGACACCGATAGTCCCAATCCGCCCGGCGAAATACTGGGCGACGTTGTACACCTCGTCCAGGCTACCGCCCTGTGCGGCTAGGGCACCAGCGATCTTGTAGACGAGCACCACACCAGCGAGACCTCTTTGTCACAGTCAGGGACATTCGATGCCGGAAAGCGAACGCACCTGCGACCGACCATTCCACCTTGGGTTTTACCCACTGCGACGTCGTCCCCCACCACAATGAATTTGACCTTGTCAGACTTGTCTGCATGCTCGGCAGCATACTGTTCAGCCGCGAGCCCGAAGTTGAGTACGTCGCCGGTGTAGTTTCTGTGGACATCTCAACTCAAAGACGGGGAATACAATGATCACGTACTTGACGAGAATGAGCGTGCTGAGAGAGAGGTAAGAAGACGGAGAAGGTACGACGAAGAAGCAGCGCACCCAGCATCGTTCTCCACAAGGTCAATACCTCTTCGGACCTGGGACGAGTTGGGGCTGGCGAAAACGTTCCCGCACACCGCAGCGCTCAGCATTCCCTCACCTACAGCGTCTTTATTAGCCAACGACGGTCTAGCGAGAGAGAGCTCGCACCGACAAAGCCCGCATGCGATGGCTCATGGCCCGAGCCGCCTCCACAGATAAGAGCAACCTTCGAGCGGTCCAAACTCGACTTGTACACGACTGGGCGATGTGAGACAACGTCAAGGCCTAAAGACAAACGCACCCTTGTTCGGAGGATCGAAGGCGAGCTGGTTATTCACCGCGCACAATCCAGTAAGAGAATCGACCACAAGAGTGTCAGCGTCGTTGAGGAGGTGTTTCTGAAGGGCCATGGTGTCCAGTGGAAGATGCACACGCGGGGAAACGGGACCGACTCGTTATATAGACCTGCGCAGGCCTCGAAGCCGACCTTGTGATCATGGCTCCTGTTGGAAATGGAAGCGGACATGGCTCCGAAAGCTCCGAACCCCGCTGTCTCCTCCATGTCGCGTCGAACCAATGAAACTCTACGGCTAACTGCAAACACAACGAGCTACTACTTCGAGCCTTTTGCTCCGGACTACTGCAAAGAAAAGCTTCTTGAGGCACCGCGGAAGCAAAACGACATATATATGTGTGTTTGCAACCGCAAGCTCCTTCCTTGTCTCTCATCTTCTCCCGAGTGGAAGGAAGCCATCTGGCTTCGTATGTCCTCTGCGCTTGTGACCTTCGCCTGTGGCTTTCGACTTGGACGGCGGTGACGACTGCCTTCCTCCTCGTTTCGTACGTCTCGTTCTCGTCTCCCGTTCCCTCGTCTAACTCGACATTTCGTGCTAGCTTTGATTTCAGTCGCCTCTGTGCGACCCGATACCCTGCCGACTTGGTCTCGTACCGAAGAAAAAGAAACACAGGCGGGACACGTAGAACGGCGGGAGGCTAATAAGTATCGTCTTGGTGGTACGTACCCGTCCTTCATCTTTGTCTGGCGCTTCATAATCGACCGTCCTTGCAGGAGAAAACACATAAATCTCAAGGCGGGCTTGACTTGACGAGAATTTATGGATGGTACGTTTCCTCTGCCGTCGTAACCTGTCGTTTTGCTTCATGATTGCACAGGAGACAAAACAACCCTTGCGAGCGATATCTTCGCAGAAGAAAACAACGAATACAAAGGCGGGTTTGGTCCACTTGACGAGGAATCGTTGGATGGGTGCGTTTGCCCTCTCCCACCGTAACCCGTACGGTTGCTTATTGCCAGGAGGAATAGGCTTTGCGATAGCCTGTCATTTGTTCCTATCTTTTCATCTCCGCTGGCTGTGAGGCTCCTTCCTCTTGCAGCCTGTCGTCGTTTCTGATCACTTGCCTTCCTTCGCAGTGTACTCCGCCGGCTGGTTCTCCGCTGCTTGTACGTTTCCAGTGACTACCCCGTTCGTGTCCATCCCTAACAATTAACCTCCAGTGCACCATAAAGGAGAAAAACATCCATCTACGAGCGAAAAACACATGAGAAAGGGGACTGTGGATAATCGAAAACACAGATAAGGAGGGACGACATGATACAAAGAATAGCCAGAAAGCGACCGTCGTAATTGGGTCCTACGGTTTTGCCCTTTCTGCACTGTGAGTAGCCCATCTACTCCGTCTTCGCTCTCGCTCATCGTTTGCTTGCTTACTCGCAGTCCACTCGTTAGGCTGGTCCCTTTCATGTACGTCGACAACTCGGTCGCAGGCGGAACTACCTTTCCCGGTGCAGTTCTTCTTCGCGTCGTCGCGGGTTGATCCCACTCGCTTTCTTGCAGCGGCGGACACGTATGGGAGGAGCGGGAGCGAGATGGGCGAAGAAACAAATGATAACAAGCGTCGGATGCTGCGGCCTACGTCACGCAAGACCATGTACCCGAAGAACCGCTCAAGCGCTGGTAGAGGGGAAAGTCTATTGGCAGAATCTAATGCGAATAATCTCAGATGTCTATATGGGGGGGCTTGTTGACAGAAATTCATTCATACGGAGTCATGCAGCAAGAAGGACAAAAATCAGAAGAGCTTCGTTCTACATGCTTAAGCCTTTAATTACCAGCAAACCCTTCGCGGACGACTTTCGCAGCGCGCGCCGCAAAGCCGCAGAAACCTCCTTGAAATTTGCTGGGCCGAGGTGCACGACATGCCATGAGACCCTCTTCACTGTGGGGTGGATATCTAACGCTCTATCGAGCTCCGATAGCGCGTTATCTGGATAGAAGATGCGTGTTATATCTTCTGCTGGCTTTGGAATGAAGTTAAGGGTAATATGGGCGAGGGTTGGCGCGCTGGACGAGGACAGGAGACTCATGAGGAAGGGAGGAGGTAGCCAGGTAGCGCCGCCATGATGGGTATGGAAACTTACGACGAGATGGCGCAAGGGGGGGAGATGCGAAGGAAGCACACTGCCTGCATCGTCCGAGACCGTCTTATCTATCAAAATAAATAAATAAAAATGATTCTAGACAGGAATATTGACGTACCAAGGAAGCCTAGATGAATGAACTCCAATGTTTGAGCAGCCAGAAAGCATAAGGCAAAATTCGACCGATTTGATTCTTTTCGAACAACAACTTCAAAGGAAAGCACCCCGAGAGAGCTCGTGTACGGCGCAAACTCTGGACGGAGAAGCAAGGCAGCAACAGCTGGACTACGCACTACTTGCAACGTCTTCATTGCGCATCCAGGAGGTGAACCACTTGTACTCGGGGACGAGATGGAGGAGGAGTGCGCTACACTCGTAGCGCCGAAGTCAATCGACGGGGCACTGCGCAAGACACGGCACAGAACATCCAAGGGCAGCTTGACGCGATGGAGTAGAAGTCGTGCCATCATTCCATGCGCTCGCAGAATTTCGAGTGTCCAGTCAAGCACCTCCGCAACAAGCGCGTGCTCGGTCGAACAAGTGCGACTTCCGGAGATTCTGGCCTTACGAACATGCGTCAGGCGGCGCAAGATCGATTCCGCCGCGAGTTCTTGGTTGGCCCAGTTAGACATACGGCTGAGGTGCATATAGACCTTGGTCACGTAACCAGCCAGGTGGGGAGATGTGTTCAGGATAGCTGCTATCTCGGTGTAGGTACGGCTTCGACCCCGTGAGCCGCCGGCATGGCGGGAAACTCGAACTTGAAGGTGGAGGGAGCACCAAAGCCTTTGTTGACACCGTCTGCGGAATATGGAGGCGACCAGACAGCAAGATCGTAGTGAATCATCGTCAGGGAGCCGGTCCACAATGAGCTCGATGAGCTCGAGTGGTAGGTCGAGCATTTCAAGGGGCATGGCGGTGAAGGTCAAGAGCAAGATTTGAAGAATCCGAGTCATCGTTACCTTCTCCTATTCAAGTTTTCCTCGGCCTGACACCGTCGCTGACATTGAAAAACTGACCTATTAATATACGACGGCGATCCTACAATCCTTTCAACGGTCCTCCGCGCTGCGAGTGGTTCTCTCCTATCCCGTATTTTTCCTTTCCGCGATTTCAAGCTATGGCGGCGCGGGAGGTGGACAAGCGCAAGCGCATTTTGGGGGCGTTCGCGAGGAAGGAAGGAAGGAAGGATTTCAAGTATTCACTAGCGAAGGCGACGGCCATGGGCTTGCAGCTAGTCGATTATCCCTCCGAGTGGGGCGAGGAAATGGTGGAATTCTAATGCACAGTTGTCTGCTGAGCCGGGATAATTCACGTCGGTAGGAGGTAAGTACACATTCGCGTCGTCCAAGGAAATGTCGGACTCCGAGAGATCAAAGAAAAACGAGTTAAAACCAAAACATTTTTTGAGCGTGTTGCTCCCCGGCGCGCAGCCCTCCATATCACCAGATGATTTTGTTAGAATTTGGACTCCTAGGACTCGTAAGACGCAGACAGACCCGCACAAGGATGAGGGGGGAACGCCAAGATTGCAGATCTTTTACATGATGTTCGTACGTATTAGATGTCAATAGCTAAGTGATCGAGCAGGAAATCTGACCGGATTCCAACAGATTTCAATTACAAGCAAACCCTTCGCGGATGACGCCGGCAGCGCAGGCCGCAACGCCGCGGAAACGGTGTCCAGGTTTGTGGGGTGGCTACCCAAGTGCCTGTATATACACCAGTGGAGCCGCTCCAGTGCGGGATGGGCAGAAGAAGCATCGTCCAGCTCCATAAGCACATCCGGATGAAAGATGCGTGTATAGTCGATGGGGAAATGATGTGACTCTTTTGGGCCCTGGAGGTCGAGAGTAATGCAGGCGAGGACTGGCGCGCAGGACGGGAAGAGGACGTTAATGAGGCAAGGCGGCGGTATCCAGGCAACGCCATGACGCGCAGGCAAGCCGAGAGTAAGATGGCGCAAGCAAGGAACGTGTGAAGGCAGCACGCTGCCTAGATCGTGCGAGAGCGTGTAATCTTCAAGAAAATTTGAATCAAGCCATGAGAAACGATAATCGACGCACTGAGGAAGTGAAGCACAATGGACTCTAATGTTTGAGCGGCCAGGAAACACAAGGCCACATTCGACCCTTCTAATCGCTGGTTCACATGCGAGGAAAGATTTTTGAGAGAATTGGCATAGTAGGGTGCAAACTCCGGGAGGAGTAGCAGGCGAGCAACGGTTCCGCTATTCCTTAGCCGCAGTGATTCGGTTGGTCTGCTTCTCGGAAGTGAACCACTGGCGGATGGAATGGATGGGGAAAGCTCCACACTCGTAGAGACGAGGTCGAGGGATGGAGCAGTGATTAAAATGCGGTGCATGACATCCAAGGGCAATTTGCGGACGTGGCGAAGTGCAAGCTGTGTCATCGTTCCGTGCGCTCGCAGAGTGTTGAGTATCCTGTCGAGCACCTCCGCAACAAGTGCGTCCTCCTTCGAGAAATCGGGTCTTCCGGCAATTGTGACCTCGCGAAGATGCGTCAGTCGGCGCAAGACCGATTCTGTAACAACTTCGTTGGCCCATCGGTGTAGGGAGATGGAAACCTTGGTCACGTAGCCAGCCAGGTGAGGACATGCGTCCAGTATAGCTGCTATCTCGGTGTAGGTGCGCCATGGACGCCATGAACCGAGTCGGAGAGAGGACCAAAGCCTTTGTTGACCCGTAGCGGAATATGGAGGCCACAAGGCAGCAGGACCGGAGTGAATCATCGTCTGGGAGCTGGTCTACAATGAGTTCGATGAGCTCGAGGGGTAGGTCGACCATTTCAACGGGCACGATGCTGGTCAAGAGCAAGAGGCTGTCATCAAACACCGGCAATCAAAAGAACCTCCGAGATTGCGGACGCCCATCCATTCAAAATGTATCACATTCTTATTCCCATCTCAATCAAGATACAACTCCGAAATCGAGAAGAATATTTACTGAGAGGGTTGAGTGAAACCGGCAGGATTTCCCTCTGAGGCCTTTGCGGTACCTCAAAAGTCATGGGCCACGAGAAACACCGTCCTGTCGCATCTGGCAGATGAATACGTTCAAAATTCTGTCAAGTATATCATGATTAAGCCACAGCAGCGACCTCGGCCTGCACACGTTCCGCAATTGGGTAGTCGGTGTAACCCTTTGGGTCAGTGCTCCCAAAAACATAGTAGTACGCGCGATCCCCGACCGTGAGCTTGATATCGTTGAGCAAACGATACGGCAAGTCAGGCTATAAAACAAATCAGTGACCGTCCAAGTTCTTCCTCATTATTGCGAAAAGATAGACATACATTTGCGATGAACGCTCTGGCGAACGCCACGATGTCGCCCTTCTCCTCGGCCACAGCAAGTGCAGTCTCCCGCGTCCATCCGCCTGCACTGATGAGCGGACGCGTTCCCCAGATCTCCCTAATGAAGTCGTTCGAGGCACCCGCTCTGACGTTCTGGGACTCGGCGCCGTCTGCGCGAGGCTCGACGACGTGTAGATAAGCGAGGTCCGGGAAACGGTCGCGCAGCTGAGTTATTGCGTAGGAGTGTATTGGACGAGGGTCTTCCATGTACATATCTGCACCGATGATCAGCACAAACAAGTTCGAAAGCAACAAAGAAAACGCACCCTGGAAGGTCCCCCAGGGGCTTACTCGGACACCCGTCCTCTCCTGCCCCACCGCCTTGGCGACGGCGTCAACCACTTCCAGCGGAAATCTCGCGCGGTTCTCCACCAATGGGCCACCATATTCGTCCGTACGATTGTTGCTGTCGTGTAAGAACTGATTCAAGAGGTAGCCGTTAGCCCAATGGACCTCGACGCCATCGAAGCCCGCCTTGTGTACCGCGTTGGAAGCAGCAGTGGCCTCTAGCTCAGCGTACTCTTTCAGCTCCGCGACTGTGAAAGGGCGGGGAGTCGCTCTGCCAGTGAGGGGAACGTTCGACGGGGAAACGAACGGAATATTGTCCGCAGCGAGACCTTCCGGTGTTGCTACACGCCCACTGCCATAGAATTGCATGACGATGCGCCCCCCTTTCGCATGGACCCGGTCGGCAACCTAATTTATGTCTTAATCCGGCTCACGGAATGGAAGCGAAGAAAGCACCTTTTTCCACGCAGCAATTTGCTCGTCAGACCAAATACCAGGTACATTGAGCAGCCCTGCCGCACTCAGCGCGGGAAAGGTTCCTTCGGTAATGACTAGACCCCCAGCACTGGCGCGCTGCTCATAGTACTCAGCGACATGGGGGAGCGGGACATGGTTCGCGTCAGCGCGGAATCGCGTCGATGGCGCAAATACGACGCGATGTGCGAGCTCGAGTCTACCTATACGGACGGGCTGAAAGAGCTTGGACTTGGAGGCAGCCATTTTGTGGCTTGACTCAGTGCGTTCATCTGGAGCTTTCATTATTATAAAGTCGCGCTTGAGAGGGCACCGGACCCGGGACCGTGAAAAGTCGAGTGGATTTATAAGGGTGACAAAGCCGCTTGCTCAGACTTGGTCAGCCATTTATCATCCGATGAGATGGGTCCAATCTTATCGTACAGGCACATCGTTACATCAGGCTCGCATCAAGCCAGAACGGCGACCTCCTCCGCAAAAGCGTAGTCTGTGTAGCCCTTCGGATCCGTGCTCCCCATAACATAGTAAAACGCGCGGTTCGGAGCGGTAAGCTTGATGTCATGGAGTAGGCGGTACGGTAGGTCAGGCTGTCAAGCAGTTCAGCGACGTGACGAAGGAGAACGGGACAGCAAACATACATTGGCGATGAACGACCTGGCAAACCCCACGATATCACCCTTCTCCGCCGCAGCGAGGGCACTTTCGCGCGTGTAGCCACCCGTACTAATGAGCGGGCGCTCTCCCCAAATCTCCCGAAGGAAGTCATTCGATTTGCCCTCGTTCACTGACGCGAGCTCGCTCGCCGGGTTTTCGGCGCTGAACCTGAATCCGTGTGCTTCAACGAGACTCAGGTATGCGAGGTCGGGGAAGCGGTCGCGCAGTTGAGTGACGAGGTAGGAATAGGTAGGGCGAGGGTCGGCTTGGTACATTCCTGTCAAGTAGGAATGTTAGGAAGTCTCGTGGCCACCCACACGAAGAACGTACCCTGGTAGTCCGACCACGGGCTCAGTCGGAAGCCTGTCTTCTTCTGCCCGACCGCCATGACTACAGCGGCAACCACCTCCAGCGAGAATCGCGCCCGATTCTCCACTGACCCACCATACTCATCAGTGCGGGTATTACATCCATCATGCAAGAACTGGTTCAAGAGATATCCGTTCGCGGAGTGAATCTCGACCCCATCGAAGCCCGCCTTGTGGACCGCGTTGGATGCGCTGGTCGCGTATATGTCGACGTACTCCGCGATCTCCTCGACAGTGAGCGGCCTAGGCGGTGGGTATTCGCCTTTGGGAACATCCGACGCCGCCATGGGCACGTAGGGCACAAAGTCAGCGACCAAGGGGACGTCGGAGGCGGAGACGTAGGGGAGATTTTGAGCGGCGAGGTACTCTGGGGAAGCGGCGCGCCCGAGAACCCAGATTTGAAGAAAGATGTACGAGCCTTGCGCGTGTACTCGGCGAGTGACCTGTTTTTAATCGTTAGGTGGGTCGTAATGAATGCAGGAAAGAAACATAACGGACCTCCTTCCAAGCATCGATTTGCTCGTCAGACCAGATACCGGGTACATGAGGGAGACCTCCCGCCCGCGCTGAAGGGAACACTCCCTCCGTAACAAGCAAGCTGCCCATGGAGCTCGCCCGTTGCTCGTAGTACTCTGCAACGTGTGGAAGCGGTACATGGTTCGCGTCGCCACGGAATCGCGTCGATGGCGCGAAGACAACGCGGTGAGCGAGCTCGATGTCGCCAATGCGGATGGGCTGGAAGAGTTTCTGTGAAGACATCGCGAGTTGATGTTCTTGTTGTTTCGCCCCAGCTTTTATACGGGGACATTGCGCCTGGAACGGTTGGGTTGGTAAGGGTTGACAAAGCGGCCAGCAAGGGCGAGGATCCTTTGTAGTTTGGTGAACCGTAAAAAAACGAGTCAAGACCTCCGGAACCGCTCGTTTGAATACACTTTAGGTCGGGCGACTGTCGGGCCCATCTGATGTTCCCCGAAGCAATCAATGCGCAGCAGCTTCACGTCAGGCGTATTTGGTTCCCGGGCCTGCAGCGAAATGACTCTGAGTGCACAATGAGTGCAGTCCAAGGTCGAGTCAAAGAAATCTTACCAACCACTGCAGTTGGGCCTTTCTATTTGGTCGCGCCGTTTATCCGCCGCAGCAGTCGTCGCAGACGCTGCTTTAAAGCCCTGGAGCGGACGAGGTGAGACGAGGTGCGACTAAGTAGCTATAGTCGCGGACAAGTGACGATGTCACATCGAGTAACGGCTTTAGCGCCCACCATGCTTCGCTTCATCGTTTGAGAGGCTCTCCTTCCTTAGGAGTTCACAAGAAGAAAAAGATACGAGGAGGTAAAGAGTACACGGTACAGAAGCTAGCAACGAAATACGCAGAAAAATAAGATAAATCACACTGGCATAAATAATACCATCTCATGGCGTCCGCCTACCGCATAATCCCCTCCACCTCTTCATCGCTAACGTCCTCGAACTCATCATGCGCCGTCGCCTCCGTGAGCGTCATCGAGCGATGTCTCACCAACCCATGCTCACGCCCATTCTCACTGCGCTCATGCGGAGAAAGGTACGCGTTGAGGCACGGGGCCGCCTTGAGCGACTCGATATCCATGCGGATGATGTCTTGGCAGAACATATCCAGATCCAAATCGTTCTCGTCATACCCAAACGGCTGCTCGATCTCCTCGCCCGCGGCGACGAATCCGAGGTAGATGAACGCGCCGATGGAGACGGCCGGAATAGTGTGCCAGCCAAAGTCGTTCATGAGCTGGAACGGGAGGAGGAAGAGGTAGAGCCAGACAGTGTGCCGGATGTGGACGGAGAAGACGAAAGGCAGCGGAGTGGTGAGGATGTGTTCCAGAGCTGCGAAACGGATGAGTGATCGAAGGAAGACAGCAGGATAAACGCACTGGCAAGAGACGCCTCGAAAGCAGCGATACCGCCCATAATGCCGCCAAGGCCACTGCCAACGGTACCGCGGTCCTCGAGCACACTGCACCATTCGCTGAGGCACCGCAACACCTCCTCAGGGAGATTCTCGCCCACTTCGGGTTTGCGCTTCATGAGCTTGACATCAGGATGGATCGGGCCGGCCCACTTGCGTGGAGGTGGCCCACCGTGGTATTGCGGCTGTTCCAGAGTCAGCCAGAGACACACGAAGTGAGAAGAGGCTACATACGATGAGCGGCTCGTTGTTCTTCCCGAACTTGTTGTGGAACCACATCCGAAGAGAGGAAAACACGCCAGCGAAGGGAATAAGGTCGGCCGCAACCTCTGGGTGCTCTCCCGCTGGGTTGGAGCCGGGGAGGAGAGGCTGCTCGGAGTGGGACTCAGCAGAGCCATGCGACGCGCTGCGGTGGAGGTTTTGCTTGAGGGAGGTGTGAGAGCCGGTCCGCGACGGGTCGAAAGTGCCGTAGACGCTGTGGCTAGGAAGGAGAGCAGGTGGGCCGGCGGAAGTCGACGGGGGCGGGGGAGTTCCCGTCTTTGCGACGGGAAGATGAGACGAGGAGGTCATGCCTGCGTTGCGGCGGGGCGTAACGGCGGCGGCAGTTTCGACCATATGTCTCTGTTGTTGCTTGGCGGTGTGGTTGTGCTGTTAGACAGTCAGGCAAGAACAACGAACGAGTATTGTTGAGCGCACGTCATGAAGCGGGCGGACGAGGTGGTAAAGGTCATCGTAATAGATACCAAGTTCGCCACGGATATGGTGCTTCAGGGAGACGGCGAAGCTGATAACGAGTAAATATAGTGCGCAATAAACAAGAGGAAGACGCACCCAAGAACGAGATCAAGAGCCATGCGTTTTCTCCGCCATGACCTTGTTGAGCTCTTGCACAGAGCGCATGACTTTCCCGCTTGAGGTCTCTTCGGCGGTCTTGGGCGTCAGACGCGGCGGGACATGGTACCAGATGAGTCGGCCCGTAGCACGAGCGTTTCTAATGACATCCCCCCAAGCCATTCTTCCAGCCCAATAGCGATCGTAACTTTGAAACAAGCAGGTCAGCCGCTGCACAAAGAACGGAGCCTGACAACGCACCCGCTCATCGCGCGATAAGAAATAACGAAACCAATGACCACACCTGCAATAATAGTAAGCATACTCCTCGCTTCAAGGCCGCTCAAACTTACCAAGAACGGTTAACATTACGTTCGGCACCTCGAGCTTTTCGCCAGTGGCTTTGTACACATAGACGACGCCAACAGCAAAGAGCGTATGGAGCAGGACAGCGGGCCATATTTTCCAAATCTATTCGAGTGAGCATCTCTCGCTACCAAGTAAAGGAAGCCGGCTTACAACGGAGCCCCGGCCAAAAGTCCACGCGACAAAAGTTACGGTTGGGATTTCAGGAATGAGCTGAACGGGAACGGCGGGTCTTATCGCCGGAAGGAGTGAGAGGCCCTTGCCGCGGCTGGAGGACATTTTTGAAGAGGGGAAGGGGAAAGGAACGTGGGTGAATGAGACAGAAAGCAGTAACGATGCGCTGGCGTGGAGCTTGCATTTTGAGGAGCGGCGTTCCAGATATAAGCGACGTGATGGATGGGCGCTATAACCGAGCGCCGATAGCGTGATTAGCTATGCGCTGTCACCCTGCTCCTCCTCCTCCTTCCACACCACTGCAAACCTCTAGGTAGCTCGAGACCAGGTATTCTGCCGTCCTCAGCCGCCGAGACCACTTTAGAGCGTCCAACGATTCCTTGAAGATGTATTTTTTCTTGCCACGCAAGAGCGCTGGCGCCGAATTCATCAAGCAATTTGACAAGACTTGCATATGTGGTGACAGCGCCCAAGTTTGATCCTAGTCAAACCACATAAAGCCATGTTCTGCTTGAGCTCCGACTCCGAGACAGCTTCTAATTCGTTCGCTTGCTGCCAAACCAATCGGTCCCGACTTTTGAGCCTTTTCAAGTTCTGCGGTTGGTTCAATTATTAACCCTCGCATGCCTCACACGCTGAGTCTACCTCACTGAGCAGTGAAATCTTCCTCTTCAAAGGCAGATCTGGCCGCGTCGTGCCGTCGGTTGGCTCTCGGAGCTCTCAAGACGCCGAGTTGTCGCGAAGGGCTTTGTTCCGATCGCTTCCCGGTCTATATTGGTTCAGCGCTCCGGGCGTTCCATTTTCATCCCAGCGATGCCAGTCGGCAGTTAGGATCTGCAAGACATTTGATTGAAGCCACACGCCATAAGTTACAGTTGGATAGCGGCTACAGAGGGCACTGGCGCTAGACTCGGCAGCTCTCAAGCCAACTACTAGTCTTAGATAAGGACCCCACAATGCCTCACGCCGTAGGCGCGTGAAGATGGACGGGTGGGCTGACATCGTTGAGTAATATACGGGCATCTTCACAATCTAATCTATAAAAAAGATCCACTCCTTGCAACCGTTGAACGGGCTTACTACGCTCGAAGATACGCAGCCCAGTCTTCCCAACTGCGACGTTCAATCAGAAATCAGTTCAGAGTATCATGATGTTTGACGTACTTGTATCCTACTGGAACATCTGCCAGTGAGGCTGGAAGCTCCCGACGAAATCCAACCTCGTCCAATGCTGCGCTCGAAGTTGACGCTGAGGGAAATAATAAATGGGTTGCGGCTTTTCCGATTGAATCGCCACTTACTCTCTGCCATGTTAACCATTTCCGAAGGAAGCAACCCGAACACTGGCACTTCCTCGTACCGAGCGTCCGAATGGGACTGCGGCAAGGACCAAGGATTTGACGACAAGTCCTCTGCGTTGAAGGTCCAAGAAGAATGAACTGGCAGCCGCCCGAGTTCGTCAGTCCGGAGAGGTAGAGTGAAGAGATGCTCGGTGTCTTGGATCGAGCGCTGAAGCACTTGTAACTGCTTAACAACGGAAGACTCTGGAACCGGCGACGACAGGGATGTTCTCAAAGATACTGATTGGGAAGGCGACCTCGGTTCCTCCTCTTGCGGTCGTGAACGCTTTGTGCGTGTTATTTCCGAGGTGTGCCGTCCGATGTTGAGAACGGCGGTGAGGATGTCACAGTATCTCCCAGCAATGCGCCAGCTGTCCAATGTTGAGTAGATGCCCAAGTGGTTGAAAGTTAAACACTGACCGCCGCTCATAAAGTCTCAGTACATGAAGACAATTCCGAACATCAACCGTGGCGCGATGGAAATCCTGAGGAGACACGTCCTTCGCACTACCAACCACTGTCCACACGTGGATGAGAAGAACCACTGCCGAGTCGAAAAGTGCGATCTATATAAATTAATGCTAAGCTGACCAGAGAAGTATAGAACTCACAAGCATATATGGCGAGTACAATATTCCGCGCCCCCGACGTGCTTGGATTTCCAGAACGTGGCCGATAGATCGAGCTGCATTCGCACAGATGGCCATTGAGGGGAACATTGGCTTTGAAGAAAGAATCAGTGCTGAACAAATAAAAAAGAGTCGGAGAACACCGACATTCGCAGAGGATGGTTTTCCGAGTGCGGGGAGGAAAGACCGATGTATCAGCAACTGCGCTGTAATACGGCTGAGTAGAAACGGCACACGACCTCGCAATCACTGACCGTGGTAGTAGCTCACGTATCTGTGCAAACAAATGAGCAAATGTACGACAGAGATATGTGCGTGAGTCGTTACAGCACTGCAGATTGGTCAAGTAGAATCTATCAGGGAGGTTTGTCGGTTAACTGAGCGCAGATACCGCGACATACTTGATTCTCTTGGTTCGAGTCCCATTTCACTTCGAGTTGCCGACGTGAGTGTCGAGAATTGATCGCTAAAGGAGGAACGCACGATGCCAGGGAATTTCGTCGAGCCATTGGTTGAGGGCTGAGCTATCGAGTTTATTAGCGGGAAAGTAATCAAAGGGGCGACAGGAACTGCGAACTCGAGGTCTATGATCGCCTCCTCTAGGGGCGTTTGTCTATCCGGAGGGTGCTAACAATGGTATTAGAAATTTGATGACTTGGAGAAGAGATAAGATACCGCAAACTGCTGGATGCGCTCAAGGATCGGCAGCAGTCGGAAAGAAACCGCGTAATATGCCTGAATGGACTGTGTCCCAGCGGCTTGCATAGCATTAGGAACACCCCAGTACTCATAATCGCACATAGCCGGAAGATCCAAGCTGCATCTAGAGATACTTTGAATTCAGGATTCGCGGAAGTGCGCTCGAAGATGCTTACTCGCTAGTGTTGGATACACTCGGGCGGCCTTTAATCGCGGCAGAAAGTGTATCCCAAAGAAGGAACGTCCAAAATGCGCGTCGATACAGCTCCGCCTCAAGGGCGGGCATGCTATCATAGGTACTTTTAAGGTGAAGCCCGAGAGACTGACCGAGTCGGACCCCGAGGCCGACGACGAGCCAGCACTGGTCGACCCGCGACGTGCACGTAAGATAGAGATTGGCGATCTTTGAAGGTGATTAAGTGACATGCGAGAAGCTTTTTTGAGAGCAGACTCACAGTGAATGACTGGAGCTGATAGAGATACTCCTGGTTAGATAGCTGGATCCGATCAGGGTCAAGTTGTCTGAACCACTTCCACCCGGCACTATGCTCGTCTCCGTCCAGAAAGACTCTTGGGTCGTCCGAGTATCTGCTTGCCGTAGCACAGACACCAAGAACGACGGCGCCAAAGTAGCGATTGGTGAAGTGCAGCCCCTCTGCCATGGCTTGGCGGAATGTCGGCGGGTGGAGGAAACTCCATATTGGGTTGATCTGGTCGAAGTATATTCCAACAAGCGTTTCCATGAGAATTTTGTCCGGAAATGTGAACGGGGTTTCGGCCGCGGAGGGCATTTCCCACTGAAAGAGCTTAGTGTCAAAATGCATTCGAAGGCGTAACTCACAGGTGATACATTCCAGTAGTCCGGGCGCTGGACGCCGACAATGAGCGTATGCCCCGTCTCCGCAGTATGCTTCATAGCGGCTCTCGAGAACTCTTGGCTGCTGAAGTTGCCGTAACATCGGTCATTCGCAGGATAACCGGTGAGGGGGTCCAGCGAAAGGTCTCCCAGCGAGGGTATCTCGTATTTGACATTGATTCCGTCGTGCTCTGGCTGTGTATCTTCCGAAGTTCGCATGCCAGAAGACTGCATCGCCAGGGACTCTTCAAGAGTACGCGCATAATTCCCCACCTCTCGAAGGACTCGCTGGCAGGTCTCCAAATCCGTTGGTGGCTCGTAGGGAGTGGATGTCGAGGCGATCTTTGCGACCTCAGCCTGGGCAGCCTTTAAACGTTCGGCAGTGGACTTCACAGATTCCTCTGCCTGGATGAACGATGAGCTCGGTAATCAGCGGCAAACTCGTCCACGACCTTTGCGCGTGTATTCACACAGGGAATCGCAGCGTTGATACAGTTAGTGCACCGATTATTGGGCATTTCTGCACTGTTGCCTTCATGGAAATCAGACTCCGCGTCAAGTTGCGCCGTCCAAACTTACATTTGACTAGAGATTAGGTCAGTTTTCATTCCGCAATGCACAAATACACGTTCCTTTCCTCCGGCGACATGCATCGCAACTCCCCTGCAGTCGCCTCTTCTTGCCGTTCCATGCGTTTTCATTACCCGACATGACTGTCGAGAGCAAAAGGTTGTGATGCGTGAGTCAGCAGCGTGACCGAGATTTTATTTGCCGGCCGAGTGTGGATATATCGGCGGAGGAGAAATACACGAAGTAGTAATAGGCACCGTGAAATACATCGTACAAGCACACATCCAGAACATACAGTAGCGCACAACATACAGTAGCGCACAAACAGCACAGACACAGCAAAGCGATTCAGAGACGGTAACCACCTTCAATCTAGCGCCAGCGCCTCCAAGCCCTCTGGAAGACGATGCCACTCATGCCCATGGGGCTGCTCCGACCACCGTTGCGGTTGTGAGCCTGAGCTCGGATTCGCATTCCGCCGCCATCCAGATGCGGGAGCCCACCACTCCGCACTGTTATCCCCGTCACTGCTGGCATTCATCCGCATCGCTGGAATGCGGTTTTCGTGCCACGCGTTCGAAACCCGGTCGACGGTTGTATTTGCGACAGCCTGCGCCATCCGCCCAAGGACGTCGGAGAAGGACGTGCTCGTGCTTGCGCTGGCATCCGTGCTCGGTGTCACGGTCGAGTTGGGACTCGGAGAAGGTAGAGAACTCGAGGGTTGGCTGGAGGGCTGCGTTGGAGCAGGCCTACCGAACCCGTTGGCCGAGTCAAAAGTCGAGTCCGAGTTGGTTTCGGCGCTCCTCGAAGGACTCGGGGACAAAGACGTTGCCCACGACATGTCGTCGTTCGCCGATGGTTCTTCAGGTTTCACGGCCTCTGCACCATCGTGGCCATGCCGACCCCAAAAATCGTTTCGCTGCTGTTGGAATGCCATTTGCGCCTGCTGTTGTGCCTGTTGCGCCTGCTGTTGTGCCTGTTGCGCCTGCTGCTGTGCCTGCTGCTGCTGCTGGTGATTCGCAAACCAGTTCATCATCGCCGCCTGGTGCTGACCCATGTCGTGCCTTGGTGCCATCCCGAACGGACCAAACCCCGGTGGCGAGGGAAGTACGAAACCAGGTCCTCCTGGAATGGGCGGCGGAACGAATCCAGGTCCATGCATTCCGGGGACTGGATGGTGCGGGAGACCAGGGATGTATGGAGCCGGTCCATGAAATGGAGCTCCGATATTGCGCGGCGAAGATGAGCGCAGAGCTTGAATTCGCGCCATGTTTTGCAGCGGCTGCTGACGTTGAGCATTGCCACGCTCTGCAACTCCCCGCGACACCAATACAATCGCAGTCTCCTCCGTCCTTGCCACATCGTCCAGGACATACGCGCTCAAGCTCAGCGGGTCGCTCGCAGAGAGAGATGCATAGACGTCGGCAGAAGCGAACGACGATCTTGCTTCGAGTTGCGCGATAACGGAGATAATGGTGGAGTATGCGGGCAGGCTGCGTCGCCCGATGCGGTTACGGGATGGGAGGAAATAATCCCTTGCTACACGCCCCAGGGAGGGGTCGTCGAGTTTGAATGCCATTACGGAGTCAGCTTCACCTGTCGGGGTATACAGGCGGTAGTAAACTGTCGTGCATGTTAGTACGTAGAGAAGAATGGGCCGACAACGCACAATACTTGTCCTCCGAGTTTTCAGAGCTGACGGCGGCTGGCGAGACTCCCTGGACGGCGTCTGCAGTATCGGGAACGAGCAAGATGTATGGCTTCGCGAGAGACCCTGTGTTTCCGTCCAGCCCATCGCCAATACGAGTCTCCTCCGCCAGAGGCTGCGACACGGGTTCGTCTGAATACAGAGCGAACGCATCGAGCCTCGATTCGCGGTGGGAGAGCGCTGGATAGGCGAGGAGGCCCTCAGCAGTGACGCTACAACGTTTCAGCACGACTGCGGTGCGTGGAGGAGGGATAGCGCGTAGGGGTATTCGTCCAAGCGATGGAGAGGCGGGATCGAAAGCGGTTCTGGAGGGTATGTGTGCGCCATATGGAGAACGGAGCAAGTAGTACACTGCGGATGGGTGAGTTCTGGACGCAGATAACGAGCAGCTTGAAGACGTACGGTAACGAGTCTCGCTTCCAGACGGCGAGCCCAGGCTGGGTGACCACGCGTCGGTATACGGCGGCGGTAAGTTATCCGTGGCGACGTTGAGCGTTTCCACTTCCTCTTCTTTGAGCAGGAGCATGGTGGGAGGGAGAGAGGAGCGTCACTCAAACTGCGCAGTCCGTGCGCAGTGATCCCGGTGGGCGTCTATTGTATTCTGACTCATTTCTTCCCTCGAGGTAGACGCCGGGTAAGGTTACTGGGGTCGTTGAACGAAATGCGGCTTGGTCTTGGAGGCGTGAGGATCCGTCGACAGCAAAAGTGGTCGTTCGCACCAATCGGAACCTCCCAAACAATATGCCCATCAAGTCTCTCTGAGTCTCTCGAGCGATTGTCTTCACTGGTCAGGAAAGGAGGGTTGAGACGACTGATGTCCTCTGTTGTTCGAGGCACATCGACGTAAACGTTGAGAATCGCAAGGCAAATTGATGACAGAGTCAACGAAGTTTGCTCTCTACTGCCATGTCGATGAAGCCAGCATCTACGTTCCAAGTTTAAACCTCAAAGTGGCTCTTATCCAAAGTCTCAATCTCTCAAACCCGTCCTCGCTGCTCCTCAATTCAACGGGGTCGCGTACGGCAAACTGAAAGAGGATTCGATACGGCGGCTCCGTTTCCGAGTCTTATCGGCACTATCGTCGCTGTTGACTCGTTTTCGTCTCTACTAGCCAAGCTACACAGGATCGTCGCGGCTTTGCCACTCAGTCGTTCCGTACCGCGAGTCTGTTTCTGTGTCGGGATTGGCACAAGACATATATCGCTCGGCTACCGGGTCGTCTTGGCGCCATCGACGAGTTGAGTCGTGCAGTCGCCCGCTCCCGCACATCGTACCCTGAGCGGCGCGTGAGTTCTGGTGGTTATCACAGATGGAACGTTCCACGCGCAGCGTATGGGGGACCTCAATGTGCCAGGTATCTCGCTGAATAGCAAATCACTGCCTGGAGCAAGGCTTGTCGCTCATCTTCAGTCTCACACGCAACCTGGCTCACCAAACAAACAGATCACCGACCGAGTATCCGCAAAAGGCTCGCATATTCATCCCCTAACTCTGGTCCCTTGAACGTGTTGGAGATTAATAGCAGCTTACTCTTGCGGATTCGGGATCCCACTTGGACGCTGCTGGGCCTGACCAAGGTGCGGAATTGTCAGCTCTTGGTAATTTAGGCGCTTACCAACCCACCTATTCCTGTCCTCGTCAAGTATTCGCAAGACGTAAGCTTCGGGTATAATAGCTGGAGATGAACCCATGAGGGCGAATAACAACCAAGCTCACAATGACCGCCTCTGACTCCAAGCTCTTCCAGCCCATCCGTATCGGTGGTATCGAGCTCGCGCATCGCGTCGTATTTGCGCCAGCGACGCGATACCGTGCGGACGCGAACCATGTCCCGCTCCCTCATGTCGCTGAGTACTATGGGCAGCGCGCCAGCGCTGGGGGTCTCCTTATCACCGAAGCAACCTTCCCCGCGCTGAGTGCGGCTGGGCTGCCCAATGTGCCTGGTATTTGGTCTGACCAGCAAATTGCTGCTTGGAAAGAGGCACGTCGTCTTTCATCTTCGGTCTCCCCACGCTAACGAAATACGTATAGATCACAGACCGCGTCCACGCAAAAGGCTCGCACATATACCTCCAACTTGGGGCCCAGGGACGCGGTGGTCGGCCAGAAGTCCTCGCTGCTGACAACCTTCCCTACGTCTCCGCATCGAACGTCTCCATGACGGGCAGAACAGTCGATCCCCGCCCCCTCACCGTCGCAGAGCTGAAAGAATACCTCGAGATCTACGCCACTGCTGCGTCAAATGCGGTATACAAAGCGGGCTTCGACGGTGTCGAGGTTCACTCCGCCAACGGTTATCTCTTGAACCAGTTCCTACACGATGGGAGCAACACCCGCACAGACGAGTATGGGGGCCCATCAGTGGAGAACCGCGCGAGGTTCCCACTCGAGGTCGTTGATGCCATCGTCAAAGCGGTCGGACAGAGCAAGACCGGCGTCCGATTCAGCCCGTGGGGCACTTACCAGGGTGAGTGTGTCTTTCTCTCTCCCCCCTTCTTAGTCGCTCACTCTCGGTTCCAGACATGTACATGGAAGATCCCCGCCCGACGTACTCCTACGTAGTAACCCAGCTACGCGATTGTTTCCCGGACCTTGCATATCTACACGTCGTCGAGCCTCGCGCAGACGCTAACGTCAGGGCAGGAGCCTCAAACGACTTTATCCGCGAGATCTGGGGTGCTCGTCCGTTCATCAGCGCAGGCGGATACACGCGCGAGATTGCGCTCGCTGTGGCCGAGGAGAAGGGCGATATCGTGGCGTTCTCAAGAGGGTTCATCGCAAATGTAAGTGTCTTCCGCTTTACTTGAAGGAGGAACGGACATTGATTCGTTTTTGAAGCCTGACCTGCCGTATCGTCTCCTCAACGACATCAAGCTCACGGTTGGAGATCGTGCCTACTACTATGTGTTTGGAAGCACGGACCCGAAGGGCTACACCGACTATCCCTTTGCGGAGCGGGTTAATGCGCAGACTGAGGTCGCTGTCGTCGCTTGACCCATAGATTAACGCAGTTCCCTAAGCTTATTCTTACTTTTATAGAATCCTTGTACGCAGACATGCGTAGATACGAGAATACTGGGCTCCCCTGGTTTTCTGGAAATATAATTGCTTTCCCCGGGCCCCCTGTAACGGTCCCGAGGAACTTGTCGGCTACGCAGTGGACGACCCGCAAACAGCTTCGAGCCAAGTTCCCTGTCGGGTTCTTTGAAGGCGAGCCTAATGCAAACTGCATTCAAGTTTCAGCTGCAACGCCAATTCTCGCGCACTATTTCGACGAACTCCAACAAAAATATATAGGACAAAAGGGACCGTTCCGGCGCCAGACGACTGAACTACTAGCAACCAAGACGGCTTGTACCGAGAGCGATATCATCGTACCAAACTGTTGTAGAAGTAAAAGTCAACGAATGGCTTTGTTCGTACATATTTGAAACGCACCAGTGTTTGGCTCACTCCCATAGGACTCCCATCCCAGACCCCAATTGGAAGGGTTAGGGATGTATGAGGATCCCCAACGTGTTTGCGGAGTAGTGAGAGAAGAGACCGCACTTCCGCCGACCCAGGTCTCGATCTGGCCGGTGGTTCGGGAGAGATGGAATTCAATGCAGTACCAGGTGTTCGCTGCGATCGGGACGGAGGCAGCGTCCGATGTGGGGCTGCCGTCGGGCATGATGGAGTCGTCTAAAAGAAACCATGAAGTTCAATCTGGGTGAGCATTAAGTACTCACCACTCGCGCGGTTCCAGTCCAAAACGCCAAATTGTCCACCCATGCGCAACGTCTGCGCGACAGGGTCGGTCATCATCATATGCGTCGTGTGGTCTTGTGTGAACGCGATCAGGAAGTTGCTATTGAAAGACGAAGGATAAGCAAGCGTTCTTCCTCCTTCTCGTAGACTCAGAACTCACGCATAGTACCGTCCATAGATATCACTGCCACTCCCAAGGGCAGTCAAATTGTTCAAGCCGTAGAACACATGGTTTGAGAATCCACCAGTCGACACGACCTTCAGCGAGTGCGTGCCAGAATGGGCCTTGGTAGTGTCGATTGCGGCCGAGCCGCCGCTTTGGGCGGTGACGATGACACTCCACACAGTGCCGTCGACGGTGCCTTCAAAGTCGGTTCCGATGAGCCCCTTTGAAGGACTCGATCCTGAGCCTGTCGGGGGCGTCGCGGTGGTAGTCGTCGAAGCGGGAGGTTTACTACTCGACGAGGCGGGTGGGGTACTGGACGAGGCCGGTGGCGTCGTGGTGACCACTGTGGTGCTCGCAGTGCCTTGCAAGCATTGAGAATAGCTAGCAAGTAGGTTTAAAATCACGCCACGGTCGAGAAAAGACAGCGACGTACAAGGGATTTGAACTAGTGAGATCAAATCAGGACCCCGGGCGCGCTGTAGAACTCGGACACCACTTACAATACGCAGGTCCATCCAGCTGTGCACGTAGTGGGTCCCATCCATGTCTGAGCGTAATTTAGGTCGCTGAACGAGTCTCCATGCCAAATGCACCTACCTCTCCACCACATTGCCCAAAAGGCGGAGATTGTCCTACGACGACGGAGGCTGCGATGAGGGCGAGGAGAACTTTTGACAATACCGCCATCGTTATGGAATCAATTGTCAGACAAACGGGCGCGAAATGCTTTATACGATTCGAATCGCGCTGTCAGGTGAGGTGCCGAGCATCACCCGGAAAGAATGGTGGGGAATCGTCGGTCAAGTCATCCATACCGGCGAAAGGGATTGAGTGCCAAGATTTATCCATCATTGAAAGCGAGCATCGTGAACGACGGGAGGAGAATTGCGACCCGTCGCGAGCTCCGCAAGCTGTTTCGTAAGTGGAACCTCGCCTTACCACAGGACGACCGTTCGTCCCGTATAAACTGCGAAGATCTCGCGCATTGAGCGCCATAAAGAGCCTGCAGCACTTTCGAGAGCAGATGTTCCGAAGGTCGGTGGACCCTGTTCGGAATTAGCCAGGCTCAACTTCGGTACTTATCACGGTAAACCTGAGATTTTGTGCTGAAAGGCAGTGCACCCGAGGTTGTCTGGAGGCCCCAAGAAGCCGTTTTCTCAAGAACTAGAGCAGCTGCCATTGACAAGGACCTACATAGTACAAGGCTACCGTAGCCTGAGGAAAAGACCGGCGTATTCGGTGTAGCGTCGAGGGTGAGAAGCCGAATGCCAGTGTTCCCGCTGCCAGTGACAATCCGGCGGGTACTAGTATGAGATTTGGGCTCCGTTGGCAGAGCAGTGGTGAGATCAAGGTGAGATGCTACAGCGGTCACAGCAAGGCACCAAAGTTGATGGCAGCTTGCTCTTGACCCCCATGTCGATTCAATTCCGGAACGCTGGGCTAGACCCGATCTCGCCCAAGCTGCGAAGCTGACCAGAGGATCGTCGCGGATTCTCCTGGCTTTGTCAACCCTTAGTAGACGCTTACCAACCCACGGCGTCTATTATTCTCGCAACTCCGTGTCCCGTCAAGTCTTTGCAAGCAGCAAGTTGCCCTCGTGTATAAAAGCTCAACATGCACGCAATGAAGACGAACAACAACAACCAAGCTCACAATGACCGCCTCCAACTCCAAACTCTTCCAGCCCATTCGTATCGGCGATATCGAGCTCGGTCATCGCGTCGTCTTTGCACCCTCGACGAGGTACCGTGCAGATACAAA
Organism: Mycena amicta; assembly: GCA_029282125.1. Lineage (NCBI taxonomy): Eukaryota > Fungi > Basidiomycota > Agaricomycetes > Agaricales > Mycenaceae > Mycena > Mycena amicta. Next base: position 322,813 of record JARIHP010000050.1, read on the forward strand.
CCACGTCCCGCTCCCGCACGTCGGCGAGTACTATGAGCAGCGGGCAAGCTCTGGTGGTCTCCTTATCACAGAGGGAACGTTCCCCGCACTGCGTATGGGAGGGGAACCGAATGCGCCCGGTATCTGGTCGGACGAACAAATAGCCGCGTGGAAGAAGGCTCGTCGCCTTTCATTTATTCCAGTCTACACTGCTAACCTAATGAACAGATCACCGAGAAAGTCCATGCGAAAGGCTCGCACATATACCTCCAACTTTGGACACTTGGACGTGCTGGCGAACCGAAGGTCCTCGCTGCTGACAACCTGCCCTACGTCTCTGCATCGAACGTCCCCATGACGGGCAGAACAGTCGATCCCCGCCCTCTCACCGTTGCAGAGCTGAAAGAGTACCTCGAGCTCTATGCCACTGCTGCGTCTAATGCGGTACACAAAGCCGGCTTTGACGGTGTTGAGGTTCACTCCGCCAACGGCTATCTGCTGAACCAGTTCCTGCACGATGAGAGCAACACCCGCACAGACGAGTATGGGGGGCCATCGGTGGAGAACCGTGCACGCTTTCCGCTAGAGGTCGTTGATGCCGTCGTCAAAGCCGTCGGACAGAGCAAGACTGGCATCCGATTTAGCCCGTGGGGTACCTACCAGGGTGAGTTTTTCGTTCTCTATTCCCTCCCTCGTCGCTCACTCTCGGTTCCAGACATGTACATGGAGGACCCTCGTCCGACATACTCCTACGTCGTAACCCAGCTACGCGAACGCTTCCCGGACCTCGCCTACCTACACGTCGTCGAGCCTCGTGCAGACGGCGGCCAGACCGTCGAGAATATCAGAGCGGGTGCCTCGAACGACTTCATCCGACAAATCTGGGGTGCTCGTCCGTTTATCAGTGCGGGCGGGTACACGCGCGAGACTGCGCTCGCCGTGGCCGAGGAGAAGGACGACATTGTAGCGTTCTCCAGAGGGTTCATTGCCAATGTAGGTCCCTTCTGCTATACTTGAAGGAAGAACAGACACTGATTCGTTTCAAAGCCTGACTTGCCGTATCGTCTCCTCAACGACATCAAGCTCACGGTGGGAGATCGTTCTTACTACTATGTGTTGGGCAGCACGGATCCGAAGGGCTACACGGACTATCCCTTTGCCGAGCGTCTCAATGTGCAGACTGAGGTCGCAGTCGTCGCTTGATATCAGTTAGAAACTTTTAACGCATTGTCTTACTTTTGTATATTCTCATACGCACTGGCGCGTATGCATAGATAGCTGAAATAGACATTCCATTGTTTCTTGAACAGTTTTGGAGAACGTCGGGAGGAAGCGAGTCACATTGTGATGAGGCCAGCTTTCGACCACCATGTCAGACGCTCGAGCCTACCGGGCTCGAATTCAACCGCCTCTGCGTCGACCTTCGTCGGCAGTGCGCAGCTTGGGTGGCAATGGACGTAGGATGACGCCAGTCTCCCACAACTGGCAGCAGTGGGAATGCGGCGAAAAACTCTGCTTTTATTCGTCTACACCACTCCGGGCTTGGACAGCGCAGCTATGGACGACGGTGGACACCGAAGAGCCTATCTTCAACTCAAGAACTCGTCAATCGCCGCAGAACGAAGCGGAAAGCCCAAGTCGCGCAAACTACCATCGTCATCTTACCAACCCGCCGACAACGCCCGTGACGTGCTTTCCAATGCCCTTCTCGCGTTCGTCCTAAAGCTCTAGCGGTCCGTCATGGTATATAAGACCTCAAGAAACGGTGCAAGAGCAACAACCAGCAATCCTCCACTTGCAACAACAAGCCTCGAAACATCATGTCCGCATCCACTTCCCAGCTCTTCCAACCCACCCGCATTGGCGACATCGAGCTCTCCCATCGCATCGTATTCGCGCCAGTGACGAGATATCGTGGCGATGAGAAGCACGCCCCTCTGCCACATGTCGCCGAGTACTACGAGCAACGCGCGAGTACTCCCGGCAGCCTTCTCGTTACGGAGGCGACTTTTATCGCGGCGCGTGCAGGAGGATACAAGAACGTTCCCGGTATATGGTCTGAAGAGCATATCGCTGAGTGGAAGCAGGTCAGTATCCGCCGCTTCTTCGTGTTCAAGATGCTGATTATATCCAGGTCACCGACCGAGTCCATGCAAAGGGCTCCTACATCTTCCTCCAGCTCCACGTCCTCGGACGCGCTGCAGAACCCGACGTCCTCGCTGAAGATAACCTTCCCTACGTCTCTGCCTCCAACGTCGCCCTTACCGGACGACCGAGACCTCCCCGCCCATTGACGAAGGACGAGCTCAAGGAATACCTCGAGCTCTACGCTACGGCTGCCTCCAACGCCGTGAACAAAGCTGGCTTCGACGGTGTTGAAATCCATGGCGCCAACGGATACCTCCTCGACCAATTCCTACACGAGAGCAGCAACACCCGAACAGACGAGTATGGCGGTCCGCCGGTGGAGAACCGTACTCGATTCCCGCTAGAGGTGGCTGAAGCGGTGGTCAAGGCCGTCGGGCAGAAGAAGACGGGGTTCCGAGTCAGTCCCTGGAGCACATTCCAAGGCATGTTTTTCTGTCTTCACCACCGAACGGCTCTGACATTTCCGCAGACATGTACACTGCCGACCCCAAACCCACCTACTCGCACCTTATAACGCAACTCCGCGACCGCTTTCCCGAGCTCGCATACCTACACATCGTAGAGCCTCGTGCGGACGGGGACGACAGTTCTGAAAACTTCAAAGAGTGGCATTCAAATGACTTCATCCGGGATATCTGGGGCGACCGACCACTCATCCGCGCGGGTGGATATACTCGACAGAGTGCCATGGCCGCCGCTGAGCAGAAGTCAAATGAGCTCTTTGCGTTCGGGCGGTATTACATTGCCAACGTGGGTCTCTTTTCCCTTCCTTTTTATCTTCAAAGCTGATCTGTCTCTGTAGCCCGATCCACCTTACCGACTGCTACACGATCTAGCGTTGACGATCGGCACCCGAGCCTTCTACTACGCACCAGGCAGCAGCGACCCGAATGGCTTCACGGACTATCCGTTTGCGGCCCCGCTCGTTGCAGCGTCGTAGCGCGAGTTATTCAATCATCCAAGTACTGTAATACTTTTGCTAATTCATGGCGTTGACGAACTCTAGTGAGCTAAGCTCTCCGAGATCTGTGTGTGCGAATGGGCTCAACTGCACTGAGGCAGCAGCGGTGAACTCAGAGACAAGCAGCGATGGAAGCTATAGCTCAACGAGAAGACGACGAAGGACGAATGCGATGGATAAAACGTGCAGAACTAGTCTAGGACATCATGTTGTTGTATATACTAAACTGAAATACTGTAGTATTTTATTCACTTCGTATGTCACGCGTCACGCCCCGGCTAATCACACGAATTTTTTTCGTCTGTCACGGATGGGTCCAGAATTATACGAAAGCTGCCGTCATTTTCCCCAAATTTTTCCGCCCCTGCGGGGCCTGTTTCATACGAAAAATTTCGGATGTCACGCCAATGATCCGCCGGTTACGAAAGGTCCATTTCGTATGCCAAAAACGGCATACAAATTGAATAGAATGCTACAATAGGGGCAGGCACAGTGTACTAGCAAATACAGAGCAAAGAGCAGGTCAAATGCTGGAACGACGTGCACCCGCGTGCGGTGCTTGTCAGGGTGCCCTGCAGTGCGAGTCCTGGTCGAGCGAAAAACCTCCAGCAAAGCATTGGGCAGACAATTTTCGGCGATTAGAGCTCACGGAGTCGTCACACTCGCTGTGGATGGACAAGGCAGTCCGCTGGGCGCTCGATGAACCCGCGAGGGTTCGCGTCCATCGAAGCTAATCGAACAGCTTCCAGTGTCGGACACTGCCAGCAGTCAATATGAGACCGACAGACAGACGCCCTCCAATCGGCAGAAGGCTTCTTCCGTTTCGCGTAAGCGCTCGTCAACGAAACAGTCTCTGCTCCATTCTTGCGACGCCGCATAATTGCTGTCCACAGCCAACAGTCACGGTGCATACTGTACAGCCAGCATGACTCCCGGCTAGTCCTAAGGACCCCTATCGAATAACATCGCCGCCATAAAGGACGTACTCTACTTTGCCAATGCCACCTCTTGCGAATCGATTGACTCTAGCGTCCTACAATATCACTCCTATGTTCTTCTTACTACTCTCACGATTCAGGATCAGAATCACTCCGTTGCACAGATCCTGTTCTGCTTCAACCTTAAGTTCGGGGGTCTTACACATTACGCAATGAACTTACCCAGTAACAGGTTCATCAGTCATGTAATTACTATATATGGGAAGCCGGCGGCGATTTTTTATGCATAGCCTAAGGATTTTGGTAAAATGGCACCTTACGCATTACGCATTTGTATACGTTCGGTTCTTACACATTACCCAAACTTGAGGTCGAAATGTAATTCGAGTACCCCAGCACTGCGCAGCCTGGGCGCTGCTGTCAGCTAGTGCTGTCCAAAGATACCATACGACTCGATATATTTTCGATATACCAGCGATACACCCGATACGATACGGCTCTGAGCTGATTTCATGATATGCATATGATATGATATTGATACGATACAAAATCGATACAGGTCGAGGCGTATCGTGATATATCGTGTAGGCAAACGATACGCCAGGTGTTAGCTTCGATCCGGGTCACCGGAACAGGTGATTGACAGCCTTCCTAACACGGAATTTGATGTCGGCATGTCCAAATGACAGTGCCGATATGCTCCTGACGACGGATAGGCCTCGCCGCCATGGTCGGCACCCACTAAAGGTCCATGTTGAGGCGGGTTCTGGGTTGATGAGGGGTTCTGGTGGCTTTTAACTTGATTCAGAGGTGCAATTGAATATTTGAGACAACTGGCAGAGGTTGCCTTGAGGTTGCCGTACATAGTTGACTGAATTTGTGCTGGGAAAATATATCTGAATATATCGTGATTTCCCCGATACGTTATGATACAATACGGTACAGATACAATACGCACTCGGGTACAACGATACAATACCGATACGCGTACGATACGCCATTCGGCGTATCGTATGCGTATTTGGACAGCACTACCTAGTACCAGTGTCAGCCTAAGCGCCAGGCGCCTGTCTCCAATATAACATCCCACTTAAGCCTCCAAGTTCTCTCACTTCTCACTTCAAGTTTCCACACTCTTACATGCTCTCCGATTCGCAGTCCGCTGTTGGCCAGCCGCCTTCAAGTTCCAAAGTTGACGAGGACACTATCAATGAACCCGACCCCCACAGGTGTGACCGCTTCGTCCTCCCGCCCTGAGTCCATGCTGATGTTTTCCAAGTCGGAAAAGGTTCGACACACGGGCATTCCTGTCGCGGCTCGTGGGCGCACCGGGCATAATCATTCTTGGACAGTTGGTCCTACAGGGACTCGCATGGGGCTTTTACGGTGCCCTCTGGCGGAAGGGACTGATTTCGGTGTCATCCTTTTGGCTTGTCCAGGCGTTTCAGTATAAGCCAGTTGCATGGACATCCACGTTGGCATCTATGATCCTTGCGTTTTGCTCCACCTAGTAAGCTCATTACCGCTGACCTGTTACTGGCATTCACCTCACATGTTTCCAGTTTGTTTGCTTCGGCTGTTCGACAAGTGACTACACTCCGTTTACGGAGGGAAGGCATGACCTTTGCTACATTCCTCTGGAGCGCCAAGATCGCCTCGAGATCCTACAGTCTCGACCGCAAACAAAAAAAATGGATCTTGCTGTCCTTTGCCGTGGTTGTCCTGACCAGCGTACAGACACCTGGGTTTGTGCTGCTCCTCGCATATATGTCCTATTCACTAACATTCGACCTGGCAGCTGGAACACATTGTTGGCGCCTACATATTTTTCATATGATACCAGGATAGCCGGTCGGGAGCTAGACCTCGGAAATCCCCTCCTCAAATCCATGTTCAGCAGCGGTGTGGCACTTGATTCTTGTGTGTTCAATAGCAGTATGCCGTTTCCTCCTTGAAGATACCTTTATGAATTTATATTTTAGGCAACCTTGTTGCCCTGAGCGTCGGCGAAACAACCAGCGGCTTTGCGGCACTGAACCAATATTTGGGCTTTCCGACATCGTCGACCTTCATGGACGACGCGTTCAATACTTCGACCGGTATGTAATTTATTCTTGGTGCAGATGTCTTCCGCTTAGCAATCCACAGCCGGTATCCTTCCTTTGGCTTTTGAGGACGTTGACGCGTCACCGTGGTTCGGGAATGCAAGTGATAGTGTGACAATGCTTCGCAAAGCTCTCTCAGCACCAAGCATTGGCTTTGACAATGGTTTGGCCTTCACCTCCACGATGTACCAGCAAGGTGAGCACTTGGAACGTCGATCGCATACCTAATATTGGATGCTGATGTATGAGGAACTTGAAGGTTTTACCGCCGACGTTTCTTGCAAATCACAGGATCTCACCTCCGACACTACACCTTCGTTAATCATCGACACAATCAACGGCACAAACTCATCGTTGCCTTCCCTTGTCAACATGTCATCCAACTGCCTCGCTCCAGAAGGGTCGGGAAACCTCGGTGGGAGCTTTTCCCTTTGTTCGCGAATCTGAGTTGACATGGGTCCATAGTCAATATCACTTCCACCTACACGTTTTTAGGCGACGGCCATGGCTATGTATTAATGATTGCATGCGGTGGGTCCGACACAAACTACTGTGCGTCCTTGTATCATCCTTTCTTTCCCGCACATGATCTAATGTTTATTATAGCGCTGATCTTCCGCGGGTCCGGCTTGTACGGGTTCATGCAAACCATCGTCTGCGACGTCGCCCCAAGAATACCCAATGTCAAGGTGGATTATGCCGTTACAGACGACGACGACGACGCCCCTACTATCGACACCATGACCCTTCCCGGCGGGGCTTCTGACATTGGGGGACCTGCCGCGATAGCTGCAGTCACCATGATATACAACATGCTGGTGTTTTCGCAGGCCCTCCTCAGCAACACGATGGGAGATCAAGTAATCTCCGCGCTTACTACCAGCTATGGTAGAATGGATGTACTGTCGGTGATGGTGAGTGATCTACTTCTCCAACCATGTTGTGTTTATGGTTCGGCAGGAAACATACGTCGGTGGTGTCGCGGAATACGCTGGCACGGTCAGAATCGTCGCTCCCCTCATCCATACTACGCTGAATATCTCATTACAGGTCCTTCGTGCCTGTCTCTCCGTGACAAACGGAACCTTTGTGAATGGGGTGCCCGAGAACATGAGCATCCCGAGCAACGGAGCCTTACACACCGAGTTCTTTGGTTGGAAACCCTCTTTCCTCACAGGCCTGGCGCTGGTTCCCGGGACCCTGGTCGCCCTCGCCACCATATTTCTCGTGCTCCGCGCCGTCTGGGGCCATGCTGTGGATCCGCTGCCCAACCAGCCGTTCGATCTCAACAATACAATGCACCTTGTGTCCGCCTCAGCTGCTGGTGGGCTCAGCGGTATATTTACTGGGACTGCCGAGGAAGATATCGAGGCTGCGTCGAATGTCCATATTGTCGTCGGGGACTTCGGAGGGCCGGTGCCGGCGTTCAAGCTCCTCACCCAGCGTCGCACTCAGTCGGACAGTGTCTGAGCTTGAAATTTGGGCATGGTCATTTGCTATTTAATCCCGTTTACACATTCCCAGTCGTTTCTGTCCTCACATTCGTTCGTGTATTTAGCTGCTGCGTAACTGTTGAATACAGAGCTGTTCAGCATGCCTTTTGAATTCCCCGTTAGCAGCTCATAAGGCTCGGTGAAGGGTGTATTTGCGAACACGAGTCGATTCTTCACCTGCAAAGAAAGTCGTTCGAGGCAGTCATTGCAGGGGACAATGAGTTATTGCGGTCAAAGAAATACATACAAATGCGGTGTTTTACTGCTACCAAAAACGGCGACAATGTTAATGAGGAAGGACAGGACCGCGAGTAGGTGACAAGAAAACAGCGACTAAATCGTCCATCCGCGCCAGCTCAATCCTCCGCCAGATACCTATACTCGAATCGGAAATCGCTCTTTTTCCTCTGACACCACGAGCCCTCCCAGTCAAAATAGACATACACGCCCTGCTCGTACTCCTCCGTTATCGCCTGCGGCTCCGAATGTCGCTGGAACCACGTAAGGTACTTGACGTGGAAGCGCCAGGATTGGCGTTTGAGCTCTTCTGCGGCGAGGTATCTGTGGGGGATGGTTAGTCGGGACGGAGAAACAAGGGTTAGTCAGGGCGTACTTGGGATACGACACAGGCACAAAGTAAAAGATGTAGAACAACGTCTCGACATCGATCTGCGAGTACAGAGCCTTGTTGTTGAGCAGCGCGAGCGGTGCTTGCGGGTAGTACGACGCCGTCGCGAAGGGATTCCGCGGCATGTAGTACTTGGGCCTGACGAAAGTGGGATTCATTAGCATGAAACGCCAGATCGATCGGATAACAAGACGAACTTGAGCGTATCTTGCGGTTGCGGCATGGTCGAGAGGCCGTTCTCGAGGTACTTGTTTAGCGTGTCGACATCCTGCATACGTTGGCTCGCTGCTGCATAGTCAGTTCCCGAAAGTGAAGAAGAATTTGGACAACTCACCCCGTTGTTTCGCCCTCTCAAATGGCAGCACCAAATCAGCCAAACCCGGAGGGAACGAGCTCGGTTGGACGTTGGATGTTATCGTCGTCGTCATCGGCACCGAAGTAACCGCAGGCGTGTGCCCGTTGGCTTGTTGTGGCGGAGGTGCTTGTGGCTGAGGCTGCGGTTGGCGATGCGATCCGATAGCTTGCGACGAAGACGAGGTTGATAGAGGGAGGGGCTGGGGCTCGCTCGTTCCGGGGCCGACGGCGACACCAGGCGGGAATCGTGGTATATCGACTTCTTGCGGAGCGTCGCTCTCCTCGCTTGGATGCCGCGATATTGGCTCAACGAGTGGTTCCTACACTCTGTTAGCAACTATAAGAGTACGTGGCTTGTGAACGGACCGATGCACTTAGAGGAGATGGTACCCGAGGTAATGACGCGATAGAGCCTAAGCAATGGTCAGCCGGCTTCTGGGACTCGAAAGGTAGAACGACCTTTCGGCGACGACATCGCTACAGGGCCACTGCCTACTGCTAGAGCCTCTGACAGCGCGGGCGACTCATAGAACGAGCTTTCTCGTTCCCCATGTGACACCGACACGGATGCATACGACGACATTGGGCTTGCAGCGGAAGGATGCGTCAAGCTCGGTGATGAAGGCGTATCTGCCGTTGTCGCCGTCTGAGGCAATGGCGGTAATGCTGCGGCCTTTTGTGTTGATGCTTGTGGCGGCTTTGGCGGTGCGGGAGGCTGATGCTGCACAGCGGCAGAGTAGCCTCGTATCGGAAGGGTTACTGGTGGTGGTCGCGGTGCAACGGGTTTGAGCAGGCTGGACATCGGCTGTGCGGCGAAAACTGGCGGCGGTTTTGCTGTAATGAAGTCAGCTGGAGTACAAGCGTTGGCCACGAGGTAGACGTGCCGTCTGATTGTTCTGTGGCCAAAGGTCAAAATCTAACAACAAACAGACGGCAAGGACGTACTCCGTGGCAGCGCTGCAGACTTCTTTAATATTGGGCTTTCCGCTCGCTTGCTGCTGCTATCTTCCGACGCTTTTTTGGCTTGAGGCCGAGATGATGACGACGAAGGCTCTGAAGACATATTAGCACGTACGCCGCTCGGAATGAAAGAACGCACCGTCCACAAGTTCGGACTCGTCGTCGCTATCGTTCATGGCGTCATCCAGCGCGCCTCGGAACTTCTCCTCCTCCTCATCGAGATTGAGTTCGTCGTAGATACCTTCGTATTCGGTAAAGTCTTCCTCCTGCAGCGAGTGAGCAATAGACCGCTGGAATGGACAGAGGACGCACCATATTCGTCTCGACAAAGTAATGCACGTCCTCCTTCAGTGCCATCACCTGCTCCGGATCGAGCGTGCCGTTGTTCAGCATACGCAAGACAATCTCCAGCCGACTGATATGCCATTTCCTCCGACTATTGAGGTGCTCGAGATCGTCGAGGCGGGTAGCGGTAGCGGAGCCCGACTTTGCCTTCTTCTTCTGCGCGCCTTGTATGCTCTCGACCTCGGCCTCTGCCGCCTCGACCTGCATTTGGAGCTTCTCGAGCTGGTTATCGAGCCATGCGACCGCCTCAATCATCTCTTGTTCCTTGGGATCGAGCTTGACCGCTTCACCAAGTGCGACGTTGGAGAAAGCCTTCTTCTTGACTTCTTTCTCGCAGGCCTTGAATTTCTCCATTTGCTGCACGGGATGAGTCGGAGCACCACAGTACCGCACCGCATATCTCCCACCGTCTCGATAAGCCTGCGGTTGTCGAGCAGCTGCGTCTTGTCCTTGATGTCGTTGCTCGCGACCCAGGCACGGATTTGGTCGCGTAGCCGCTGCAGTTTCTTGATCTGAATCTTGAGAGCTGCCTCGAGCTTCTCTTTCTGCGAGTACAGTGAGCCTCAGCCCCCACAAGACCGACGGCGACGCACCTGAGCCTGGTTATTCGAGGCTTGCATCTTGTCGTACGTGGTCTCAAAGAGCTCGACGCCCTCAGCCACCTTCTTCAGGGCCTGGTCGATTTCGGCTACGGAGGGCCTCAGCTTATGCCATGTCAGGCCAGCGCCCACGCACTTTGCAGTTTTCTCGCCGCCATCGTGCGCGACGACGAGAGAGGAAGGATACAATACGTCACACGCGTGACGCGGCTGTTCTCACACAGTCTTCCACCGTGTTCCATCTAATCATATCTGATTAATTGTGATACAACGACGCGATGCAAGGAGTAGAGCGTTTACAACGATGGAGGAGCAGTCTTAGTGAGATTGGGTGGTACAAAGTCCACGCACACTATGTGGTTTATTTCTGGCTGGAGAAGGTGCGGATTCAGGGCGGATTCGGCTGGAGAGCGGGCGGATTCAAGATATTTCAGGATGATACAGCTTCGTATCCCGCCCAGACGCCACTGGCACTCTCCGTCGGCCCCGAACATCCAAAAAATGCGACCCATGTCAAGGAAACAAGCAAAACCGGACAATACCAGTCTTCAATTTTGCTTGAGCCCGGCGCTGGACGAGAGACACGACGGGATACAGCTCTGAGATAAACTTGGCTAGCCTGAGAACGACGGAGTTCTGATTACGATAACTGGGGTTGGTTTATCGCCGCCGAGAACAGAACGAATGCTTCGCGATGTACCTTTGCTGCGGCGAGTTCCACGGAGCGTGGAGACGGCCAAGTCGCGGCGGGAGTTGCTAGACGGACCGTAGTTAGAGCGCGCCCAAGCCGTGGGGAGCTGGTATGTTCTAGCTAGATGCGGGTTGCCCGTTGGCCATCAGTAGCCCTGCCAGCCAACAGAATACAATGGAAGAGAACACCGCGGAAGACGGTGGCGTCGACGCTATTTTCTGGTAGATACGGCACCGAAGGAAGAGTCTAACTTATCGTTCAGCAGTGTGGACCCAGGGAAGTTTGGCGCAGATTAGCGATTGTGTGAATCTGTACCTGGAGGCAACCTTAACGTGCAGTCCGATTCCTCGCAATCTGATTTAGCTTGAGATCCCTGGGTAACACTGTTTCGTACAAGGCTCAGGTGAGGTAAACTGGCGCTCCACGAAAGGAGAAGGGGCTTGGAGTGAGGCTTTGTTGGTGCCTATAGATCGGTCTGAGAAACGTTATGGCCTCGAGCCGTGCGTGGACTCGGAGTTGAGCGAAATCGTCGGCCAGCTCCGCAGAGTTCTTCTCTGTCGGACATAGAACGAACCATTCCCAGTGCCTTCAACCTTGAAATTCTTCTGGAAGACGAGAGTCGAGGACAAGCGCGCGAGGTCACGCATCAACCAAACAAACTTTTTGTCATGATCACGCTGTCAATCGCGGGTTGTTCCCTTTCACCACCACCGACTCTTGGTTCACACATCCTTTCAACAAGCGCGCAAACTCCACGTCAAATTGCAACGCCTCTGGACGTGCAACGAGCTAAAGTCTAGTCCTTCTGTTTGCAACTGTCAGCTGCGTCGAGTATTAAAAAAGACATCCTTGACATCGTCGTCACCTGCGACTACGCCCCGAACCTCCGCGACCACACTATCAGACGCCCAAGACCGAGCCTGAGAGCACACAGCTTGACCATGACCAGATGACTGGCAATAAAGCGCTCTTGGTTCTGTAATTCCCCATGGCTTAAACTTAAACTGCGTCATAAGGGTCGAACCTCCCGTCGATATTCCGACATTTCTCATATCGCGCGGCGCTGGTGATTACTACTGTACCTCGGTCTTCCCCCGAAGCTTCACACAACTGCTCACTCGTGACTGACTTGCGTGTCGAAGCCTGCTCTGGAGTCTGACCTGTATACTGTTGAGCTTTCGTTGCATGAATCCATACCGAGTCCTGGTCATGATCATGATCACCCGCGGCGTCTCCCGACGTCGCATCTCGAATCTCAGTCAATTTGCCGCCGCTCAGCGCTCAGCGCTCAAATGCTCATGTGGCCTCTCTCATAAATGATACCCGCCGGACGAACACCTCGAGGCAAGCCACCATCACCTGTTCAACATTCAACGTTACAACATTCAACTTCGGGATGATTCTAACGAGTCCTCGACGTCATTCATGACGCCCACAAAGTACGCGTACACGCTTAACGGAATCAATCTCCGTACTTTCGCGGACTCTTTATCGCGCTTTGGAAACCAACCTCGGCGCAGATTACTTACTTACTTGTACCCTACGTGGCTTACTGGCAGCCAGCCTCACACTTGTCTTGTCTTGTCTTGTCTTCCCCTCCCCTCCGAGTCCCTCCAAGCCCGTTTTCACAACCACTGGCACCGCGTTCGGTCCGACCCAACCCAACCCTAACACATTCAAGTTACCGGACTCCACTCCACGTTCACGTTCACGTTCACGCGGGCTCGGTCAGCGCAACCGCGTACACAAACATCCGATTCGATGGATCCCACTGGCAGCAGCTCCACCTCCACACGCAAGCGATCTTCCCTCACCCCTGTCCAGATCTCTTCTCGAGCGCGCGTTCCGTTCCGTCTTGCCGACTCTTGCTGGTTCACAAGATTCAGAAAACGTCCACAGAAATGCAAAACGCCAATCGTCCGGGTCCGCTCTTTCCTTCCCTTTCAAGTTCTGCCTTGCACACTGGCACACACTTTCCTTTCTCATTCCTTACCCACCCGCACTCGCACACCTCACTTGAATCAGAACTTTTACCTCTAGACTTCAGATCCCTTCATCCTTCACCTACGGGCTCGGTCATCGCAACCCGCGTACACAACATCCAATTCGATGGATGGCAGCAGCTCCACCTCCACACGCAGCCCTGTCCAGATCTCTTCTCTTCTCCAAGGGTCTGTGCAAGGTCTGTGCGTTCCGTCCTACCGAGATGTTTCTATCATGTTCGATAACCTGGCACTGTAACAAGAGCCAATCGTCTGGGTCCGGGTCCCCTCCCGCTCTTTCTGCCCCCTCCCGGGCCCGTTCTACATCTGCCTTGCACACTTTCCTTCCTCCTTCCTTACAGTTCCTCACCCACCCACACACCTCTAGACTTCACTTACACTTCACTCCAGGCCAAAAAAAACGACTGCTCAAAAAAACACTGTATATTCCGTATCGTATTCCATATTCGCACGAAAAATGTATTATAAATGTCCGCAGATGTTCTATATATCATCTCTCTATCTATTCATGTCCAATGCCCGTGTCCGTGTCCATATCGTGCGTATACTATCTGCTATATCTGCTATATCTGCGTGCGTATCGTGCATACAAAAAAAGAAAAGCGTGTTTTCTCGAATCGAGCAAACGAGAAAAAAATATGAGATGAGAGGATGGTTGTACATATGTATGTATGCAATCGTGCGTATGAAAATAGGAATAAACCAAAAAAAGATACTTGTACAACACAGAGAGAGAGAGCAAGCAAGCGAGCAATAAAAAAAAAGCAGGGTTGGGTGTGGTGGGTGGGTGGCCATAGATACAGCACAGCAGGCAGGCCTTTTTGTTTGTTTTCATCACGTTATCGTCGTCGCATCGTCGTCGTCGTTCGTTCGCATCGTCGTTTTGTTTTCGTTTTGTTTTCGTCCCTCGTCCGCCGCATCGCCCTCGTCGTTTTGTTTTGTTGTCGTCCCTCGTCCCCATCCTCCCTCCTACCGAGAGGGAGAAGACGGGTGGGCGGACCCGACGCAGAACACAGACCCCAATCCCAGGCAGGACACGGCCGTCCATCATCATCTCCCCGCCCCAACACCACCAACACCCCCACCCGCACCAGCAAAACACCACTGCCGGACAAACGCCTGATAAATGCTGCTCTGCGTTTCTGGCGTTGACGTCTCCTGCTCCTGCTTTGTCTTTTCACCCTCCCCACCCCCACCCCCACCCCCACCCCCACCCCCCTCCTCCTCCTTGTGCTCGCCCTCGCCCTCCTCCTTGCTTCCCGTCTCGTCCTTCGTCTCCTCCGCACTCTCCTCCAACAACCCCAACAACCCATTCGCACCCAACGGCGACGTCGGCGGCGTCTCCTCGCTCTGTTCCTTCTCATGCTGCAGCGGGTCCGAGTCGTGCTCGTGCTCGCCTTCCGAGTCGGACGAGTCGTGTTCGTGCTCGGTGGTCGTATCCGCCGAAGAAGAAGAACGCAAAGGCGGAGGCGGACTAGTCGCAGTCCTCCCCCAAGGCCAATACAGCCCCAGTACGCCGCCGCCGCTAGTGCCAGTGCCAGTGCCAGTCGTGGGGGGTGTCTTGTCCTTGTCCTTGTCCTTGTCCCCTTCCGTCTCCCGTTCCCTCTGCTGCTCGTTCTCCGCCTTTTTCACCCCCTCCTTGACCCTCGCAGTCCCAGCCATCCCAGCCGCAGTCGCAGTACCAGCCGCAGCCGTCCCAGTCCCAGCAGTCCCCGTCCCAGCCCACGAACTCGGCCTCTGCACCGGCGCCGCATAATTCCTCAAACTCAACCTCCCCAACTTGGCAGCGAGCGCTTGTGCTTGTGCGGTTCGCGGAGGCGGCGGCGGAGGGGGGATCGCTAGTGTCATTTGTGGTGCGGAGGTCGATGTCGAGGTCGAGGGTGGTGATGGCGATAAGGCAGAGGGAGACGGAGAGGGTGACGCAGAAGCAGAAGACGTGGGGAATGGTATCAACCCAGAGCCAGACACAGAGCCAGGAACAGACGGCAGTGACCCAGCCGGAGGAGGTCCCGGCCCAGAAGTCGTCGTCCCCAATATCGGGAACGGTACCCGGTCCACATCTTCATATCATCAGCCCCATTATCAGATAAAACGAAAAAAAAACTCACCCTTGAGCTTTGGCTTGACATCCTCCGCCCTAAACCCAACTCGATAATCCTTTCCGGCATTATTATCCCACCACTCGCCCTGTCCGCCTCCGCCCGTGCCGATCCATTGTCGTGGCTTTTGGCTGTCGGAGGGAGATGATGGGACGAGTGTGTCTACGAGGGCAGAGTCAGCACCGAAAGATAGAGAGAGAGAGAAGAAAAACCCACCAGCCCAGACATACGGCCCAACCCCACCACTCTGCACCCACGGCACGAAAAACTTTGCCACCAGCACCAGCTCACGGCCCACCAACCCTTTACCGCCCTTCTGGTGCGCATAATCCGTCAGGCGAATCACAAACTCGAAGCGATCCCATCCAGGACCCGGTTCGTCGTGGCTATCCACCGAGGCCAGATATCGCGCGCCGACTTCACTCGTCGTACACCAGCCGTCGAGCGTGAAGCGCACAAAGACGTGCTTCTCAAAGGCGGCGTTGCGGACGAGCAGGGTTCCGCGGAGATTGAGCTCTTGTGGTGGCTGGGGGGGGGTATTTTAATGAGAAGCGAAGAAGAAGTAATAAAGCAGACACGGACCTCTTCCAGCCAAACACTCTCCAACACAACCATACTCGACGCGTCTCTCTGTCGCGGAATACCCGGTGCACTGAGCACATAGCGCCATTCTGGTTCCGGATGCGTCGTCGGGTTCAACGGGCTGGAGACTGATCTGCCCCTCGTCGTCGTCGTCAGACCCGACGCAGAAACATATCGCATGCCCGAGTCCGTCTCGGTTTCAGTCTCGGTCTCGTCATCCACTCCAAGCGGGAAGCTGACACTGGCTGGCCGTGCGCCGCGCCTGAACACCCGGACCGTCTCGAGGCCTTTATCGGGTGGAGGGAAGTGGACGGCCTTGGGTGTGGTGGGACTGTACCCGTCAACGCCGTCTTCGAGCCCGAGTGCATCGGCGAATGCGGCGGGGTCGTGCGTGCCCTCGTCGGGCGACCCCGGCGTCGGGGGGCTCAGCGACGGCGTCGACGGGGCTGAACGGGCACGGAGATGGTGTGTATGGTGCGAATGGCCAGGGACATGTGGTGCGCTGCGGCTCGATTTGAGCGACGACTTGAGGGGTTTTCCGTTTGCGAGGAGGATGACGGGTGTACTGCTCGCGCGGCCCGGGAGTGGCGGTCGAGTCGGGGCAGGGGAGAGTGGGGACGAGGGAGACGACGACCGCGGGAACGGCACCGCTGACAAATTCGTCGTGGGCGACCGCGGGGGAGTCAATCTGAACGCCGGCGTCTGGCGCAGTCGTAACGGTGGAGGCGGCCCGTCCTCGTCGTCGTCTATCGTCGTCGTTGGCTTTGGCGACCACGCTGGCATTAGCTGTTGCTGTTGCTGTTGCTGCTGCTCGTCGCTGGAGCTACTACTCCCATCCTCGTCGTCGGCCCTGAAATGGAATCGTTTTGGCGAGCGAGGCGGCTGCTGGGGCCGACGGGGAAGGGCGCCGAGACTGGAGAAGGCGCCGGGCCCGCGGGATTCGTCGTCGAACGTGTATGAGCGCCGGTGGCCGGGTCGTCCGGCGTGGTTGTGGTTGTGTGCGGGCGTCGGCGGCGGCGGGGCGGCGACGCCAGGGACGATGTAGGGCATTTTCAAGTTCTCCTTATCGCGGCGCGTAAGTTATGACGTCAGACGAGGCACGGGCGTACCTCGATGGGGCGCTGGGCGGGCAGCGGGCGACGGAAAGAAGAAAAGAGGAAGGAGATGGAAGTGGGTCGAGAGCAAGCACCACAAACACAGTCAGTTATATTTTCATTTCAAATCAAATCTCAAGGAAGGAAAAAGCGCCATCAAAATTACTACACGGGCCCGATTTCACGCCCGATCTGGATCTCATCTCAAGCTTCCTTCCTTCCTCCTTCCCACTGTTAACCCTTCCTTCCTTCCCACTGTCCAGAAAACCAAGGACTAGGCGCGCGCGCTACTCGACAATTAGCGCGCCGTGCAACAAGAAAAAGAAAAAGAAAACCTCCATTCCCATCGGCAAGCACCGCCCCCGCGCCCCAGCAAATCGTCCGACTCCGACCCGTCCCGACGTCCCGACTTTCCCAATACACACCCCGAGTACACACGCACACGCTGCCCGACGTCGGGGCCGGCCATGCGCACCCACCCTCGATTCTCCGTCCATCTCGAACACCCTCGTTCCTCGTTTTTTCGTCTCCGACACAATGCAAAGAAGCGCTAGCGCCGCCATCATCATTGCCAGAACCTCCTCGAACACAATGGCCTCTGCACCCTCGACACCCTCGTTTCCCGTTCTCGAACAAGTTAGAACCAACCCCATCATTGCTCGTCGCGAAGCCTCCTCTCTTTTGTCCCCGCCCAACATCCATCCATGCGCGCTCACTCACACACACACGCCCAGTACTCCTCAAGCTTCTACAATCCGTATATCCTCTTTCCCCAGGCCTTCCTCTTCGAATTCGGGCCCGCTCTAGATCTAGCCTCCACACTTCTAGCCTCGGCGCGTCCATTTCTGTAACATATTTTCTGATCTCTCCCCTCCATATCCGCACGCAAACGCCACTGTGTTCCTCCCTCGAGTCGAGAGTTCGAGATCCTTCGCTCTAGATCTAGCCCTCCAAGGTCCATCGTTTTTTCATATCTCTAATCTCTCCATCCAACGCGTTACACTCACGCCCACGCGGTGTAGGTTGTCGATCTGTCTTCCTGTACATGTCTTCCGTCTTCTTCCGTCTTCCTAAGCTTACTCTACATCTGAATAATCCACCATGGCCAATCCCACCCGACTTTCCGTCTTATCTTACTTACCAACACACTCGTCTTACCAACCAACAGCACTCGTCCCGAACTTCCGTTATTAAACTCCAACACACGGACACACACGACGTCGAAATGGACACGGACACCGCCGTCGGGAAACCATGGGCCATGGCTCAATCACTGGCATATCGTATCGCGTCGACGATCAAACATTCAACAAAACCTCTATCTATCTATGAACATGCTGTAACCGACGAACGTTCGTCGAAACTTTGGTTGGGGGCCCGGGTTTGTCATCCGCTGCTTACGTCCGTCCGTCCGTCCGTCCGAGAGATTTTCATTCACCCCGCCATACATTCGCACCGGATATCCGATCTCCTCAGGTTAGGTCAGCGCTTATCAACGCCCGAAAACCATTCAACCAGTCGGTTTAGGTTTCGATTTAACTTAGCTTGCAAGTTGGCGGGCCGTATGATACGGTACGGTACGGTATGCTGACTATACAGACTACGGCGCCTGACTATACAGACTACGGCGCCTGACTATACAGACTACGGCGCGATGAAGATGGCGAGGTTGAGCCTGAGCCTGAGCTTCATGCACACTAGGCCCTGTTGTTGTTGCTAGCGCTGGCAGCGGTCATGCTAGCGTTATCGATTAAACCACTCCTACCCAAAAAGAAAAACAAGGTCGGAAATCCAAATCCGGACGGATACGTAAAAGCGGCGGGTACGGGGTGCTTATCAGATACCCGGTACCATACGCGTTCCTTTCGAAATTTCGCGGCTCCACTTGAGGAACTAGCACCTCGCTGCGAAGAGTTTTGCATTCGATCAAATCGCAACCAGCGAGCGAGTCAGCCAAGCATCTTAGTATGCAAACTCCTTCCCACTGGCACAGCAAGTCCGATTCTTCGTTAGCGCTAGACCCAGAACTCTCTAGATCTAGAACCCAGCAAAAAAGCCAACGGCGCGCGGCGACTCGCACTCGGACGCTGGGCGCGCGCTGCCAGTGTGGACGCCGACGGGGGAGAGATCTTCCCTTCCCCATCTCCTTCCCATCCATCCATCGACTTCCCTTCCCTTCTTCCCATCTCCGCTTCTCCAGTGGCGTCGGCAAGCCTGAGATTGCGATACGGTGGTGATAACTCCTAGACGCCGCCATGTGCTCAGCTGACCCAGCCTTTTGGGAAAATATGAGCGTTTTGGGAAAACGCCGTCGTCATTGACGCGTCATTGATTTTTTGTGCTGGGAGATGTGGGATGACGAGGAGGGGATGGGGAGAGGATAAAAAGAGGGAGGGAGGGAAGGTGGGGGAAGATCCTGAACATCGACCCAAACTACCGCGGAAAGAACGCACTGGCATCCCACGACCGCGGCAGCGCAAGCAAGCAGGTCTGTTACTCGAGAGGATACCCCCACAGAAATCCACCCCCTACCCCAGGCGCACGAATGAACCTCCTGAGCACCATGCCGCCCATGCGTGCAGGACAATTTACCGGTACCCCTCACCTCGATCGCTCACTCCTTTCCCCGCAAATTGCTCTCCTCACTGGCAAAAATAAAAGTCCCAACGCCAACGCCAACGCCAACTTGCCTGCTGCCACAAACGCCTCAGGCTCGACGGCGCAAGCAGTCATTCGAGCTTCCTCTACGCGGAACGCAACGAAGAGTCAAAATTGATTACCATTTATCTTCCGCATCCCGCCCTCGGAACCGCTCCGGAATCTATCTCTATCGCTGATCTTCGCCGATGGATCGCAATATTATTGAATATAGCGCCTCCACGCGAATTTGCAATCGAGCTCATTCCATGGAACACAAAGTGAGACGATCGGTTGGGGTAGTGAATTTCTCGCTCCGGAGAGTCGCAGCAGCCAAGCCTGTAACCAAAAAAAATTGCACGGCATGGGTATGGGCGGATCCGGAGATGGTGAGACAAAATATCCGCTCTGCACGGATTGTCGATTGTCGGGAGCACAGAGGTACGGAAAATTTTAGAACTTGGTAGTTCGCCCTCCTCCGAGTCCCTTCTTACTTCCTTCCAACCCTCGTCCCGGTAGACCAACCGGCACTCACACAACTGGCGCCGGCAATCATAAACTCTAACAGTACCACATGACCCCTGTCAAAAAATGATTGGCGGCTGACAGCGATCGATCGTTCGGCATTCGCGGCGTGCCTGGAAGAGGCCGAGATCTCTTGTCTTTTTTTTTTTTTCATTATCGCCAAGTTGGATTGGAAGTCTGGGCTCGAGGAACTGGTGAGCGGAATGCTAAGCAAAGGGCTTCCAAGTCCTCCCTAGCGCCACAGAACAGAACAGAAGGTACGTCCGCCGTCGCCCAATGCGTCCAGGCCCAGCGCCTTATCTTTACGCCTCTGATTCTGAATCACCCTTCCTTTCCAGTTAAAATTCCACCCACCGTCCCCGCAAGCTGCAAATGGAATACGCGATATCTCTTCGACGTTTTTCGTGTTGTTGGAGCGCTTCTGCTACCACGCAACGTTCATCGGACATCCTCATCCGTCATTTGCGACGTCGAACGAGATTTCATTTCGCTTACTATGGTAGGCATCGTGACGAATAATGGCACCTGTAACAGATAATCCGCGATTAAATGCGCATTTCTTACTCGATAGCAATGATTAGTAGTGTGATTGAGAGGTATCACTCTCCCGCTCTGGACCACGCAAAAAGAATCATTCTATTCAGCGGAAAACTCGTCGAGGTCGAGCATTTCCTCCATCAAGTCGTCTGTCAAACATGCAGACCATCTAATCGCGACCCTCCATCTGTACGGAAGCCCATCGGATTTTGAGCCACTTTTAGCAGGCATCCTGACGATCGAGTTGCAGAAAAAATTGAGTCCATATCTCCACAGGAAGCTGAGATATGGACTGACCAGGTTTTGAGCGTGACAGATCAGCGCTTACCGCCTCGCATGCCAAGCTGTGACATTTTGGTGACATGACCCTCGGATGGTTCATATCTCAGCTTCCCATTGAGATATGGTCCCAATTTTTTTTGGAGTCTTATAGTACAGATGTTCGCTCCGTGTGGCTGAAATCCGATGAGATTCTGTGGAGAAGAAGTGTCGCGATTAGTCCGGTTCCACGCCCGACAGATGCCTGATGCAGGAGATGCTCGACTTGAACGAGTCTTCCGTGGAATTCAATTATTTTTTTTGCACAGTCCGACGCGAGAGTGTGATACCTCTCGATTGCAGCACTAATCATCGCTATCGAGTAAGAAATGCGCATTTAATCGCGGATTATCTGTTACAGGTGCCATTATTCGTCACGATGCCTACCATAGTATAAGCTTCGCGCCGCCGCTGCGCCATTCTCGCGTGCTTATCTGGTGCTGTGCTTGCGCGCAACTCTGCCGATATACGATCGCGAAACAACACGCCGCCGAACCGCAGCGTTTCAGGCAGCCGCATTCCCTGTCTGCGTGTCCTGGAGGCCGGCCCTGCATTCCCTCTCGACGCCGCAAGGACGCTTATCTCGACGACACGCCGCCGGTTTCGGACGTAACCCCGATCTTCTCGCTCGGAAGTCGGGGCGTATCCACCGGAGCGATAAAGGTAACGTTACCGTTGCCACAGCACTCAGAACTTGAAGCCTAATTAGGCCGACGCATCAGCGATTCCAAATCGATGCAACCTCCTGCGTTCTCGGAGTCCGAGTCGGACAGTGCATCTTTGCTCCGCCGGTCCACTGCTTTGTTGTCCTTATCGATCTTCTGTAATCAGCAAGCGCTCCCCGCTCCGCTCGCGATTCAAGAATAGCCTACAAGCGAACCGCTGGCTTTGGCTGCTCTGTAACTTCAAGTTGAGCCTAAGACTCTCAAGCAGACTCTGACTCTTAACTCGAAAATCACATCCCAATAACTACCGAAAAGCGCCGCTGTGGCAGAGCAAGAAGCAGAACCAAATTGCGGCGGAAACCGGAATTATTCGTTGACTTTGTAAGCGTCGCGTATGCCCGCCGCCGCTGTCTTTGTCTTCTTCTTCTTCCTCCCGCAGTCATTTATTCAATATCGACGGGGAACTTTGAATCTCTCTACGCCCAAACGCCAACAAAGATACGTCTCTCTCATGAGTCTCATCTTTGCACCAACATACGCCGCTTGATCCCCGTCGGCCAGCGGCCACTGAACACCTCCACCTCCACAGAATTCGAAATCCATATGCACAATTGAATCCTACGCCGAAGCTGCTTCTGACTTCTGCCTTCTAGCGACGTACACACACGTCGAGCTTCATGTGCACCGGCGGGACCACGGACCGTATCTGGCTTCTTGGAAAACCTGATTCCTCCACTCGCTGGTAACTGTAACCTCCTACAGTTTGGCACAGCGGATGCGGATTGTTCTGATCATGAAATTTAAATCGACTTGGTGTGTTCGACGCCACACGCAAGCTGCTGTCCGAGGCCAACTGCTCACCGTTCAGCGACTGCAATTGCATCGGCGCCGACAAGATGCCGCTTCGCAGTCGGAATACGAACGTTCGCTACAGTGCTGTCAAGAGTTTACTTAATCTTTTTGTTCTAATGCGACTTACCGCCCACTGTCCTTTCAAATTCGTCGAGTGGTCTTCGTCCCGCGCAGACTGGGACTATGACGGAGAGTATGGAATACGACAACACGGCGCGATAGCGCTCATACTCAGGAAGTGACCGGGATCATAGTATCTTATCTTATCTTATCTTATCCGATCAGATTTTCTAGGACGATAGTTATCCAGAATTCTGCGAGGGACCTAGGGCGGGGACAAATTGAATGCCACAAAAGAACCGATACACCTTGAGCTCCAAATCCTGTGGGCCATCTGTAATATTATCCACGACTTTGGACAGAAAGCAGGACGTCTCCACTTCCAGTAAGTAGTCTGCCACGAAATTGGCGAGTGGACAATTCAAGGCTCGAGCAATAAGCGGACCTTTCGAGCCTTCCTAGGCCTGGAAGCGCCCAGATGAGCCGCAGTTGGCCTTCTCGCTAGAATCCGGGGGCCAGGAACATTCTCCGGGTCCGGGAACGTTACGATTACCGTTTCGATGTTGCAGACGGAGTGAATGTAACCACATGCGTCTATCCGGCTTCTCTCGGACAACGTGTTTACCGGAATCCTCCGCGTTCGTTGCAAAATTCTGTAGATCTCGAGAGAGAGAGAGAAAAAAAGTACCAAACGACAAGCAACTATGAACAACTCACCAGCACCTTCCATTGTGCTTAAGGGCCTCCACAGACAATCGGTTCTAGTTGACAACCATCCACCCGGGTCGCGGAAGCAAGGAAGGCCGTCGACGTCGATAATCATATCAGATAACGGCAACAAGATGGACAACTTGCCAGTGGAGATACGGTATCATCGCACCCGGAGCCTGTTCAAAAACTGGTAGAGGTACGGCTTACCTGGGCTATAGAGGAGAGTAGCAACTTTGAACCGCTCGCGATTCACGAACACAGAATCCGGACCCGCAGCTAGTCGAAGAAGCATCGCATTAATCATATCAGATAACGGCGATAAGATCGATAACAGAAATAGCGCAGCGACGAGGACGGTTAACAGCCGGTAGATTTGAGAGAATTGAGCATCGGTCCAGCGTTGCTGCGCGCTCCTGAGTCGGTATACAGGCCATTGAATTCTTTTCCAGATCGCGTCGGCACTGGTAACGAGGAAGAACGCAAGGTATGGTCCAGTTTGCCGTCGTGCGGGGCCCCAGGAGCTCGTCGGGATTATGCCGGCGCCAAAAATAGCGTTAGTTCATCGAATAGAATCGTCCCACACGAGTTCTAGTCCCGAGACAGATAAATGCAGGCTGGGGACCCGAGGAACTCGCTTGAATCCCCACTCACCTGCAATGGCCAAGACACCAGGCGGCATTGACTACCACGACAAAATGATCATCGCCCACGGTAGTGCTCTCTCCTTCACGTTGTTGTCACCTCGCTAACGCACCTCGACAGCGGTGTTCGCCTGCATCGCCGCCCTCTTCGCGGCCCCCGCCGCCATTCTCGTTGGGCGGTACTTCCGCACCCGCTCCTGGTGGTTCCGTGCCCACCTGTACCTCCAGTCTATCACGGCCATCTGCGTCATCGTCGTCTTCGCAGTGGGCCTCGTCGCCGTTTCCTCCGGCGCCTCGCACACCATCCAGCTCACCGGCCCTAAAGCCGACCCACACCACGATCTCGGGCTGGCGATACTTATCCTCTTCCTGCTCCAATTCTTCTTGGGCATCGCAGCGCACTACAGCCACTCGGCGGGGCCTGCCGGCGCACAGAAAGGGGCGGCATTCCCAACGCTGACGACACCCAAGCACATTTTACGGCATGTGCACGTCGTCTGCGGCGTCGTTATGACCGCTCTTCTCTACGCTGGCGTCAAGACGGGCATGGACGAGTGGGATATGGTCAGCGACATGGGCACCCGCGTTCCCGAAGGCATCGTCGTCGTTTATTGGCTGCTATTCGGCATTGAGGTCGCGGTTTATCTTTTTGGATGGGTCCTGGAGCCGATCCGGGCCAAGACGATGAGTAGGACCAGTTCGATTGAGGTGGGGAGCGAAGAGAAGGTGCAAGTTGGTGCCTAGTGAAGAAGTAGCCACATCGATATGCAGTTTGGTTTTTTTTTTGGTTTGGATTTGCATGCAAAAGTTTTTGAGGTCTACAAAAACGAGCCAGTTTAAGAGCATGGATACAGCCAGATGCCGAGTTTGTCCGGATCATCTGCGGTGTACGTTCTACGCCGGCCGCGGAAGAATTGCGGACATTGGGATAGCTGCAAACTTGAAGCTCGATTCGGTTTTGGCACGCTTTGCGGAATACAGAGGGGGCGAGATAGCATGATTGAAGAAATGGCACTGATACATCCCTGTAAGTTTAACATGAATGAGCTTTGAGACATGTTACACCTGCTGGTGACGGTAATAAGACAGGATTTTCTCAGCGTGACGCCCGGTGACCATGACGCTTGCGGCCAAAATGGAGTAAGGGAGAGGGTATGAATTAGCAAGGAAAGAAACCTCGCAGACGTATCGTAGTACAGAGAAGATACAGTATATTACTGGAGCATCCGCGCCAACGAGAGGATACCTAAACGGCTGCTACAAGCGGCGCGGCAAACGGATAGTCCGTAAAGCCCTTCGGGTCGCTGCTGCCCGGTGCATAGTAGAAAGCTCGGGTGCCGATTGTCAACGCGAGGTCGTGTATCAGTCGGTAAGGTAGATCGGGCTACGGAGACAGATCAGCTTTGAGGATAAAAAGGAAGAGAAAAGAGACCGACGTTGGCAATGTAATACCTTCCAAACGCAAAGAGCTCATTTGACTTCTGCTCAGCAGCGGCCATGGCGCTCTGGCGAGTATATCCACCGGCGCGGATGAGAGGTCGGTCGCCCCAGATATCCCGGATGAAGTCATTTGAATGCCACTCTTTGAAGTTTTCAGAACTGTCGTCCCCGTCCGCACGAGGCTCTACGATGTGTAGGTATGCGAGCTCGGGAAAGCGGTCGCGGAGTTGCGTTATAAGGTGCGAGTAGGTGGGTTTGGGGTCGGCAGTGTACATGTCTGCGGAAATGTCAGAGCCGTTCGGTGGTGAAGACAGAAAAACATGCCTTGGAATGTGCTCCAGGGACTGACTCGGAACCCCGTCTTCTTCTGCCCGACGGCCTTGACCACCGCTTCAGCCACCTCTAGCGGGAATCGAGTACGGTTCTCCACCGACGGACCGCCATACTCGTCTGTTCGGGTGTTGCTGCTCTCGTGTAGGAATTGGTCGAGGAGGTATCCGTTGGCGCCATGGATTTCAACACCGTCGAAGCCAGCTTTGTTCACGGCGTTGGAGGCAGCCGTAGCGTAGAGCTCGAGGTATTCCTTGAGCTCGTCCTGCGTCAATGGGCGGGGAGGTATTGGTCGTCCGGTAAGGGGTACGTTAGAGGCAGAGACGTAGGGAAGGTTGTCTTCAGCGAGGACGTCGGGTTCTGCAGCGCGTCCGAGGACGTGGAGCTGGAGGAAGATGTAGGAGCCCTTTGCATGGACTCGGTCGGTGACCTGGATATAATCAGCATCTTGAAAACGAAGAAGCGGCGGATACTGACCTGCTTCCACTCAGCGATATGCTCTTCAGTCCATATACCAGGGACGTTCTTGTACCCTCCCGCACGCGCCGCGATAAAAGTCGCCTCCGTAACGAGAAGGCTGCCGGGAGTACTCGCGCGTTGCTCGTAGTACTCGGCGACATGTGGCAGAGGGGCGTGCTTCTCATCGCCACGATATCTCGTCACTGGCGCGAATACGACGCGATGGGAGAGCTCGATGTCGCCAATGCGGGTGGGTTGGAAGAGCTGGGAAGTGGATGCGGACATGATGTTTCGAGGCTTGTTGTGGCAAGTGGAGGATTGCTGGTTGTTGCTCTTGCACCGTTTCTTGAGGTCTTATATACCATGACGGACCGCTAGAGCTTTAGGACGAACGCGAGAAGGGCATTGGAAAGCACGTCACGGGCGTTGTCGGCGGGTTGGTAAGATGACGATGGTAGTTTGCGCGACTTGGGCTTTCCGCTTCGTTCTGCGGCGATTGACGAGTTCTTGAGTTGAAGATAGGCTCTTAGGAGTCCACCGTCGTCCATAGCTGCGCTGTCCAAGCCCGGAGTGGTGTAGACCAATAAAAGCAGAGTTTTTCGACGCATTCCCACTGCTGCCAGTTGTGGGAGACTGTCGTCATCCTGCATCCATTGCCACCCAAGCTGCGCACGGCTGACGAAGGTCGACGCAGAGGCGGTTGAATTCGAGCCCGGTAGGGTCGAGCGTCTGACATGGTGGTCGAAAGCTGGCCGCGTCACACTCCTCCCGACGTTCTCCAAAACTGTTCAAGAAACCATGGAATGTCTATTTCAGCTATCTATGCATACGCGCCAGTGCGTACGAGAATATACAGAAGGAAGACGTTTAAAGTTTCTCGATGATATCAAGCGACGACCGCGAGCTGGGTCTGCACATTGAGACGTTCCGCAAAGGGATAGTCAGTGTAGCCCTTCGGGTCCGTGCTTCCAAACACATAGTAGTAAGCACGATCCCAAACCGTGAGCTTGATATCGTTGAGGAGACGATACGGCAAGTCAGGCTTTGAAACGAGTCAGTGTCTGTTCTTCCTTCAAGTAAAGCGGAAGAGACGTACATTCGCCTCAGGCTTGAGAACGCCACGATGTCGCCCTTCTCCTCGGCCACAGCGAGCGCAGTCTCGCGCGTATATCAACTCGTGTTTGCAAATACACCCTCCAAATGAAGCTTATGAGCTGCTAAGTAGGATGAGCCGCGGCCATGTAGCGAGTGACCGTATAAGTAATGCTTGCCCGTCCAAACAAGGGATTCAAAATGCACACTGTGCTGAACCGCTCTGTATTCAACAGTTACGCAGCAGCTAAATACACGAACGAATGTGAGTACAGAAGCAAATGTGTAAACAGGATTAACAATTAACAGCAAATGACCATGCCCAAATTTCAAGCTCAAACACTGTCCGACTGAGTGTGACGCTGGGTGAGGAGCTTGAACGCCGACTCCCGCCCTCCGAAGTCCCCGACGACAATATGGACATTCGACGCAGCCTTGATATCTTCCTCGGCAGTCCCAGTAAATACACCGCTGAGCCCACCAGCAGCTGAGGCGGACACAAGGTGCATTGTATTGTCGAGATCGAACGGCTGGTTGGGCAGCGGATCCACAGCATGGCCCCAGACGGCGCGGAGCACGAGAAATATGGTGGCGAGGGCGACCAGGGTTCCGGGAACCAGCGCCAGGCCTGTGGGGAAAGAGGGTTCCCAACCAAAGAACTCGGTGTGTAAGGTTCCATTGCTCGGGATGCTCATGTTCTCGGGCACCCCATTCACAAAGGTTCCGTTTGTCACGGAGAGGCAGGCCCGAAGGACCTGGAACCGCGATATTCAGCGTAGTATGGATGAGGGGAGCGACGATTCTGACCGTTCCAGCGTATTCCGCGACACCACCGACATATTTTTCCTGCCGAACCATAAACACAACATCGTTGGAGAAGTAGATCGCTCACCATCGCCGACAGGACACTAATTTCATCATAGCCGGTAGTAAGCGCGGAGGTTATTTGATCTCCCATCGCGTTGCTGAAGAGGGCCTGCGAAAACAGCAGCATGTTGTATATCATGGTGACTGCAGCTATCGCGGCAGGTCCCCCAATGTCAGAAGCCCCGCCGGAAAGTGTTGTCGTGTCGATGTTGGGAGCGACGTTGTACGTATAGTCCACCTTGACATTGGGGATCCTCGGGGTGACCTCGCAGACGATGGTTTGCAGGTATCCGTACAAGCCGGACCCGCGGAAGATCAGCGCTATAATAAACATTGGATGTGCGTGAAAGAAAAGATGATACAAGGACGCACAGTAGTTTGTGTCGGACCCACCGCATGCAATCATTAATACATAGCCATGGCCCTCGCCTAAAAACGTGTTGGTGGAAGTGATATTGACTATGGACGCATATCAACTCAGATTCGCAAACAAAGGGAAAGGCTCTCACCGGGAAACCTCGGGTCTGACCCTTCTGGAGCGACGCAGTTGGATGACATGTTGACAAAGGAAGGCAACGATGAGTCTGTGCCGTTGATTGTGTCGATGATTAACGAAGGTGTAGTGTCGGGGGTGAGATCCTGTGATTTGCAAGAAACGTCGGCGGTAAAACCTTCAAGTTCCTCATACATCAGCATCCAATGTTAGGTATGCGATCGATGTTCCAAGTGTTCACCTTGCTGGTACATCGTGGAGGTCCAGGCCAGACCATTGTGAAAGCCAATGGATGGTGCTGAGAGGGATGCGGGAAGCGTCGTCACACTCTTACTGGTATTCCCGAACCACGGTGACGCGTCGACGTCCACAAAAGCCAAAGGAAGGATACCGGCTGTGGATTGCTAAGCGGAAGATATCTGCACCAAGAATAAATTACATACCGGTCGAAGTATTAAACGCGTTGTCCATGAAGGTCGACGATGTCGGAAAACCCAAATATCCGTTCAGTGCCGCAAAGCCGCTGGTTGTTTCGCCGACGCTCAGGGCAACAAGGTTGCCTAAAATATAAATTCATAAAGGCATCTTCAAGGGAAAGGAGGACACGGCGTACTGCTATTGAACACACAAGAATCAAGTGCGCCGATGCTGAACATGGATTTGAGGAGGGGATTTGCAAGGTCTAGCTCCCGACCGGCTATCCCGGTATCATATGAAGCATATGTAGGCGCCAACAGTGTGTTCCAGCTGGCAGGGTGAATGTTAGTGAATAGGACATACATGCGAGGAGCAGCACGAACCCAGATGTCTGTACGCTAGTCAGGGCAACCACAGCAAAGGACAGCAAGATCCATTTTTTTTGTTTGCGGTCGAAACTGTAGGAACTCGAGGCGATCTTGGCGCTCCAGAGGAATGTAGCAAAGGACATGCCTTCCCTCCGTAAACGGAGTGTAGTCACTTGTCGAACACCCGAAGAAAACAAACTGGAAACATGTGAGGTGGATGCCAGTAACAGGTCAGCGGTGATGAGCTTACTAGGTAGAGCAAAACGCAAGGATTGTAGATGCCAACGTGCACGCCCATGCAACCGGCTTATACCGAATCACCTGGAGAAGCCAAAAGGACGACACCGAAATCAGTCCCTTCCGCCAGAGGGCACCGTAAAAGCCCCATGCGAGTCCCTGTAGGACCAACTGTCCAAGAATGATTATGCCCGGCGCGCCCACGAGCCGCGACAGGAATGCCCGTGTGTCGAACCTTTTCCGACTTGGAAAACATCAGCATGGACTCAGGGCGGGAGGACGAAGCGGCCACACCTGTGGGGGTCGGGTTCATTGATAGTGTCCTCGTCAACTTTGGAACTTGAAGGCGGCTGGCCAACAGCGGATTGCGAATCGGAGAGCATGTAAAAGTGTGAAAAGTGAGAGAACTTGGAGGCTTAAGTATTGGAGATAGGCGCCCGGCGCCCAGGCTGATAGTGCTCGGGTAGCAGCGCCCAGGCTGCGCAGTGCTGGGGTACTCGAATTAGAACAGGATCCGTGCAACGGAGTGATTCTGATCATGAATCGTGAGAGTAGTAAGAATCACATATGAGAGAGCAGGAGTGATATTGTAGGACGCTAGAGTCAATCGATTAGCAAGAGGTGACATTGGCAAAGTAGAGTACTTACGTCCTTTACGGCCATGTCATTCGATAGCGAGTCCTTAGAACTCATAGCTGGCTGTATGCAATTGGCTAGGGATAGCAATTACTGCGGCGTCGCAAGAATAGAGCAGACTCGGAGACTGTTTCGTTTCAAGAACGAGCGCCTACGCAGGTAGTACGCGGAAGTGCGTGGAAGAAGCCCCTTGAAACACTTCTGGCTGATTGGCGGCGGCGTCTGTCTGTCGGCCGGGAAGCTGTTCGATCAACTTCGATGGAAACGGCGAACTGTCGCGAGTTCATCGAGCGCCCAGCGGGTTGCCTTGTCCACCCACAGCGAGTGTAACGACTCCGTGAGCTCTAATCGCCGAAAATCGTCTGCCCAACGCTTTGCTGGAGGTTTTTCGCTCAACTAGGACTCGCACTGCAGGGCACGCCATGAATTAGCAAAAGTATTACAGTACTTGGATGATTGAATAACTCGCGCTACGACGCTGCAACGAGCGGGGCCGTAAACGGATAGTCCGTGAAGCCTTTCGGGTCGCTGCTGCCTGGTGCGTAGTAGAAGGCTCGGGTGCCGATCGTCAACGCTAGATCGTGTATCAGTCGGTAAGGTAGATCGGGCTATCGAGACACATCAGCTTTGAGGATACATGAAAAGGAAGGAAAAGAGACCGACGTTCGCGATGTAATACCGCCCGAACGCAAACAGCTCATTCGGCTTCTGCTCAGCGGCGGCCATGGCGGTCTGTCGAGTGTATCCACCGGCGCGGATGAGAGGTCGGTCCCCCCAGATATCCCGGATGAAGTCATTTGAATGCCACTCTTTGAAGTTGGCGGAGGTGTCGTCCCCGTCCGCGCGAGGCTCTACGATGTGTAGGTATGCGAGCTCGGGATAGCGGTCGCGGAGTTGCGTTATGAGGTGCGAGTAGGTGGGTTTGGGGTCTGCCATGTACATGTCTGCGGAAATATCAGAGCCGTGTCACGCCAAGAAACGGAAAACATACCTTGGAATGTGCTCCACGGACTGACTCGGAATCCCGTCTTCTTCTGCCCGACGGCCTTGACTATCGCTTCAGCCACCTCTAGCGGGAATCGAGTACGGTTCTCCACCGACGGACCGCCATACTCGTCTGTGCGAGTATTGCTGCTTTCGTGTAGGAATTGGTCGAGGAGATATCCGTTTGCACCATGGATCTCAACACCGTCGAAGCCAGCTTTGTTGACGGCATTGGTAGCCGCCGTAGCGTAGAGCTCAAGGTATTCCTTGAGCTCGTCGGTCGTCAATGGACGGGGAGGTCTCGGTCGTCCTGTAAGGGCGACGTTGGAGGCGGAGACGTAGGGCAGATTGTCTTCGGCGAGGACGTCGGGTTCTGCAGCGCGTCCGAGGACATGGAGTTGGAGGAAGATGTAGGAGCCCTTAGCATGGACGCGGTCGGTGACCTGGAATATAATCAGTATCTTGAAAGTCAGAAAGCTGGCGAACTGACCTGTTTCCACTCAGCGATATGCTCTTCAGTCCAAATACCGGGAACGTTCGTGTACCCTCCTGCACGCGCCGCGATAAATGTCGCCTCCGTAACGAGAAGGCTGCCGGGAGTGCTGGCGCGTTGCTCGTAGTACTCGGCGACATGTGGAAGAGGTGCGTGCTTGTCGTCGCCACGATATCGTGTCACTGGCGCGAATACGACGCGATGGGAGAGCTCGATGTCGCCAATGCGGGTGGGTTGGAAGAGCTGGGAAGTGGATGCGGACATGATGTTTCGAGGCTTGTTGTGGCAAGTGGAGGATTGCTGGTTGTTGGTCTTGCACCGTTTCTTGAGGCCTTATATACCATGACGGACCGATAGAGCTTTAGGACGAACGCGAGAAGGGCATTGGAAAGCATGTCACGGGCGTTGTCGACGGGTTGGTAAGATGAAGATCGTCTTTTGCGCGACTTGGGCTTTCCGCTTCGTTCTGTGGCCATTGGCGGGTTCTTGAGCTGGAGATAGGCTCTTAGGAGTCCACCGTCGTCCATAGCTGCGCTGTCCAAGCCCGGAGTGGTGTAGACGAATAAAAGCAGAGTTTTTCGCCGCATTCCCACTGCTGCCAGTTGTGGGAGACTGGCGTCATCCTACGTCCATTGCCACCCAAGCTGCGCACTGCCGACGAAGGTCTACGCGGAGGCGGTTGAATTCGAGCCCGGTATGCTTCAGCGTCTGACATGGTGGTCAAAAGCCGACGGCGTCACACTCCTCCCGACGTTCTCCAAAACTTCTCAAGAAACCATGCAATGTCCATTTGAGCTATCTAATGCATACGTGCCAGTGCGTACGAGAATATACAGAAGGAAGACGATGCGTTAATTAAAAGTTTCTCGGTGATATCAAGCGACGGCCGCGACCTCAGTCTGCACATTGACACGCTCCGCAAAGGGATAGTCCGTGTAGCCCTTCGGGTCCGTGCTTCCAAACACATAGTAGTAGGCCCGATCCCCAACCGTGAGCCTGATATCGTTGAGGAGGCGGTATGGCAGGTCAGGCTTCAAAAACGAATCAGTGTCTGTTCTTCCTTCAAGTAAAGCGGAAGAGACCTACATTTGAGATGAACGCCCTTGAGAACGCCACGATGTCGCCCTTCTCCTCGGCCATAACAAGTGCAGTCTCGCGCGTGTATCCGCCCGCGCTGATGAACGGACGAGCACCCCAGATTTGTCGGATGAAGTCGTTCGAGGCACCCGCTCTGATATTCTCGACGGTCTGGGCGCCGTCTGCACGAGGCTCGACGACGTGTAGGTAGGCGAGGTCCGGGAAACGGTCGCGTAGCTGCGTCACTACGTAGGAGTATGTTGGGCGAGGATCTTCCATGTACATGTCTGGAACCGGGATTGAGCAACTAGGGAGGGAATAGAGAGAGAAGCTCACCCAGGTAGGTACCCCACGGGCTGAATCGGACGCTAGTCTTGCTCTGTCCGACGGCTTTGACGACGGCGTCAACGACCTCTAGCGGAAAGCGTGCCCGGTTCTCTACGGACGGACCCCCGTACTCGTCTGTGCGGGTGTTGCTCCCATCGTGTAGGAACTGGTTCAGCAGATAGCCGTTGGCGGAGTGAACCTCCACGCCGTCAAAGCCGGCTTTGTGTACCGCATTAGACGCAGCAGTGGCATAGAGCTCGAGGTATTCTTTCAGCTCTGGCGCAGTGAGAGGACGGGGATCGACGGTTCTGCCCGTCATGGCGACGTTCGATGCGGAAACGTAGGGCAGGTTGTCAGCAGCAAGGACCCCCGGTTCGCCAGCACGTCCAAGTGTCCAGAGTTGGAGGTATATGTGCGAGCCTTTCGCATGGACTTTCTCGGTGATCTGTTCACTTGGTTAGCAGTGTAGACTGGAGGAAATGAAATACGACGAGCCTTCTTCCACGCGGCTATTTGCTCGTCCGACCAGATACCCGGCGCATTGGGTTTCCCTCCCATACGCAGTGCGGGGAACGTTCCCTCTGTGATAAGGAGACCACCAGAGCTTGCCCGCTGCTCATAGTACTCGCCAACGTGCAGGAGTGGGACGTGCTTTGTATCTGCACGGTACCTCGTCGAGGGTGCAAAGACGACGCGATGACCGAGCTCGATGTCGCCGATACGAATGGGCTGGAAGAGCTTGGAATTGGAGGCGGTCATTGTGAGCTTGTTTGTTGTTGTTCGTCTTCATTGCGTGCATGTTGAGATTTTATAACTTGCCGCTTGCAAAGACTTGACGGGACGCGGAGTTGCGAATACTAGTAGACAGAGTGGGCTGGTAAGCGTCTACTAAGGTGACAAAGCCCCGAGAATCCACGACGATCCTCTGGTCAGCACCGCAGCTTTGGCAAGACCGGAACAAGTCCCAGCGCTAGAATTTATAATCGACATGGCGGTCAAGAGCAAGTCGGCGTATGCCATGTGACTTTCTGTGTCACTGGCAGTAAGTAGGACCAAGAACGGAGCCAGTAGGCTTCCGCCGGGAATCCGCGGAATACAAAGGCTCGAGGAATAAGTAAAGGGCTGGACCTGTGTCGATTGCATATGTAGGGCATGACTTTTTTCGCTCAGTGTGGCGCCCATTGCGAAGAAACAGCAGGATAATAGCAAGGAAATAAACCCCACAGAAGTACAGTAGTAGCGATAGTGGATTACTAGATGAGTCGAACGAAAGGATATCTAAACAGCTGCAGCAGCAACGAGCGGCGCCGCAAACGGATAGTCCGTAAAGCCCTTCGGGTCGCTGCTCCCTGGCGCGTAGTAGAAGGCTCGGGTGCCGACTGTCAACGCGATGTCATTCAAGAGACGATAAGGTAGATCGGGCTACAGAGTCAGATCAGCTGTGAGGATAAAAGGGAAGGAAGAGAGACCCACGTTGGCAATATAATATCTTCCAAATGCAAACAGCTCATTCGGCTTCTGCTCCGCCGCGGCCATGGCGGTCTGTCGAGTGTATCCACCGGCGTGGATGAGAGGTCGGTCGCCCCAAATATCCCGGATGAAGTCATTTGAATGCCACTCTTTGAAGTTCACGGAAGTGTCGTCCCCGTCCGCGCGAGGCTCTACGATGTGTAGGTATGCGAGCTCGGGATAGCGGTCGCGGAGTTGCGTTATGAGGTGCGAGTAGGTCGGTTTGGGGTCGGCGATGTACATGTCTGCGAAAATGTCAGAGCCGCTTGCGACGAAATGGGGAAAACATACCTTGGAATGTGCTCCACGGACTGACTCGGAATCCCGTCTTCTTCTGCCCAACGGCCTTGACCACCGCCTCAGCCACCTCTAGCGGGAATCGAGTACGATTCTCCACCGACGGACCGCCATACTCGTCCGTTCGGGTATTGCTGCTCTCGTGTAGGAATTGGTCGAGGAGGTAACCGTTTGCGCCATGGATCTCGACTCCATCGAAGCTAGCTTTGTTGACGGCATTGGTGGCCGCCGTCGCATAGAGCTCGAGGTACTCTTTGAGCTCGTCCTTCGTCAATGGGCGGGGAGGTCTCGGTCGTCCGGTAAGGGGTACGTTGGAGGCAGAGACGTATGGCAGATTGTCTTCAGCGAGGACGTCGGGTTCTGCAGCGCGTCCGAGGACGTGGAGTTGGAGGAAGATGTAGGAGCCCTTAGCATGGACTCGGTCGGTGACCTGAATATAATCAGTATCTTGAAAACGAAGAAGTCACGGATACTGACCTGCTTCCACTCAGCGATATGCTCGTCGGACCAAATACCGGGAACGTTCTTGTATCCTCCTGCGCGCGCCGCGATAAACGTCGCCTCCGTAACGAGAAGGCTGCCGGGAGTGCTAGCGCGTTGCTCGTAGTACTCGGCAACGTGCGGAAGAGGTGCGTGCTTGTCGTCGCCACGATATCGTGTCACTGGTGCGAATACGACGCGATGGGAGAGCTCGATGTCGCCGATGCGGGTGGCTTGAAAGAGCTGGGAAGTGGATGCGGACATGATGTTTCGAGGCTTGTTGTGGCAAGTGGAGGATTGCTGGTTCTTGGTTTTTCACCGTTTGTTGAGGCCTTATATACCATGACGGACACCTAAAGCTTTGCGAGGGACGTTGGTAAAGCACGTCACGGGCGTTGTCTGTAGTGTTCGTCACGGGTTGGGCGACCCGCGGCGGGCTCCGGGTGCGGGTCGGTACGGGTATGGGTACAGGTCTGCTTCGAGATTTTCAACGGACCCGCGGGGACCCGTGCAGACCCGCTCGGGATCGCCGACGGAGCCACATATCATCGTTTCTTTGACTCTTCGTCCAAAGAGTATGCATTGGGTGTGTCCTCAGCGCATACGCACACCTTGTGAATTCTTTGGTGGATCAACTGGACGAAATATTACGTTGGGTTTGGGTATTTGAGGTGAGCTTTCATCCTCACGATGGACCACGCACTTTTGCAGACATGCTTCAGAGTTAGGACCACTTTTTGTTGTCGAAAAATGGACCAAATACCAGCGGGAATGGCGCGGGTCCTGCGGGTCGCGGCTCATCCGCCAACCCGTCGCCAGACCCGGACCCGCCATCACCGGTACGGGTTTTGACTGGTACGGGTCCGCACGGGCATACCCGCGGGAGGCTCGTGCCGAACACTAGTTTGTCGGCGGGTTGGTAAGATCGTCTTTCGCGCGACTTGAGCTTTCCGCTTCGTTCTGCGGCCATTGATGGGTTCTTGAGTTGAAGACGGGCTCTTCGATGTCCGCCATCGTGTATAACTGCCTTCTTCCCGCCCAAAGTGGTGTAGACGGCTAGCAGAGTTTTTCGCCACATTCTCACTGCCACTTGTGGGAGACTGGCGTCATCCTACGTCCTTTTGCCACCCGAGCTGCGCAGGGCTGACGAGGAGGCGGTTGAATTCGAGTCCGGCGGCTGACATGGTGGTCAAGAGCAAGTCGGAGGTGGCGATCAAACGGACTCGGAACTGTCTTGCTCAACGTCCAAATATCCTAGTGACACTTTCTCAAACCCCCATGTACTTCCCGTGGAGTATGTATAGTGGTAATTACTTCTTGTACTTGTCCTCAAGCCCATTTCAAAACATCCTCATTGCTGGGACCAGCAGGATCGTCTGACGCGGCGAGGTTGCACTGGTGGAACCCGCGAACCTGGTCTTCAGCGAATGCACCGACGACAGTATGCAGAACGCCGCGGTTGTGGAAGAGGACGAGATCCTTTTCGTTCCAGTCGTGTGGGTAAACGAGCTGGTGGGTACAGGAGTCAGTAGGGTGAAGTCATCCTGAGGAAAGACTCGGAGAAGACATACCGAACGGCAATTGCGGGACGCTGCATTCAATACAAGAGCTCGCGCACCTCCTTGAGGTCGGATAAATGAGCACCGTCGGGGTAGAGCGCGCCATCTTGAGAGGAGTTTTCCGGAAGCGGACTGACGAGGAGCTCCGGGCGACTGACTACCAGTATACAACCAGTATACACCTTCTCGGTCTCCTTCATCCGAGTCGGGAGCGTCGTTCGTCAAGAGCTCAGGCGCTAGCGCAAGCATCAGCACGAATACGCGCCTCTTGGGGCAGATTGCATTTGCGAATCATGCGGCGAACTCACAACTGTTGGCGTTGCCGGATCCTCGTGCACAACGGGAGTAGCGTCGTCTTCCGGAGGGCTTGGAGGCGCTGGCGCTGGAATAAATATAGTCAGATAGCACTAATTCTGAATCGATTTGCAAGGATGACGTGTTTGTGTGGTATGGTCTGGATGTGGTACTAGTGTTGGCCTCTCAGGACCGCTTTTCCGAGATGCGCTTCACCAACAACGGCATCTGGGGCGCCTTCAGGCTCTTGACGAATGGACGCGACACGATGCCCTGCTTCTTTCCGATGTCCTCCCTAGGCACCGCAAGCTCGAATTCAAACGCGCGGATGAGGACGAACAGGAGGCATTTCATCCTGGGACGGCGATGAGATGGCTATGCGAGTATTGAATGTAGGACGTACTCGATGAGGGAGAAACGGTATCCCTGTCGAATATGATCAAGACACGTATAAATGGCTGCAGAAAAACGCACAATACACGCCCGGGGTCCGCCCAAGAACGTCAGCATGTGGCCCCACACCCCCGGGATGGAATTTGAGATCTTCTCCCCCTCCCAGCGCTCTGGGCTGTGCAGGGTCAGTATTGGAGCACTTCGTGGGAGGACATCGCACATGAACTCCCGTGCGTCAGGACCCCATATTTCCTCGCTGCGATTCATTGCCAGGATGGGGATCACGCTGAATGCGAGTGTCAGGCAAAGAGACGAAAGAGAAAAGGCACCAAGACGGACATTGTTTGTCCCTTTCGTACTCTACGCAAGAGTCAGTGGGCTGGCTTCCAGTGCAAACTTCCGGTGCTTACTCGAGTGTTTCGCGGAGAACGCCATTCACATCCTTGAACGGACGGGCCAGCGGAACAACGTCGTCTTGTGTTGCGACTCGCACTACGTTTTGATCAGCGACCTGCACAGAGGAAAGAACGACGCGGAGAACGTACGGGTGGACGGGGCCGGGGAGTGGATCCGTAATGCCTCTCGTACAACACAGTCAAGGTACGGCAGCGCGTTCAGCTCGTCCATCGATAGAGTATCCGACGGCACTGCGAGTAACTCCTTCCTCAGGCGCTTCTGCGCGTCTTGGTTTTGTGTCAGCGCGAATAATGCCCAGGTCGTTGCGGTGCTACACGCATGCGTGAGACGAGACTAGCCACGAAAGCGTTGCCTGCGAACCTCGTCGTTTCGTGCCCAGCCAGGAAGAAAGTCGGGATCTCTACATGTATGATGAAGTTACCGGCAAGACCGAGGCAAGGGAGAACGTACGGGCGATAACATCGTCGTCAGACAGACGCTGACCTTCCGGGAGATCTTTGGCCGTGTTAGCGCGCACCAACAGCGACAACAAGTCTCGGGCGCGCGAAGACCCCTCTGGAGCAAACGTTCCATTCGCCGCCATGTCATTCTTGCTTTCCTGGAGCAGCTGCCGCGCAATCCTTTGCATTGTTGCTTGTGCTGCATCCATTTTGAGATCTAGCTTAGTGCGCTACAGTAACGGGCTATGAGTGCTTCGTCAAGGAAGAAGAGATAGACGCACGAAGATGCGGAAGATAGGGAACCGCAGCTGCAGGATACGGAGGATGTGTCCACGGTTGAGGCCGAAGAAGATCGAGCTCATGGCTTGCCCGAGCTGACTCTCCTCCGTCGATGAATGCAGTGCGTTAAATTGGTAGTTGAAGCCTTGGATAAGTGAGTTATGGATTTTCTTTGAAAGATATGTGCTGTTGCGGACCTGCGAGGCCGATGATATCCAACGTTGCTCGCCCCGTCCAAGAGAGAGCGTCCACCTGCGCCACCCCACTTTGTGAGCGATCGATTTCGGAATCCCAGACGTCTCTCAACTGAAGAAATTCAGCCTGAGCCCTTCTCTAGAAGGTCGGTACGCGCACCTCGAGCGACTTTCCCCAAAAGAGATCCGTCAAACCGCGAACCTGGGCAGGACCAAAAGCGGGGTTCTGCGATAAGTTGAGTGCCAAGAGAGAGAGGGAAGAGTCGGAATCGTAACCATGATTCTACGCTACAAGCACGCGGTGTTAGCGCCGGTAAACGGCATGAGTTCCTAGTGCGGACCTGTTTTTTGTGATCTTCTCCTTCTGCAATGAGGAGGCCTATGACCATATCAGCGAGAGCGATGGAACTAATGTCCGGTTTACCTTT
Organism: Mycena amicta; assembly: GCA_029282125.1. NCBI lineage: Eukaryota > Fungi > Basidiomycota > Agaricomycetes > Agaricales > Mycenaceae > Mycena > Mycena amicta. The sequence continues at coordinate 362,248 of JARIHP010000050.1, forward strand.
GCCCAAGATCCGCGCAAGCGTGTATTGCAGGGCAGCAGGCTTCTGGTAGATAGAGTCGTGGGTCAAGAAATGATTGAGCGCTTTTGGGTCTGTCGAATACAGCCGAGAGGCCTCAGAAAAGACTCAGTGTACTTGAACTTTAGGTCGAAAGACTACTCACACCAAAATACTCCCGATACTTAATGGTCGGCCCGTATTCCTTTAACCACTGCTCCTGGACGACCGAATGTTCCTGCATCCATACACATGAGCGCAACACTCTCGAGCAGAAGAAGCAGGCTCGCCTCCTTTCCTATATCCTTGATGTTCCCGAAGAACAGATGCGACGCCTTGGGTCCAGGGATATAGCGAATGGAAGACCAGTATTCGCGGCGGATGAATTTAACCAGTTGGAAGCAAAGATACGCGCCGAAGGACCCGCTGAGGGAGACGAGTAGCTTGAGCAGCATTTCCAGGTGTCGTTTGCGGGTTCTACGAGCACATCGGGCGGCCGCTCAAGTTATTTAAGGCAACGTCGGTAACGGTGATGGTGGTGGATGACGGAACGCTGGTTACGTCGTCACAAACGCTGATTTCCGTGGCTTCCGGTTTCAATTTGGCTGCGCCGAATCAAGATTACAAAAGAAAATCTCTAAAAGAAACCCTGGTTCAACTCGTCCACACCGGTAAAGTACTCGCTCCACGCTTCCCAGCTAGACAAAAGAGTCAGCTTATCGTGAATACAAGCAGAACAGGGTCTTACAGACCTATACGTGGTCGGTGGGTTCAAAACTCCTGATGCCGATGGTTCACGATGTTGATGACTAGCTGGATGGGTTTGCGTTTCGTGTTCTTGGGTATCGAAGGCTGCATCTAGGAAAGGGTCGACGAGTTGTTGTGAAGAAATGAAATCCCACTCACTCTGCGCGAGATACAACATCTCGGGCGGCAACAGTCCAGGGACCGTCTCGTATTGTCCGTCCAAATGCGATGCCGGTTGATACTGCCCACCAGGATAATCGGTGCTACCGGTGAACACCGAAGACGAATACACGGGCAGGCTCCCCAGCTCGGTCGAATGCATCGGCAGACCACCAAACAGGTGGTCAGTTTCCTTCAGGGACTGCTCGAGAGCCTGCATTTGGTCTTCTACAGAGGTAGGTGGGGAGTTTGAACCCGATTGCGAGGCGCTGTCGTACGAGTCGGATGATGGGTGACTCGCAAGCAGGGAGTTTGTGCTCGACGCGTTGGGTGCAGGAAGCAAGAATAACGGCTCGACAGTGCCAGTTCCTGGAGCGAGTTGTTCGATCTCCGGGGCGCGTTGGCGCTTCAAGGAAGGACCCGCTGTCGCCGCTTCCAGTGTATATTTTCCATAGTTCATCAAGGCGGCGAGAACATCGCAGTTTCTGCCTGCGATTCGATATCTTCAACTGATGAGGACACGGCGCCGGAACGGAAAGATTGTCTCGATCACCTTCGTTCGAATAATCTGAGCACATGAACACAATTGCTCGCATCGGCCATAGCGCGCGCGTAGTCTTCCGGCGAGCGAGGCTTCTTCGGTCGCGCGTCGACAACGGCCCAGACGTTGATGAGCAGCACGATCGCCGAGTCGAATAAAGCGGTCTATCAGGACGTTTAAATCAAAGTAAACAAGAGAGACAGAGACTTGCCATTACGGTGATGTTGGGGAGCAGCCCTCGGCCTCGTCTCGATTGGACGTCGCAGATGTGTCCACAAGCACGCGCGGCGTTGGCGCATATCGCGAGCGAGGGGAAATTGGTCTGCGGAATCATGTTAGACTTTGAACAGGACTCGGAGGGTGAAGATAATCGAACCTTCACTACTGCATCGTCGTTCCCCGCTAATGGTGGAGGGATGAATGCACGATGCAACAGAATTTGCGCTGGACAACGTGATTAGCTCTATGGTAGAATACGGCGTGAGTGAATACCGTGGTAGTACGACGAGTACCTAAGACCGACGTCAATCAATAGCAGATGAAGAGAAAAAACATCACCGACAAAGACGTGGATTGGTCGAGGAATATCTAGTATTTTTTACTGTAACCAAAGGAAGAGGAAGTTGAAATATTGCGCACCGGGTTCTGCTGTTTTTGAGGGTCCCATTTTACTAGGAATGAGATGAGCAAGTTTTACGGGCTGCGGTCACGGTACATACAATGCTCAGGGATGTTGTCGACCCATTGATTTAGTGCCGAACTAGAAATAGGTCAACGAGCGCAGAAAAGCCACGATAAAAGGCGTACTCTATCTCTGCAACCACTTCGTCGTCGCATACTCCACCTTTAACCGGATACTAAAAGATAATTAGCATTGTTCAGTCGAAGTGTAACGTACCACAGCGTGTTGGATGCGTTCAAACAACAGCATCAGCTGATAATACACGCCTAAATACGCGTGTATCGAGGGTTTGCCAGGTGGTTGCACGGGATTGGGTTTATCCCAGTACTCCTCATCGCATGCGAGCGGGAGGTCTATATCCACGCTTGGCGGCCATGAGATTGTATCAAGGCAATATTTGTTAGAAACATACTCTGAGATACGAGTGCTGCTCGGCCGTCCTTTGACAACACTCATAAGCAGGTCGGATATCATGAAAAGCCAGAAGAGGCGTTTGTACAGCTCCGCTTCCAACAGACTCATCGTGCTTTTAAGCTGTCGTAGGTGCGCACCGGCGGCGTGGCAGAAACGCACTCCCATTCCGACGACGACCCAACCTTCCTCGGGGTTGGATGTGGCCGACATGTACAACAGGCAGAGCTGTAGTGGATTGTTGTCAACGCGCCTGGCAAGTCAAAAGGAGACCGACCGCAAGCGTCTGCAGTTGAAGTAAGGAAGGGATCAGCGTGAACGTCGCCCGCAAGGGCCGGATCTGCTTAAACCACTTCCAGCCGCAACTATGCTCGTCGTGCGCCTCTTCGGTAAATACGCGCGGGTCGTCCGAGTACCTGCTCGAAACGCAGCAAACGGCCAAGAGCAGAGAACCGAATTGGCGATCGCTGAAATGCACGCCGTCCCGAAGGGCGTTCTCGAATGTCGCTCGGTGGAGGATGCCAAAGAGTGGGTGAATCTTCTCAAAGAAGATGTGTACGAGGGTTAGGATGAGGTCATGGTCGGGGAATAGGAGTGGAGGTTCGTCATTTATGATTCTCTCCCACTGCGAATCGTCAGCTTCAGGAACGGTGGACCTCAGACAAGCTTACCGGCCGGGTTTGCCAAAAGTCGGGCCTCTGCACGCCAAATACATACGCGTTTCCGCCTTGGATATGCTTCATCGCAGCGCGAACGAATTGCGCACTGCTCGATTTCCCGTAATACCGGTCGTACTTCTTTGTCATCCCATCGAACGAGCCGTTCTCGGACGAATCGTGTTTCTCAAATGCCCAAATTGCACAAGGCTCGATTGCCAGCGCCACCTCTCCGTCTTGATCAGAAGAAGGGGACAGAAGGCTGGGAACGCTGGTCTGAGGCTGCAGAACTGCAAGACGTTCTTCGAGACTGCGCGCATAATGCGCGACCTCGACCAAGATCCGGTGAGACGTTTCTGGGTCGCCCGAGGGCACATAGACGGTAGAAGGAGAGACAATCTCAGAGACGTATTCTTGCGCAGCCTTGATTCGATCTTCAGAGAAGGCGCTAGGATCTTCGTTCTCCTGTGAAAACAGTCCATACTGGCACCGAACTGAGTAGTGACACAAACCTTGGCTCCCCCGTGCGTACACGAGCTTCCAGACTTTGTGCAATTGGTGCAAATGCTGTTGGGCATTACTGAACTGTCGCCTGGATCGAGTCAACATGTTTCAAGTGAACTTCGATCTTGCGACTGACATCGGGCTGAACCCAGTCAGTTTTGGAAAATCAGAGGAATGAAAGTAGGACTTTTCTTCCGTTTGCATAAGTCGCAGCTACCATGAAGTCGCCGTCTCTTCGTGAGCGTGTCTGCGCCAGACATGGTGTCTTGATGCAAGATCCAGATTGATCAGCGGCCGTGACGCGTCGCGGCATTCCGAGTCCATCACCCATATACGGAAGGTGTCACGCCGAATTGGGCCTGTCTCCCGCTCCCATCCGCTCGCACGCACCCACAACAAGATAGACCAATATGTCCGAAAAGCCCACCTCCGACCGAGCCCGACGAGCCGCTCCCTTATCGCCATGTGGTTCCAGGCTAAATTCTGATCCCCGACGATAGTCACCAATGCACAGCAAGGACTTTCCACTCCTCCATGGCCATTTCCCTCGCACCCCTCCCTATTCCGGCCAGCGCAGACGCCTCGCAGCTCGCGGATTTTGGAAGAGAAGTCATTAGCGCCGACCCGGGGACTCTGACGCCAGAGCAGTTCGAGGAGGTACGGGAAGCATTGTACAAGGTGCATAGCCAGGCCGCCGTTTTCGTTCTTCGAGTCTGACCAGCGCAGTATGACGTCCTACTCTTCCGCAACGCTTCGCTCAGTCCCGAGCAGCAATACGCGCTGACCAAGGTGGATTTACCAGCTCCGCCGGGTTACCCATCTCATCCAGATATGTCTGTAGGCTTTCGATCCAACTTCGGAGGACTACGGCCACGGCAACAACAAAACCCAATCCACCAAGAAATCCATCCTCCACCCTGACCTCAAGACCATTCCCCGCGTACCCCAAGTCCAACTTATCGGGAACGGCACCGTCTACGACCACGAAGGGCTCGCGGAAGCAAAGCTCAAGCATCCCCACCACCGGACATTCCACAAGACCACCGTCAGCGATCAAGACGAGGCGGGCGGCGCGACGCGTTTTTACCGCTGGCACATCGACGCTGCCCTGTATAACCTTTCCCCGCCAAAGGTGACAACGCTGTACGCCCTGCGTGTGCCGAGGGGAGAGCCGCAGGTCTGTCGGTACGATGATGGGACAGGCGACGAGCTGCCGGTGCCGCTGGGCACAACCGCATTCGTGTCGGGAAAGACCATGTTCAAGAGGCTACCGAAGGCGCTGAAGAGTCTTGCGGTGCGGACACGAGTGCGATATGCGCCCCACCCGTACGTCTGGATGGCTCCTGCGCAAGCAAAGTCGACTGGTCTGGGAATCGAGTCGGATGGATTGGAGATGCCGCTGGATGAGCTACCGTCCTGGGAAGAAGAGAAGGTGAAGGTGTTGCCAATGGTACGTTACGTCGTATCCTACGGGGGTTGAGTTCAAGCTGACGGTGTCTGAATGTAGCTGTGGAAAGTTCCTGGCAGCGGAGATCTTGCGGTCCAAGTCCATCCCTGCGCAGTGGCCGAGCTCCTCATTAGCCCGCTTCCGGAAAACGCCTCTCAAGAGGGCGCGCTCTACCCCGACGGTGCTCATTTAACCGACCTCAAGGAGGTGCGCGAGCTCTTGTATCGAATGCAGCGTCCCGCAATCGCCCCTTCTGTATGTTTTCTCTCTACTCAGGATGACTTCAGCCTACTGACGCCTGTACCCATCAGCTCGTTTACCCACACGACTGGAACGAAAAGGATCTCGTGCTCTTCCACAACCGCGGCGTTCTGCATACTGTCGTCGGTGCATTCGCTGAAGACCAGGTTCGCGCGTTCCACCAGTGCAACCTCGCCGCGTCAGACGATCCTGCTGGCCCTAGCGACGAGGATGTTTTGAAATGGGCTTAAGGGTCTTGAAAAAGTAACAGTTTTATGTACTAGATGTAGATTCTGATATTTTAGAATATTTTATGCCTTCTGGGACAGAATGTGGGTGCGACGTTGAGCAAGACAGTCCGAGTCGCGTTTGATGGCCACCTCCGACTTGCTCTCGACCACCATGTCATGATCAGCCATACCGGGCTCGAATTCAAGCGCCTCTGCGTCGACCTTCGTCAGCGCTGCGCAGCTTGGGTGGCAATATTGCAATGACGCCAGTCTCCCACAACTGGCAGCAGTGGGAATGCAGCGAGAAACTCTGCTTTTATTCGTCTACACCACTCCGAGCTGGAGGAACGCAGTTATAGGCGACAGTGGACATCCAAGAGCCTATCTCCAACTCAAGAACCCCCCAATGGCCGCAAAACGCCCAAGTCGCGCAAAAGACGAGCTTCATCTTACCAACCCGCCGACAACGCCCGTGACGTGCTTTCCAATGCCCTTCTCGCGTTCGTCCTAAAGCTCTGGGTCTCCGTCATGGTATATAAGGCCTCAAGAAACGATGCACGACCAACAACCAGCAACCCTCGACTTACCACAACAAGCCTCGAAACATCATGTCTGCATCCACTTCCCAGCTCTTCCAACCCACCCGTATTGGCGACATCGAGCTCTCCCATCGCGTCGTATTCGCACCAGTGACACGATATCGTGGCGATGAGAAGCACGCTCCTCTCCCACATGTCGCCGAGTACTACGAGCAACGCGCCAGCACTCCCGGCAGCCTTCTCGTTACGGAGGCGACTTTTATCGCGGCGCGTGCGGGAGGGTACAAGAACGTCCCTGGTATATGGTCCGACGAGCATATCGCTGAGTGGAAGCAGGTCAGTATCCACCGCTTCTCAGTTTTCGAGATGCTGATTATATTCCAGGTCACCGACCGAGTCCATGCAAAGGGCTCCTACATCTTCCTCCAGCTCCACGTCCTCGGACGCGCTGCAGAACCCGACGTCCTCGCCGAAGACAATCTACCCTACGTCTCTGCGTCCAACGTACCCCTTACGGGACGAGTCACGACCGAGACCTCCCCGCCCATTGACGAAGGACGAACTCAAGGAATATCTCGAACTCTATGCGACGGCGGCCACCAATGCCGTCAACAAAGCTGGCTTCGATGGTGTCGAGATCCATGGCGCAAACGGCTACCTCCTCGACCAATTCCTACACGAAAGCAGCAACACCCGAACGGACGAGTATGGCGGTCCGTCGGTGGAGAACCGCACGCGTTTCCCGCTAGAGGTGGCTGAAGCGGTGGTCAAGGCCGTCGGGCAGAAGAAGACGGGATTCCGAGTCAGTCCGTGGAGTACATTCCAAGGTATGTTTTCCGTTTCTTGGCGCGACACGGCTCTGACATTTTCGCAGACATGTACACGGCCGACCCCAAACCGACCTACTCGCACCTCATAACTCAGCTCCGCGACCGCTATCCCGAGCTCGCATACCTCCACATTGTAGAGCCTCGCGCGGACGGGGACGACACTTCTGAAAACTTCAAAGAGTGGCATTCAAACGACTTCATCCGGGATATCTGGGGAGACCGACCACTCATTCGCGCCGGTGGATACACTCGACAGACCGCCATGGCCGCTGCTGAGCAGAAGCCGAATGAGCTCTTTCGCGTTCGGGCGGTATTATATTGCCAACGTGAGTCTTTTCCTTCCTCTGCTTTCGCCCTAAAGCTGATCCGTCTCTGTAGCCCGATCTACCTTACCGACTGATACACGACCTCGCGTTGACCGTTGGCACGCGAGCCTTCTACTACGCACCGGGCAGTAGCGACCCGAAGGGCTTTACAGACTATCCGTCCGCGGCCCAGCTCGTCGTCGCAGCGTCGTAGCGCGACTGGTCCAGTAATCCAAGTACTCTACTACTCTTGCTAATTCATCCTGTGGCCTACCTCTTTGTCGTGTGAGTCCGAGTCAAGCGGCTGGACACGAGCTTCCGGAGAACCTCTTCAGCGAAGGGTTGGGCGGACAAATTTACCCTCTTCGGCAACTAAATTCCCGCGGTCCAACCCTTTGGTATATGAAAACAAAGCCTCCTCAAAGTTCTACAGAATCTCGACGGCTTGCTGCAAACATTTCCTCCAATCCAAGTAGGTTCATTGTCGTGTCGTTATCTTCGGTGTAATCATGATCTCGACCCCCCACCTGCACCCCACTGAAAAGACTGCCGAACTGCATAAACGGTGCGTCGTCGTCGTCGACTCTACGATTAGCCATAAATTAGTATGGCATATATATATATCGCGTCGTTGAGAAACGCACCGCTGTTGGTATGGAGTGATACCGCGGACTCGGAAACCCAAGTTGGATATGGGTAGCATTTCATGATCAAGTTGGCTACTGGGAGGCTCGTCGATGTCCATCGTATCGTCACGGTCGTTCCGATAATCTGGCCCCAATATCGGCCCGTCCGAGTCGTCTCGCATGTTGATATCGGTAAGCGTCATTGAGCTCCTAGGTCCAAACGACGCGGATGCGTGCGTGCGGAATGCCTGATCTTGAGGCTGGAAATTCAAAGTAAAGCTACTGGAGGTTTCTGGGAAGGCATTCTTCTTTCTCCGCTCCTGCTCTTGCTCCTGCTCCGCGGGCTTGAGCACAGGCAAGAGCGCTGCTGCGGAGTCCGAGTCCGATGCAGATGCAGACCCATCCTCCTCCGACCTCACATCCCCGCCCGATTGCTCACTACTAGAAAACGACCCCGGTCCATGCTTCTTTGTCGGCGTGGTATAAACCTTGTTGTGCTGCGCCGTGTTCCGGATGCTCTTATTGCCTGCGGCGAAAACGTCAACGAAACCATCCCTATCATTCGCAATCCCCGTAATTTCGCTCACTTCCGCCATGGGTGCGAATGTGGCTGATTTTCTTCGTCGGAGGGCTTTGGGCTGCGTCTTGGAGGTGGAGGTAGAGCTTCGAGTCGATACGAGGATTGGTTTGGGTGCCGGCGGAGACTCGGAGGTCGGCGCGGTCCGCCAGTGCTTTGTGGTCATTCTCTGGATGGAGATGCGTTCGTACGGCTGGAAGAATTGTGAAAGGTGAAGTTGAGCCTGAGGGCGGGCGACTTGTTGCCAGTGGTTGACCTACGTCTCTGCGAGGGTTTGCATTTTGTGCGGCGACTTCAGCTTGCGGTGTCAGCTGCGCAAAACGCAGTTCTTCTTCTTCTGAAAATTATTATAAAACCGAGTCTAGCGCGGTCAAGAGCACACCCACTGAGGTAGCTTTCGCTTGGAAACACCAGAAATCCATGGTCGTTGATCATGAATGTGCGTTCGGACTGGTCGACGCTCTGCCAAAAACGTCGAAGAAGACCCTCGCATCCTTCACCCTTGAGGTTTCCAACGGGTTCCCAACTGCAAGTAGTGAATGCGTAGGCTTTAGAGATAGCCAGGGGGTACCTACGTGTTGGCAGCGTGTGGCCAGTCAGCCCACTGCAGACAGAACGAGATCCGAGTCAGACTCAAGAGTAATTGAAGCGGAACTCTGAGCGCCTTGCCTTGATTTCATAGAGCTGTTGCATTAAAAATAATTTAGTCCTCTGCACTCTATTCTTCGACGCCGGCGAATGAATACCTACCCAGCCATCGTGGGTCAAGTCAAAGGCATATATGTTTTCGCCGCGACTACGCCTCATGTCTCTTCTGGCGGCAACAACCACCTCTGAACGCAGGTTAGTGTTGGATGATTTGCCCAAGAGGATTTCAAGTTGCTTACCAACATACCACTGCTCTTGGGGCTCTTGAGTCTTGGGCTTAGCTTTCCGTTTCTTGCCCATATCAAAGGCGGGGGAAATAGAAACACCAACAAGCAAGTGGGAAAAGTGCTCCGGGAAAACTTTTACTGCGTTGAGGAATCAGGTCGCGGCAAGCCGGATGGCTTTGGTACGTCCGAGCTCAAAGATATGGCAGAGAAGGATTTCAGTACTACAAGGATGGAGGTTAAGTTCAAGCAGCGACATCACACCGCTGTGACGGTTCTCTGGATATTCCGTGAAGCTTCAAACCTGCTGATTTCGTATCTGCGTACGCCGGCACTCCTGCAGAATGAGATACCGTATCCATTCCGCTCTGGATCGGCGTGTTAACTCTGTAGCTGGACGCGTTCGCGCATACACATAGCTTGATCATATCGTGTCGACTACATGAGCTACATACCCCTTCGCCTCCACCTCAAACGAGATCAGGCATGTCATCGTCGCCGCCCGCGGCCGCCGAAGTCTTCTTCGTCGACTTGGACTTCTTTGAGCGGGAGGCCTTTGGCGGGTAGGTCTTGGGCTCCTTTTGGGCGGTGAGGAGGGCGGAGACGCGTGCGAGGGCAGCCTTTTGGGTTGGAGGTCAGTATGAGTGGGTGGTGAGAGGTATGGAAGAGGAGGAGAAACGAAGTAGGAAGAGAAAGAACGAATGTTAGTGCCAAAGAGTCGGTCACAGCCGCGTCGAGGCGACGGACGGGTGCCGATAGCGACATGGCGCGCTCCTCGCTGGGGTTTGATCGTCCCCGGTGCGAGGGAGGGTCGATATTGCAGACATGTCCACGCCCACATTCCGTGTAAAAGAGCGGAGTGCGGGTTCTAACGAGAATGCGTTTTTTTTTTGGGAGGGAGACGACGAGACGACGAGATGGAGAGGGAAAGAACAGAGAGTGATAAAACGCACAGTACGCAGGTCAGGTCGGCCAGCCTTCTTCACGGTAACAGTAGCGGCAATGCCAGCAGCACGACGAGGTCCAGTCCGTGCACGGAGAACATCCTTGGAGGTACCGCGGGCAACAGCGCTCGGGCCCGCCTTTTGCTTGCGCGAGGCGACGACGATGCCATTCCCAGAGTCGGAGATGTCGACGGTCTAGGAAAAAATCATGATTCAGTCTACAGAGAGAGAGCCTGAGCGCCAAACGCACCTTGGAGTTGGCAAGACCGGAGAACTTGTGTGAGTGGAGGTTACGGAGGTTGCCCTGCGTACATTAGCCCCAATTTGGTCTGCGTCGGTGGCCTCAGTCGACATACCGGCTCCTTGGAGAAAATCTGGCCGACGTCAGCGCCACGCTTCACGATGAAGGAGTTGTTTTTCTATGCGACGTTAGAGATGAGCTGGAGAGGGTCGACAAGAGCGTACGCGGATGAGAAGCCATTGGAGGTCGGTCGACATCGTCAAGGAATTTGTAGCAAGGACAGGTGGCGGTGCGGCCAATGCCTAGTTGCACGTGCATGGTCTAAAACGGGAAAGAATCGGACCAATCAGACGAAAGTGGTCCTTGAACCGAATTTCCATTTCTGCCCAACACAAAGGTCTTTGTCCACCACCATGTCGTCCTCGAGCCCAATCTGTAAGATGCCACCCGAGCTCCTCGAAAAGATCGTCCAACACACCAACTCGCGGCGGTCTCTGTTCCATTTATCCTTGACCAATTCCATATTCCGCGAACCCAGCCAACGCGTCCTCCTCTGCGCGCTCACCGTGGCATATGCTGACGAGAACCACCCAAAATACCGCTCCGTCAAACAAATCCTGGCACACCTCACTTCCGACGACGCGCGGTTGGCCCCATACATAACCCGTCTGACCCTCGACATCGGTAACCCCAAGTCCATGGACGTTGACGATTCGGCGCACGAGACTGTGCAGCGTATTCTCAGTATTCTCCCATCCGTGCGCTCAGTAACCATCCGGGGTGGACGTCTTGAGTTGTGGAACCCAGAGTCTGGCAACCTGGCTCGTTTTTCGCTCGTCCACGACTTTCTTGCTTCGCGCCACGACAAGCTGGCGACGCTGAACATCCAATATCTGGAGGCCGCTCCGATGTATGTGTTAGGCGGATTCGTCTCGGCCGCCCCAAACCTAAAGTTCAAGTATTCGATGGCGCAGATGGATTGGGACGTGCTTGAAGAGGCTACAGAGGACTCGGACCCGGACGCCTCAGTTACGGTGCCAGCGATAAACAGCCTGGACATTTCCAACTCACAGTTCGTCTACCACCTCATGCTCACCCCCGCATTTGCCCCGTATATCCGCTCCCTCCGCGAGCTATCCTACCTATCCTCCGCGAATACCGATAACACAATGTGCCTCCGCACCGCCAACACCCTCGAAAGGCTCGTATTCAACCTGATCGGTGCAGGTAAAGCCAGATCTACCCGCTAAAGCTCATTAACAAGTTTCCCTCTAAGGCGGGCTCCTCTCCTTCGAATACACACCGATCCAGCTTCCAAAGGTCGCCTTCCCCTGCCTCCGCCAAGTCAAGTTCCAAATGCGCTCCGATGCAGCAGACTACATCCACTTCACCGACCCGCGATCGACGTCCCTGCCCACCCTCTTCTCCCCAGCCACCTGCCCGCGCCTCGAGACCGTCGTCCTCCACGTACGATGGGTGCGGAACCCTGTGACACGAGAGCATATCGCGGAATTGGCGGCCGTTGCGAGGGCTTTGGACAAGCGCATGAAGGTGCACGACCGTCCGCCGCGGTGTTATTGGGAGTTTCACCTCGAGGTCGCGGAAAGCCACGCTGCTGCGTGTTTGGAGAAGATTGTGCAATGCGTGAGGAAGGGCATGCCGTGGGCGGTCGAACGCGGGTTGTTCGCGTGCCGAGAGGTCTTTGCGTGAGGGCGAATGCCAGAATCATTGTTTCTTTGTATCTGAATCTGTACGTTTTTTTTTTGCCGCTGTGTATTTCGAGTACAGTTATGTGTAGCAGGGTCATTCAAATGTATAATGAAATCTTACTAGCCGCCAGGAAAGCTCTGGCAGAAGCCCTGAGCGCTCCCAAAAAATGAAAGGAAAGAAGCTGATTCTGCCAGGGGGGGCCGCTTCGCTCGTAGCTGCTCTCTCATGATTCGCAGATTTGCGTGTTCATGGGAGAAACGCCGGCGCCTTCTCAGATCTCAGAGGTGTCCATCATGATCTTTCTTCAACTTGAATGGCTCTTATAGGTCTGCCTTGTACAAAGTCCAAGCTTGCAAGGCAGCAGCTGAGCAGTTTCCGTCTGATCACGGTCGCCGTGTCGTCGTCCTCATCGTACTACTAGTAGTCAGCAACTCACTGGCACACAAGGCCGCAGCCTGAGAGCTATGAAATTAGCGCAGAACAGATGCAGAACAGAACAGATTCGCTTCTGCCAACTCGCTGGCCCACATAAAAATGGACGTCGACTCAATACACGAGCTCATGATCCAGAGTCGAGTCGAGACGACACCACTGGCATGCCTGCTCCCCAGAACACCCCGACCTCGGTCAATACAGGAAGAGTACTCTTGTGAGCTCTCTTTCGTATGATCATGACACGGTCTGATGACTCGCAGGATTGCCGGTCTAGTCATCCTAGCTCTCGTCGTGCTCTTTGTGTGCAGTCAGCGACCGCTGCGACTCGGAAGAGCCAGTCGAGATGAGCCTGAGGTGGGGAAAGCGAAAGCAACTCCACTGCCAACTCAGCACGACGCGCACCTGGTGCAGGCCGCTGGCAATGGAACGCCAACATGGAAGAATATTCAAGTGCGCATTTGCGTTTGTTTCGTGGGTCGATTGGTGACCTCACGACATTCGCCTCAGCCACTCGCACTGGCAATGTCCCCGCTTGGCCTGCAATCATCGCCTGGCCGTGCAGAGCCCATTCGATGGACCAAGATCGCACACGAACAAGGGCCGCAAACACATATCCAGCTGTCGACACGACCTTTGGATGCGCAAGTCGGTATTTCTCGACATCCGCGTCCTCCCTCAGAGTCACGGTGTACCAGTGCACTGTCTCAGGCTCTGAACGTCGCGGGTACTCATTTCCATGCCCGTCCTGCCAGTGGGGGATAATAACGGCGTTGAGCAAGCGAGGATGCAGAATCAGATAGCGGCAGACCCGGATTTGCGATCGGAAAACATCGTTATTGGGGTTACACAGACGCGCCTTGCTGTATAGGTCGATAAGTGCAAATTTAGGGGAAGGATGACCAGACCAGAGCAGTGTGGGAAGGAATCGTGAAGATGATCTGCAGCTTGAAGCTTCGCGATGCGGGAAGAACATCGAAAGAGGGTTCTCCGGAAAGATTCACGGATATGTCCAGCGTCGGAAATGCCAGTTGGCAGTTAGAAGGGGACAGTACCAGTGGGATATTCATTCGTTGTAACTTGGCGTCGACCGAATAAACCCTACTGGCCTCCGCGGTTTACGACGTCTTCTCTGCCACTCTCCGTACATACTCAATCAAGCCACTGCATCGAAAATCTCGTCAGTCAATGCATATCGTGTAGAGAAGCGAACGCACCGCACAGACGACCCAGTCATCCCCTTCGACAAGTACGGCTTCTCTCTCGTCGCCTCCATCGTCCCGGCAATGTCTATATGTGCCCACTCGATCGGCTTCTTCCCGTCCGTCGGCTCGAGTCCATGTACAAAGTGTTTCAGGAAGAGCGCAGCGGTGCAGCTGCCTCCGGCTTTACCACCGGTCTGTGAACATGAGGCTTGTTAGAGCGTAGAAGAGAGGTTGAGGGAAGAGAACGCACGTTGCATAAATCGGCGTTACTCCCGTAGATTTGGGGACCGTAGTCCTCGTCGAGGGGCATCCGCCAGAAGCGGTCGTACTCTGTCTCGCCTGCGGCGTGTAGCTGGTTCCAAAGGGCGTCCGACGACTGACGGGGGATGAGGCACACGACCATGAGCATGAGAATGGGCGTACGGAGAAGACACCGCTGAAGACCTCCGCAAGCGCGATATCCATGGCACTGGACAGATAGAATATCAGCACTGTGATACGCAAGACAGGTCCAGCAGCATACCCAGTAAGCGTAGCAACGTCGATGAGAGTGTGGGCGTTGAATTCAGTCGAGCCGTAGTAAATCGCGTCTTTTCGATTGCATAAGCCAAATGCCATAGTTGAGGTCTGAAAGACGGACCAGCAAGTACCAGCCGGCCCTCGGCGTCTGTGTTGTCGACCTCGATGGACTTGCCGTTCATAGCGTATATTCTGGAGTAGCCGTCAACGAAATGCATTCATTCGGCGACGGTATACGCACATGTCGCCAGGTCTAGTCGCGCTGCCGCTGGGCATGTTCTCCGCGAGCGGGGTGAGGGCGACGACGTTGATACTGGATGGATGGTCAGAATACAAGAGAAGGTGCGACGGAGTGACGAACGGGAGCTTCAGCTTTGCGATGGCGAGGATGGCGGAAACAACGGAGGCAGCACCACCTGGTCGAGATACTCAATGGTGGGGAAAACAATGAGAGGCTACATACCCATGTCTCCGCGCATGAGCTTCATCTCCTGCAGGTACAACTAGCGTTCAGCTGGGAAGAAAGAGGGTAGTGGCGTACCGCCGATGGTTTCAGACTGATTCCACCGCTGTCGAAGGTTATGCCCTTGCCAACGAGGACAAGGGGTGCAGCGTCTGGAGAGGAAGCACCTTTGTAGTGGCTACCATAGTGTGAATGAAAATCCGTGGCGCGTTCCCGACGTACATTTCGACGAATTTACCGGGCTCGGAGCTGCCTCGACATACAGAAAGGAAAGTACGCATGCCCTTCTCCTTCGCCCAGGCTATCGAGCATGAGCAAAAGATCGAAAGACGGATAGACACAGACCTTCATCCCTCACAAGCACTTCTGTCTTCGCCACACCGGAAAACTCCTTCTGGATCCGCTCGGCGAAGAGCGTAGGGGTCAACATGTTTCCCGGTAGCTCCATGAGCTGCAAAGAGAAGAACAGATGAGTTGACGAAAAAACGAATTCCAGATGCACACACCGTCCGAGCCAGATTCTGCGCCTCCCCGTACACAATACCACGTTCCCATTCAGGCGACGCACTCAGTGCTTTTATTCCGCGTGCATTCAGTCGCGAAGGAGAGTCGGTCTTGAGTGTGAACTTGTAAGACGCCAAACGGGCAGCGACGGCTAACGTAGAAGAAAAAAAAGTCAGCCCAGTAGACACGCTCTCGGAAAGGACGCACCAGTTGCATGAGGGTCCACTCCTCCATCTACTACGACCTCTGACACGTCCTCGAGGCTCACAACCTGCTTCATCGCGCTCCCTACTGCACGCCTAACAACTTCTCGACGCGCATCGCCTGTCTTGACAGTAAAATCGGGGCCGAGAGACGCCAAAGCAGTGACGGAATCCTTCTCCCCGCTGAAAAAGACGCGCGTCGTGCTCGCTTTAGGGTGTTTTGACGTGGATGCGGGCCAGAGGCTGCTGGCGGCCGGAATCGGCGCTTTGGGGTCGAAGGGGTGTATGGTCGCGGTAGCCATTGTGCGACCTCGAAGGACCACTTTCCGGGCAGTGGACAAGGTGCGTTGAAGCATGTACCGCTGCCAGCAGACGTCGACGTAAAGGGAGCTACAGAGGTGCGCGCGTTTGATCCGAGAAAATGAAAATTTTCGATACAGTGTCACGAAATAAATTCTTTGCGCTATACAAGCGCTACAATTGCTACACTTATTGCATTCGCCAACAGGCGCGCTGATAGTCTACAGAGGATCCCATGAGTACAGAAAGACATTCACAAGATATCCATACCGTTCATCGCCGAGTACGAGTCGAAGTCGCCCTTTTGTTTCTTTCGCGTTCAAGAAGATTCCAAGAAAATCTGCCCAAAGCTTCGCTCACTCGAATACCTCATAACACTCGACCAATCTCTGTCCCACAGCCCACGACATTCCACGACGCACACACCCCAAAATTTGCTTCAAACACGCAATCCACAGCACCGTCGGCACATGGAGCTGAAACTCCCACCGAAACAACAAGCGACGCGAGTGAATCCGGGCTCGGTCGTCCAGTAATGCCGCCAGATCTTCCAAACGACCGTAAGGACTGAAACCGACCGCCGACAACCATATGATTTTGAGCGTTATTGTTTCGAGGCACGGGCAGGCGCTGGGTGAGAGAAGGGTTGGGAGGAAGAGGCTGCGAAGGTGCAAGAACTGCTTCTCGTCTGAGGTTATTTGCAGTTTGACGGCGCGGAGGCAGGAGAAGGAAGGTGGCATCCGGATGGGCCGGTCGGCGTCGTACATCCCTCGAAATCAATGAGCGTGGCTGAAGAAGCAGGAGAAGAGGAAAGGTAGTTCACGATTAACAAGATCGACGCCAATCAAATTGAAATGCACGTATTCGAGAGTTCTTGCCGCGAGGAAGCACAGTGTGCTATCGTAGTGTGTGGGTGACATGCAGGAAAGCTGGCGAAGTGAGCGGACATGTAGAGCAAATGTTGGACTGAGCATGAGGTTGTAGATGGTCGGGGAGTCGCGGATGTTTAGGCTCTTTATCGCGGGGGCGCCGAGGTCCATGGGCACTGCTAGCGCACGCTCAAGTATATCCTCTATGTGCACAATCGTGTATGAGAAGGTCAAGTTGGGAGCGGCTGAAAGAAAGTGGCGCATGGCATGCAACGGGAGATACTCGATAAATTTGAGGCTCAGGTGCGACAGTTTGCCGGGGTGAGAAGCCAGAAAATCGAGGATTACCGAAAGGCGAACGTGTCCTTCAGACCGGGGATCCCATAGCGCGAGGCGGGGACCAAGGACGGCCAGGGAGCGTACACAGGAAAGAATGCGGAGGATGGTCTTAACGAGCGCATGCACTGAAGCATCTCCGGACCTCGAGTTGCCGATGTCGACGGTGAGATGCGTTATATAGGTTGCGAGGCGTCCATTCGATTCAAGGTGCGTCAGGATTTTGTCCGCTGGATATTTATTGGGCTGATTGTCCACAACGTACGCGACGGTGAGTGTGCGCAGAAGGACACGTTGGCTGGGTTCGCGGAATATTCTGCAGGAGAGGGAGAGGTTATTGAGAGTGTGCATGCCGGACTTTTCGGCAATCGCCTGCAATAGCTCACGCGGCATCCGGAGGATCGGGCTGCCGGACGACATGGTGGCGAAAGCCAAGGGTTAGTGTCACGCTCACGCTCACGCGACTCATCACAACCATGCCTCCAAAACTCGCTGTTCAGGCATTTGGACCTGCGAGTATAATTCAAACCCCCCCCCCTTGCGTTCAAACGTCGAGATAAAAGTACGAGTGCACTGGCAGGAAAGTGCAGAGCCGCCATGGTCCATCCAAACCACCCTGCTTCAAGGACTGGCGCGGGCAGCGCCGCACAAGCCGCCTCTTCAGTTCATCTTGTCACCGGTGGATTGTTCCCGTCGAAGATAGGCACTTCACTGATTTCTAGGAAGCAGGAACCAACTGAAGGTGTCCCGCCGCCATTGGCCATCGCACGAACGGTGCTATATGCGCACAGACTGTCCACGCTTGTAATGAGGTGTGAGACTCGGAGCAGCTATATCTCTGCGCCAATCCGAAATTGCAGACATGGCTGCTCCTCCTCCGACCAGTGCACACACTGACGTTCTCCGGTCGGCGCAAGTAGTCGCGGCGACGCTAGGGGAAATCGCTACCTTGTCCTCTACCCCTTTCCTATTGACCACTGCATCCACAAGTCAGGCCGTATTTGCCCGCCTTCAGGTAGCTCTTGGTCGCGTTCGCCCATCCAAACGCTCATTCTTGCCACAGCTCTTGAAATCCAACAAGCATGGACTGGTGCAAATGGGTCAAGATATTGCAACGATCCTCCGAGGCATCGTCGCCCTGGAGGTCACCCAGAATCAAGAAACCATGCTCTCGCCTGGGTTACTGTACGAAATCGGCCACTTCACAGAGTATTATTGTTTCCATTTTATAGTTGCAGGTACTAACGTCTTTCTCAGAACACTCAGCAAGCTCCAACTATGGCTGGAGAGCTACCAGCGAGCAGGCAAGCTCCGACGTCTCTTCCGACAATCTGAAGAGTCTGCGCAGTTGGAAGCATGCAAAAAGGACATCCAGCATGCTCTAGACGTCTTCGGTGTAAGTAATCTTACCACTGGGAGAATCGTGCTCATTGGCGCAGAAACACGCCGAATTGACGCTGTCCACTGGCATCGAGGCCATGAGAAGAGACGCCCAAGCAAAACATGGCGAGCTTCTCAAATTAGTCGACACCGATGGGGATTCGGAGAGCGCCTATTCGGTAAGGCGAAAGCCAGGTCTGACCTGAACCTTATTTTTCTCGACGCAGGCACCCTTCTCAATCTCCAGTTGGGCTGAAAGGTAAGCATCTGAAGCACTCTGCCGGCAAGCATACTCACCAAGAGAACAGCACTGGATCGCTCTCTCTCCTTCCCGCCGTTCCGCAATTATTCAACGGTCGCGAAGTCGAAGTCTTGGAACTGGTCAACCTCCTGCTTTGCGGCTCCGCACGCGTGGCGGTCCTAGGACCGGGTGGCATGGGCAAAACAAGTCTGGCGGTGGCTGCGCTTCACGACGAAGGAGTAGTGCGCAAATATTCCAATCGCTACTTCATCCCATGCGACTCGGCGTTTACCGCCGCCCATCTAACGACCATTGTCGCAACCAGTCTCGGTCTCGAGCCCTCGCTTCGGACGAGCAAAGCCATCATGAATTATCTGTCCGAGCGACCACCGTCCCTCCTCGTCTTGGACAACTTTGAAACGCCTTGGGAACCGCTCGAAAACCGGACGACAGTAGAAGACTTCATCTCCCTGTTGTCCGATATCCCCAATGTTGCTCTCGTGGTATGTTTAGTCCGCACTTTTCTTTCCGGGCCATTCTCATGTCATGGTCAGGTTACAATGCGTGGTGCCGAGCGACCTACGAAAGTCCGATGGACCCGTCCGTTCATGGCTCCACTGGAGCCGTTGACCTACGAAGCCGCCCGACAAACGTTCGTAGATATTGCAGACGACGACCATGTCGACTCTGAAATCAACGAGCTGTTGGAGCTGACGGACAACCTCCCCCTCGCCGTCAACCTTGTTGCTCGCGTGGCAGCTGTAGAAGGCTGCGTGATGACGCTAGAGCGCTTCAAAGTCGAACGGACCGCCGCGTTGGTGGACGGAGACGACAAACGCTCCAATTTGGAGACTTCCATTCGCATATCACTATCCAGTCCTCGAATGAAATCTTCGCCGAACGCCCAAGAGCTTTTGAGCCTTGTCTCTCTTCTACCGGACGGCATTTACGATGCAGATCTACTTCAAAGTAAACTCCCGATCCCCGAGATTCTCCATTGCAAGACAACCTTGATACGGACCTCCCTCGCCTATTCCGACCCTTCGGGAAGGCTGCGAGTATTGGCGCCGATTCGAGAGTACGTCCAAATCGTCCGACCACCGGCGCATCCTACCTTGCGTCGCCTCCGAGCGCACTTTCATGACCTTGCCGACCTTTGGTATGCATTCATGCACCGGCGGACCCTCACCACCGACCTCTATCCTCGACTAGCGTTGAATATGGGCAACATGCACCAGCTACTGCTTCATGGCCTCGACAACGATCCATCGGACCTCAAAGTAACCGCCCAAACCATTATGTGGCTCAATTTCTTGAATCGAATGACCTGTCGTGGCATGTCCCCGCTGTTTTCGCGTGTACCCGCCGTTCTGCCCTTGGTGGACGACCACTTTCTGAGTTTGCACTACTATACGGAGCTCTTGCAAAGTTGGCAGTTCCTTACGGTGCCCGATCCGGATGGAGTGGTTGCGGCTGCGATGGGGCACCTCCCTGGGTTAGGCATGCCTACCGCTGAAGGTTTGTCTGTTATTTGTTCGTCCACCGCCGATTTTCTGACGGATTTCTGCATCGCAGCGCGTCTGTACAATGCAGCTGCAGAGTACTACATGGATTCTGCGCGCGACTTTGAGAAAGGGAAGACGTTCTTCGACCGAGCGCTTTCATTAGCACTCGCGTCGGAGGAGTTGGTTCCACAAGCGCGCGCGCTGGGTGGATTAGCATTGTCCGAATGGTACCACGGCAATTACAACGAAGCCATCCGTCTTGCCGGCCAGCAGCAGCGCATCGGGCAGATGTCGGGTAACACCCAGGCCGAAATCAGTGGGAGCCGCCTTCGTGCGATGGCGCTGACCGCAATCGGGAAGTTCCCAGAAAGTGCACAAGCACTCGCTGAAGGACGGGAGGCCATCGTCCGCAGCAACATGCTCAATTCGCAACACGACTACATGATGATGAACATTGAGGCGGACATGCATCTGGTCAAGACCGAGTATCGCGAGGCACGCTCGATGTTCTCGACCATCGCCCAGCGGACGTCTGCGCTCGGTCCAGACACCTACGCATATGCCGTCGTCAATCTTGCGCTCGTAGACGTCGTCACTGGCGGGACTACCGAGTCGATCCTATCTCACGTCGAAACGGCCCGTGAAACCTTTCGCACGTGTCACGACCCTCGAGGCATCCAAATAGCTGAAATATGCCATGCATACCTCTCTCTGCGAGACGGCGACAAAGAGCGCGCTCGGACCGAACTTGTGCGCCTTTTCGGACAAGTCCGCGCCGGCGACGATGAATGCTCCTTCATGTGCCTGACGTGGCTGGCGGATCCAGTTTACCGCCTGTACAACCTCGCCGAAACGATGCGATGGGCCACAGTGTTCCTCGCATTCACCCTGCGAAAGAACAACCGTCTTGCGGTGCATCAGGCCCTTCGCTGCCTCGGCGAACTGCAAGACGACGAGAACGACGCGATAAATCTCCTCGAAACCGCCCTGGATGGGTTTACTGCGATGGACATACACCACAGTCGGGCGCAGTGTCTGGACTCCCTCGCCACAATTCATCTTCGGAGGGGAGATCGCGCCAAGGCAGAAGCGCTGTGGGCGACCGCTCGACCACTCTTTGAGCGTTCGCAGCAGACGAGCGACCTGGAGCGTCTCGATGGCCTCATGAAGGAATTCCAAAAGTAGTATATCCCTCAAATCCTTTTTGTCGTCCAGAATGCATGTCGTTTGCCCGTACTCAACGCAGAGAACAGATACTACGCTTTCCTTGTCCATTTTATAACTTCTATGAGGGACATCAAGAGCATGTACGCAATATGCACCAGCTATCGTACTGTTCCTTGAAAGAAAAGGTACATCGGAGCTTGAGGTGTCTGCGGAAGGAAATCCGTTCTGCATCCCAGACTTTCAAATCGATCCCCGAAGTCCAGGTGCTCGAGGTGCAATTGCGAGCCCTTTCTCTATTGAAAGCAACCCCTTATCCAAAGCCTTTGGCAGCGCACGCCTGACAGCTCCGGAAAACGCGGCAAAGTGTGCCGGAGCATCCTCGTTCGGATGGCCAACGAACAATATGATATCGCAGACCCAGTAGACGGCCGTGAGAGCGGGATGAGCGACAATGAGGTCATCCATATTCTCCATGAGCGGGGCGGAGAGTGTGTATACCGAAACGCTGGCGTCGGAGACGTATATTCGGACGCGGAAGGTGATTGTGGTGAGGGCGGGTGTTGCGCGCTCAGGGAGCAAGGCGTCGAGGACGGTAGGGAGCCAATCGACGTTCCATCTCAGCTGGAAGTCAGAGAGGGTGAATAAGAGGTCGCGGACGTGTGGAAGGCAGGTAGGAAAGCGGATGTGCGGGCTTTCGATAAGCTCTGGGAAAGAATGTTAGTGAAGGGCGGGAAGAGTATGGTATGGCCGACTCACCATTGAAGTAGAGCTCGATACCCTCCAGGTTTCCGGTGGCAAGGGAGCAGACCTCCGCCTCGAGTTCATGGTCGAAATACATCGTGAGGCTGCGGAGGGACTGCGTGTACTGCTGGAACTCTGGCAGGACCAAGAGCGCATATATGCCGCCACTCCCGGACGCGCTGAGCCGTTCAGGCCCGGTCGACACATGCTCGGCGGGTGCCAATAGTGGGCTGACCGTCGCGTCCTCGAAGCTCACATCGAAGACTATCAAGGACTTGGAAGCTACCAGGATGCGGTGGAGAACTGGTGGCGGGAGTTGATCTACATTCCAAAGCGTGAGTTGCTGTAGTTTGGGTATCCACGCCAGCCAATCGACCACCGCAGTGGTTACTCCGGGCGCCAACTCCGTCCACCGAGGCCCGTTTTTTGAAGGTCCAACGATGGTCGCAGTTCGTACACCAGTCAGTCTGCATAGGACACGACCTGCAGCAGCACCGATGATATTGTCTGCGGCTTGCGACGGAAGGTGAATGAGGAGCGCAGTGACATATCCAGCAAGGTGTGGAGATGCGCCAAAGTGTTTCGCTGCTTCCGGGTACGTTCGACATCGATGATCGTCGGGACTGCCGAGGTCGAGGGAGGAATGAAGTCGTATTTGGCATGCTCTCCGACAGACCGAGGCAGCAAGGCAGGCAGATTTGAGGGTGCGGAAGTCGGAAATGTTGCCAATGATGAGCTCGATGAGCTCTGTAGGGAGAGACACCATCTTTGAGGCGGACGTTAAACGCGTGGTGGTCAAAAGCAACAAGTACTAGTAGGAGATCAGTGTCACCGAAGTGTCACTGGCACGACATCGCGCAGGCAGCCGGCAGGATGATCCCATTCTTCCTGTGAAGGCTTCCATACTAGCTAATCTCACTTTGACTCGTACGTGAAAGAAAACTATTCTTCAATTCAACTGTAGGTATTTAAATGACTGTAACACCCCAAATCCCAATATTCCACACGCAAAAGAAACCGGAGAATGAAAGAAGCTGGTGTGAAACTCAGTAAGCTTTTACACCAGACTCAGAATCGTCTTCGATCTGGTCGGAAAGCCGCTTGTTATCGAGTCCTTGGATCTTGGCAAGGAAATCATGATCAGCAGTTGAACTCGCGCACTAGCACACTACTAAGCGGACGGACGGTACATACATCAATGGGACCACGGGGAGATGTTGGAGAGACGTGGGTTGATACTTGTGTCTGAACGAATATTTGGCTGCGATCTGTCTTTGTGTGGGCGTTGGTATTGAATCGACCCAATTCAAGGTTGTGCCGCTATCGAAATGCATATGTAGTAAGTTCATTCACTCGAAAAGAGGCACGGCTTACCCTCGAATCAGACATCCCCATTATCGTGTGTCCGTCGGCGGTGATGACCTCTTGGTTGTTGCTTAAAGCGTGGCTGCGCCGATACGCGTTGATGGAATTGAGTGTGTAGAGCAAGCTGATGACGTAGATCTTGCCGAGTCTGCGAGGGTTTTTCTTGTGGTGAGGGGAAAGAAGGAAAGAGCAGAGGAGACTAACGTGAAGTTGAGAAGGAGATGCCATAGCAGCTTAGGGCCACCGAGAGTTTGCGTCATGATGAGGTCGATGGTAGCGATCACCTAGGTAGACGCTGAACAAATAAATGGACATGAAAATTCTTTAATACCGTTGGAGGAATGGCGCTAGCGACTCAAGCTCAGCTCAGAGCAATCCGTAGAGCAAACAAAGAATGCGGACCTTTCAAACATCATCCGTACCAAACGATTGATGAGAATCGTCGTCCTTCAAGTTCTGTAAGTATTCATTGGCCTTGAAGCGGCGACGGAGAATTCACCGCTCAAGCCCCGACGCGCGTCTCCGCAGAGTGATGAATGTCCCCATTGTGATCAGGAAGTCCGCGATGAAGACGCCGATGAGGTGGATCTAGTGTAGTAGCAATAAGTGCATGAGCGACCATTTAGAGGTTGTTCATCTCACCAGTAGCCAGCGGACCTTGAGCTCGACGTTGTTGGTCAGGATGTAGAAAACCTCGTGGCGCTGTTATTCAAAAGTCGGGGAAAGAAATAAAGTGGGAAGGTGCACCGTCAAACAAATTCCTGTGATACCTAGAGTCATCGCAGACACAATTGGGATCACAACGAGCCAGTTTCTCGATAATAGATAGAAGCTTTGAGGAAGGTCAGTGGGCAAATGAATCCGACAAAAGGAGGTCCTACCGAAAGCAAAAGAACGACTGCTCGGAATATTAGACGCGGAATATGATGCATCGAATGAAAACTGACCTGAACGGTTAAACCGATGAAACCTGTCTATGACAGAGGGAGAGAAAGTTCAAGTTTTGAAAAATCGGAAAGGCGGCGGCCGCGTACCATCAAGGGTGTGCTAACTTGCCACCAGGCCGTTGAGACGCGGGTACGGGCGACGTCTGAAGGCGATTTGGTAAACGAAGAGCGAAGTAACAAGCGGCATCTGCTTACCAGGGTTGGCGAAATCGTGGACGTTTTGGACCCAGACCTGGCGAACGCAGCTCGTTGAATGGCTAAGGGATCCCCATGAGTATTAATACGCACCACAGATATTTCTTGAGTAGTCTAGTCGCAGCTTGAATCAACCACGCACGAACACGGCGAAGAATGTATGAATGAATGACCTTGAGCACCGACAGACTAAGCACGACCCAGACCAGCCAGTAGCAGTATCGCTGGAACATCGTCCGCTCGCGCGACCGCGTCGCGAAGAATGTTCTGACTTGACAGAAGACGACTCCCATTAGGATGCAGTCCGAGTACGAGCCGAGCACCTGGAGGTGCGGGGTGAGTGCAAGAAGAGAAGACAACTGGATATTAATGTTAGACGCACCCATGGTCCTAGTGTGTCCACGCGCTGGCGGATGAAGGCCGCAGAGGCGGGTGAAAGCTCGATGACCGATTTTGTTATGTTGCCCGCCGCCATGCTGAGGGCTTGCGGCAACGAAGAAGGAGAACGGGAGATCTTTCCATGTGCGGTTACGAGCGACATATTATATCGCGGGGCGGTGACAGATACGCACCCGGGTTCGTTCGCCGGAGCTCGGCGGAGAGATTTCCATCGATCCCAGTTCTTCTACTGTGGGTAACTTTACGTTCTAGTCGCGTCGATGACTCCATGGGGTTAAGAAAGAAAGAACTGGTCGGCTGGACGACTCGGATGGCAGGGTCGGTTTCGGCTTTCTTGAGGATTTGTGAGATCAGAAGGGTTAGGTTGAGGATGGGGCCACCCAGCTGTTACAGTCCTGCTGCGAGTGCGCACAAGGCGCAAAACGGGTCAAGTTCAGCTGCGTTGAAGCATCACCATTATACGCATGGAAGTAGGCCGCAAGGCACCGGCAACCTCATCAATAGTACGAGAGTTGAATAGGTAACTCACCATAGAGTGACGGTAAGATGCACGCGTGGTCTTGGGTCCGAGCCGAAGGCGGACGTCACACGCGTTTAAACTTTTTAGAGACTAGAGATTTCAGTGCGGACAGCAGTGGGAGCCAATTGAGCTGACAGGCGCCGACCAGTTACAACATAAAACATGAACAAGGAGAAATATCGGAGGCCAATTGGGGTGATATGGGCGAACTGAGAATGCGAGAGGCCTACACCGGGCACGTTCGGGGTTCAAGCGCCTGCGCACCGCTGAAAATTGAATGCCGTGGTTGCTGAAGAGAAGTAGGTTCAAGGAGGTTTGCAGTCGCGTCGTACCTGTATATGACGGGCACACAGACGCCGGTAGGTGATCCCGGGTACAGTGACTTGAAGTCTCCCACATGTTAGCGAGACCGAAAGAAATTTAAACGCATCGGAAGTCGTGGGACCGCGCTCCAGCGTCACCGAGCGTTTCAGAGAAGTTTCCGCTGGTCAAGAGCCAAATTTGTCGTGCCTGTACGATTGTACCGAGTCATTCTAAGTCGGTGGTGGTTGTCAGTGGGTGGTACTTAGTCAACGATGGGACTGGTCCGAGTCCATGGCCGACTGTTTGACTAGGTCGAATGTTCGTGGCCAGAGCTATAGAAAAAGGCGTAGGATTGTAGCGCCAGTAGAGTAATCGGAAGCGAACTCTTACAGCCGGTTGCAAAATGCAGCGGAATCGCCAAAAATTTGCGTGGCTGTGCGGAGGGTCACCTGCTGGCGCGGGTTCGATTCTCGGGGTAGCACCTTTTTCTGTCTCTTTTTTTCTCCGTCAATTCTTTGCGTACAGACATGTTTTTGGCCTCAAAATTCAGCGTTCTTGAAGGAGAGAACTTGTCACTGGAAAATAAATGTAACAATGCCACTTAAACGACGAGAAATTGGTTGGCGCTAACGATGTGACTCTGCCGGGCCAACAAGCCACCACCATCATTGCAGCCCCGGCTTCCTGCCGCTGCACAGAGCCTACTACACTATCTTGCTCTCCAGTCCCATCTGCCATTCACCGGCCACAAAAACTCTCACATGACCTGGCAGCGCGGATTCCCTTTACCACGAGCAAATCTTAGCATAATAGCAAGACCTCAAAGTGCCGCGACGTCCTCGGCATCAAGAAGTCCGGTCGTGGGGACACTATACAGCTCAAAAACTAGCGGCCGGACAACATACCATGACGACAATAGGAAGCTTACTGAAACTGGCCAATATACAACGGTGCTCTATTCAAATTGTACTGTAAATAGCTTATATTGGCACTTATATGTGTATCAAAATGTCCTCTATGAAAAATCCTCTTCTTTGCCTTCAAAACATGTCTGTACGCAAAGAATTGGCGGAGACAGAAAAAGGTGCTATCCCGAGAATCGAACCCGCGCCAGCAGGTGACCCTCCGCACAGCCACGCAAATTTTTGGCGATTCCGCTGCATTTTGCCACTGGCAACTACACTCTTGCCATCATGTGTCTCACAAGCCAACTCGTTCGGCGCATTCTCGCTCTCGACTATCGCGTGTCCGACCGGTCGGTTGAAGGTATCTTAGCCTACCGGGATGGTGGTCTTCGTCGTAAGTAGTCCCCTCGCTGTGAAACTGATGGACTACAGACGCTTGATGGTTTTGCGTTGCTGTGGTCTTTCTGGTTGTTGGCTTGCTGGCAATGCGAGCTTGCTGGCGTCAAGAAAGTCTGGCTCGTGGTTCTGTGCGATCTGGGCATCGTCAGCTCTCTATCGACAATGCCTTCGCATCGCAGGTGTTTCGACCACCATGTCTCACTGGCTCCACCTTCCCGCACGTGTTCGTGCACGGGCCTTTCCATCTCGTCTCACATCGACTTCATTCGGTGTAATGCGCCTTGCGTTCGCACCTCTCGACAACGCCCGTATTCCGACGGTATTCGACATTGTTTCGACGGCATCTCGCCGTCCCATTCTTTTCGCCCGTGTTTGGGCACGACGTTTCGTCCTTGTGACGAGCAACGTCTCGCATCGACTTCACTCGGCGCAACTCAGCGTCGCGTGTGCTGGCTTTATCATTGTGTTGTGTGTTTGGGTTTTGCCCAACGGCCTGAGAGGAAGGTGCGGTGGAGGACGGATTCTGTTTGGTGGAGGCTGGGGATTTCCACCCGGGCGGAGACATACGCACCGGGACCTCTGGGAGGCGAGAACGCGTACCAGGGCCCTAATTTATGGGTTTTATCCAGCATCCTGCCACGTTTGGGCCGGCCAAATTCCGGAGTCTTGCTCGATATTGTACATTCCTCAAGGGTTTGTTGGGTTTGGATGTTGGTGTTTACTTTTGTATGTAGTGTATATGGCCTGCCACTTGGTCGTGAGGTAGAGGTTCCCCATAGGAGGGTTCAGGTCGCCTGCGATTGGGTGTCAGGTCCGGCTGTTCCCGCGTGGGACCACAATGCCGTTTCACAACAACCGGCTGTAACTCTCAGACGAAGGTCCAAGTTGTCACTGCCTCGTGACCGAGTCACTTTCTGTCAGTTTCGGCCATGGCAGTGAGGCAACAGACGTTGCGTCGACCTACAAGCGTGTATGCCGGTGCTTCTCTACAAACCTTACTTCTTCCTCCATCCACCGTACTCTTCGGGTCCAAATACTCCCAACCACACGTTTCGCGTCGACCAATTCCAGTGGATATGCACAAAGTTTGAGTCAAAATCCACACATTCAACGCTCCCGGCGTGTTCTTGCACCAGCTGCTACCCTCACCCGGAATCGGCAGAAAAACTCCTCTCATCCATGTACTGATGACTTTCGCCTGTCTTTTTTTTGCGCCTGCTCGGAGGATGCGCCTCAAGGAGTCTTGGAGGAGAGGATTGGGAAAGCGCTGAAGGCTGAAGCGTCCCTCCAACGATTCGATATTGCAACACGTTATGGCCAGATGAAGAGACAGGAGTTTTTGACTGGTGGATCGCGCCTCTATTTTTCGTGACGCGCCTGCTCCCTCTCGCTGCGATGCGGCTCCTTCCGCTATTGCTCGCCTCTCCAGTGCCCTCGCTCGCCGCCTCCGCCGCTGACTGGGCTTCAAGGTCGATATACCAGGTGCGTTCTCTGCTTGTCTTCCTCTAACCCTACTCACCCAACTCAGCTTGTCACCGACCGCTTTGCGCTCCCTCCCTCATCTTCAAACACGCCATGCGACACCTCCCATCGTACATTCTGTGGCGGCTCCTGGACGGGGATAACCGACCACCTCGACTATATTCAAGGAATGGGCTTTGACGCAATCTGGATCTCGCCTATTGCCACGAACGTCGACGGTACCGCGTACGGGGATGGCTATCATGGCTATTGGTCGCTCGACATCGATACGCCAACGCCGCGGTTTGGGACATCGGACGACCTCAAGGCGCTTAGTAGGGCGCTGCACAAACGCGGGATGTTCCTCATGCTCGATGTCGTCGTCAACCATTTTGCTGCCTCGCCGGAGAGTGCATCTTCGACCAGCAATGTAACCGCCAATCAGCTCACGCTCAACTATACCGCCCTCTCGCCGTTATCCTCCGCCTCGGATTTTCATCATCCTTGCTTCATTACCAACTACGCGAACCAGACCGACGTCGAGCAGTGCTGGCTTGGGGACGCGTCTCTCCCTTTGCCGGACGTTAACACGGAGGACGCGGATGTGCAGAAGCGGTTGAACGAGTGGATCAAGAAAATGGTTGGCGACTATGACGCGGACGGGGTGAGAATCGACACCGTCAAGCATGTGAGGAAGGACTTTTGGAGGGATTTTGGCGATAGTGCCGGGGTGTTTACGCTGGGAGAGGTGCGTGTCCCTCCGGCTTGGCTCTTAAACTCTTTTGACGTTTACCCCCAGGTCCTCACAGACAACGCGACCTATGCAGCATCCTACATCGGCGCTGTTGACGCCGTGCTGGAATACCCAACCTGGTATAATCTCATCACCGCGTTTGGCAGCAAGTCCGGGAATCTCTCCGCCCTGCTCGACTCCCAGTCGCTCGCCAGTCTCGCCACAACCACTCTCAATACTTCCGCAGTCACGGCGTCCTTCCTGGAGAACCATGACCAGCCACGATTCCCGTCGATAACCTCAGACATGGCGTTGCTGAAGAACGCAATGGTGTGGCCGTTCGTCGCGGATGGAATACCGATTCTGTATTACGGGCAGGAGCAAGGGTATCAGGGCGGTGCGGATCCGAGTAATCGCGAGGCGTCAGTGTTTGTTACTTTCTCTTGCAAACGGGGCCTCATAAATATGTAGACTCTGGCTGAGCGGGTACACCACAGACAAACCGCTCGTGGCGCACGTTATGGCGCTGAATGCGGCGCGGAAACTGGCGATTGCAGGGAACGAGACGTTTTTGGGGAGCAGGGCAAGTGTTTTCATTCTGTTTAACGTCTATTCATGACCCATACATAGGCACGTTGGATCGCGCAATCCAACCCTAGCGCCATCATGCTCTCCAAACCGCCCCTCCTCGCGCTCCTCACCAACATCGGAAACGTCGGCACCAGCGCCGAACCGACATGGAGCATACCTGCGGGTACATACCCAGCCAATACGACGCTCGTGGACGTTCTTGCGTGTAGGCGGTTTCAAGTCGAGGGCGATCCAGAAGCGGATACGGTGGTGGATTCGAGTGGCGGGCTGCCGAGGGTGTTGATTCCTGATACGATGTTGGGCAAGGGCAAGGGTGGAGGACTTGGAGCGTGTCCGGAGTTGGCGGCGGCTGGTACGAGTGCGGCTGGGGTGAATGTGCCAATGGGTGGGATAGGTATGGCGGTGGCTGCTATGGCTGCTGCTGCTGGAGTGGTGGGGGTTGTGTGATCATGAGCTGTGGGCTTTGTTTAGACTCGGAGGGCGGTATAGTAGACTACATGTAGATATAGATATAGATGTCGTCGAGCTAGAGACCACCGGATAATCTTGTTGTTTTCCTTGTCTCTGGCCCGAAATCACTGGCATTGGATAAAAATTCACTCCTGGACTACAGAAAATATCGGCGAGTGCGTGGCTTAGTTGCTACAGCCATGCCATTCCATGCTGATTCGCACTTTTCACCTTGCCGCCGAGCTGCTTCGCAGCGCTCAACACCCAATGCGGGTTCCTCATCAGCTCTCGCGCCATCCATATCACATCCGCCTTGCCTTCCTCCAAGTACCCCTCCGCCAGCTCTGGGTCGGATATCAACCCTACGGCACCAACCAGCAGGCCTGTCTGTGCATTGACCGCAGCCTCCTTCAACGCCTGCGCAAGGTGTACCTGGTACCCATGCCCATTGGGAATGGCCTGCGCCGTCGACGTCCCGCCAGCACTGACCACCAACAGGTCGATGAGTGGGTCATTGGGCGGCGCCAGCTGAGCGAGCTGCGTCATCCAGATCTTGCTTTGCTCTACTCCCCATTGTAGCCACGTTCCGCCCGAGTCCGAGTTCTCGCTGCGTTCGGGCCCGGGAACCCAATCGGTCGCGCTGATGCGCAAGAACAATGGCTTGTCCGGCCATTCTTTGCGGATGCGTTGGATGATTCGGGTCGGGAAGCGGAGCCGGTTTTCGAGGGATTGTCCCCCGTACCAGTCGGTGCGGAGGTTGGAGAGCGGGGAGACGAATTGGTGCAGGAGGTATCCGTGAGCGGCTTGGATCTCGATGAAGTCGACTGGAAGGGAAGAGTCAGTTCAACGTAGGATAGGAAGCTTGGACGGACATCCGAGCTCTCTGCACCGTCGGGTGGCCGCAACGTATAGATCTTCGAGGCGCTGAAGGTCCTCTTCCGTCATCTCGCGCGGAATAGGATGAAGAGAAGAGAAGGCGATTGGGCTCGGGGCTGATACTGCGCGGAGTTATTTGACAATAAAGTCAAGTCAAAAGGGAAACAAACCTTCCTCTGCCCACCCCTCCTCCTCGTTTTTGGCTACCCATGACTTGAGGTCCCGCTCTTTCTCTCTCACCCACGGGACATACACGGATGATTTGCGTCCAGATGTCATGAGCTGAATACCGATCGGGGTTCCTTGCGCATGCGAAAAGTCGACGATACGTTGCAGGCCGGGCATGTGCTCGTCTTTCCAAATGCCCTAAAAACGGGGATAACGAAGTCGGAAAAAAAAAAAGAGGAATGGGAAATCGACCAACCAAGTCCGACGTTGTGACTCTGTTTTCTGGGGAGATGGCGGTAGCCTCGATGCAGATGGCGCCGACACCACGGGCGGCGAAACTCTGGGAGACGGGTTCGCGATGGAAGGTTACCAAGCATGAAACTCACCCCGACATGAACAAGATGCCAGTCTGTTGCAAATCCATCCCTCGAGCTGCAGGCTGGTTGAGCGCTAAGAGAGAGCATCCAGTGGGGATCGTACCTAAATTGCCCAATGGGAGGCTGGAGACCGCATCAGCCCAATCGATACACTACACGGCCAGCCGTGAACATACCAGCCAAACATGATTTTTAAACGTTACCCCCCGGATAGTCAGCGGCCTGAACAGACACGGAAGGCTATCATCTCCCTATAATGGAATCAAACATACAAACATTCAAAGTACAAGCAACTCACCAAAAAGGTCCCGATTTCGGGTTCATTCAAAGGGTAAAACTCGCGCGCCTGAGGGACAGCTTTGTTAAGACGAAGGGGAGACGGGTCGCCCATTGATAGTACCTTGCAATTTCACTGCTCGGTTGCTTAAATCTCAGGGAAAGTGCATTAGCAAGCAAAGGCTTTACAAAGCCAAAAATTTCCAGCTCCATCATTGGGGCGCCTAGATCGTGCTCGGCTGAGCAGGTTGTAGTGGATCGCGATAGGCATTGAGGTTGACGCAATTGGAGGTGGTGGTCAAAGCAAAGTTACGGTGTCACGGGGTCACGGCGAAACAGCAGTGCAAGATATCGATGTCGTTAACGATGCCGAGACGTCTCGGACCTCCAAAGGTGGCCAGTAGGCCCATAAGTATGGAACATGAAAATTGCGCAAATGATTCAGAGGATTATACAGCGGGTGAGAAAATCGCAAAGAGCTCACAAAACGCCCTGTCGCATGGAAGTTTATACAACCAAGATCCCAAGGTCCAAAAGCATGTGGAACAGACCTTCATGCCTCGCCGCAATCTACTTCTCCTTCTGCTCGACGATCCTCCGGACGTCCTCCAACCACCTGCGTACCTCCCCGCCCCAACCACCTAATCGGCGCATCCGTCGTGGCTTTTCGTGGCCAATAGCCATCGCTTTCGCTTTCTTCCTAGAGTCGATCTCCTCCGAGTCCTCGCGGACGCCTTCCACTTGCATCCGTTCTCCCAATCGCTGCCTCACAGGTCCATGCCTCGAGATACACCACCACAATATCCCTTCCTTGGCGAAGAACGCATGCCAGAATCGTTCCGGGCACCCTGGTACGTTCGGCGGGCGTAGACCAGGAAGGCCGAGGATTGTGCGCAGGAGCAGCCGCGGGAAGTATAGGATGAGTGGTGGGTCGAGCCCTGTCCGGTTGTCAGCGGTAGTACTAGTAACACGAAAGAAGAAAAGAGAAAGAACGGACAGATAATATCCGTCGCCCTACCCTTCAACAGCCCACCAATCTGACTCGTATACGCCCCATCGACGATCCAGCCTCCGTCGTCCCTCTCCGCCGCGTCCAGCCTCTCCTTTGTGGCGCGTCGAAAATCAGACGTGGAGAGGTGATTCCAGCCGGGTGTGAAGTAGATCGTGTCGAGGGAGACGAGCGGGATGTGCAGCAGAGCGGAGAGAGTACGTCCGAGGGTGGATTTGCCGGTGCCTGATGAGGTAGGTGAGCAAACTGGGGAAGGAGAAGGAGAAGGAGAAGGAAGGACCGACCGCAGTTACCGAGGAGATGGATTCGATAGTGACCTTGGGCATCACCGTAGAGGGGCGGTATTGCTGTCGATGTTGGAGAAGACATCGTTTTGAGATGCGTGAGCCAGCTCAACGGTTAAAAGCACGCAAACTCGAGTCATCGGGTGTGTTAAGAATCAGCTGTTGTTTTCCGCGAGATTGCTGGGCGAGGAGAACTCAGGTGTGTGGGTTGAGGACATTGAGGTTTGCACACAAAGTCAGACGAACGTGGGCTCAACAGCAAAATAGAAAAAGGTCGTGAATCGTCGCGAGTTGGTGGAAAGCAAGCCTGTTTGATGGCCACCTGCGACTTGCTCTCGACCACCACCATGTCAGACGCTGAAGCATACCGGGCTCGAATTCAACCGCCTCTGCATCGACCTTCGTCAGCCGTGCGCAGCTTGGGTGGCAGGATGACGACAGTCTCCCACAACTGGCAGCAGTGGGAATGCGTCGAAAAACTCTGCTTTTATTCGTCTACACCATTCCGAGCGGGAAGAACGCAGCTGTAGACGACGGTGGACACACAAGAGCCCACCTTCAACTCAAGAACCCGTCAATGGCCGCAGAACGAAGCGGACCGCCCAAGTTGCGCAAACGACGACCTTACCAACCCGCGGACAACGCCCGTGACGTGCTTTCCAATGCCCTTCTCGCGTTCATCGTCAAGCTCTAGGTCTCCGTCATGGTATATAAGACCTCAAGAAACGGTGCAAGACCAACAACCAGCAGTCCTCGACTCACCACAACAAGCCTCGAAACAACATGTCCGCATCCACTTCCCAGCTCTTCCAACCCACCCGCATTGGCGACATCGAGCTCTCCCATCGCGTCGTATTCGCCCCAGTGACGAGATATCGTGGCGACGACAACCACGCACCTCTTCCGCACGTCGCCGAGTACTACGAGCAACGCGCCAGCACTCCCGGCAGCCTTCTCGTTACGGAGGCGACCTTCATCGCGGCGCGTGCCGGAGGATACACGAACGTTCCCGGTATTTGGACTGAAGAGCATATCGCTGAGTGGAAGCAGGTCAGTATCCACCGCTTTTTTGTCTTCAAGATACTGATTATATTCCAGGTCACCGACCGCGTCCATGCAAAAGGCTCCTACATCTTCCTCCAGCTCCACGTCCTCGGACGCGCTGCAGAACCCGACGTCCTCGCCGAAGACAATCTGCCCTACGTCTCCGCCTCCAACGTCGCCCTTACCGGACGACCGAGACCTCCCCGCCCATTGACGACGGACGAGCTCAAGGAATACCTCGAGCTCTACGCTACGGCGGCCACCAATGCCGTCAACAGAGCTGGCTTCGACGGTGTCGAGAT
Organism: Mycena amicta; assembly: GCA_029282125.1. Lineage (NCBI taxonomy): Eukaryota > Fungi > Basidiomycota > Agaricomycetes > Agaricales > Mycenaceae > Mycena > Mycena amicta. The sequence goes on from JARIHP010000050.1 coordinate 396,972, forward strand.
CCATGGCGCAAACGGATATCTCCTCGACCAATTCCTACACGAAAGCAGCAATACTCGCACAGACGAGTATGGCGGTCCGTCGGTGGAGAATCGTACTCGATTCCCGCTAGAGGTGGCTGAGGCGGTGGTCAAGGCCGTCGGGCAGAAGAAGACGGGGTTCCGAGTCAGTCCCTGGGGCACATTCCAAGGTATGTTTTCCGTTTCTCGGCGCGACACGGCTCTGACATTTCCGCAGACATGTACATGGCCGACCCCAAACCGACGTACTCGCACCTCATAACGCAACTCCGCGACCGCTATCCCGAGCTCGCATACCTCCACATCGTAGAGCCTCGCGCGGACGGAGACGACACTTCCGCGAACTTCAAAGAGTCGCATTCAAATGACTTCATCCGCGATGTCTGGGGCGACCGACCACTCATTCGCGCGGGTGGATATACTCGACAGACCGCCATGGCGGCGGCGGAGCAGAAGCCGAATGAGCTGTTTGCATTTGGGCGGTATTACATTGCCAACGTGGGTCTCTTTTCCCTTCCTTTTTATCGTCAAAGCTGATGCGTCTCTGTAGCCCGATCTACCTTATCGTCTCTTGCATGACATCGCGTTGACGATCGGCACCCGAGCCTTCTACTACGCGCCAGGGAGCAGCGACCCGAAGGGCTTTACGGACTATCCGTTTGCGGCGCCGCTCGTTGCTGCTGCAGCTGTTTAGATATCCTTTCGTTCGACTCATCTAGTAATCCACTATCGCTACTACTGTACTTCTGTGGGGTTTATTTCCTTGCTATTATCCTGCTGTTTCTTCGCAATGGGCGCCATACTGAGCGAAAAAAGTCATGCCCTACATATGCAATCGACACAGATCCAGCCCTTTACTTATTCCTCGAGCCTTTGTATTCCGCGGATTCCCTGCGGAAGCCTACTCCGTTCATGGTCACACTGCCAGTGACACAGAAAGTCACATGGCATACTTACGCCGACTTGCTGTTGACCGCCATGTCGATTGGGACTTGTTCCGGTGTTGCCCAAGCCGCGGTGCTGACCAAGGGAGTGTCGCGGATTCTCCTGGCTTTATCAGCCCTTACTTGGACGCTTACCAACCCACTCCGTCTATTCTTGCAACTCCGTGTCCCGTCAAGTCTTTGCAAGCTGAAAGTTTCGTGTATAAAAGCTCAACATTCAGGAAATGAAGACGAACAAGAACAACCAAGCTCACAATGACCGCCTCCAACTCCAAGCTCTTCCAGCCCATTCGTATCGGCGACATCGAGCTCGGTCATCGCGTCGTCTTTGCACCCTCGACGAGGTACCGTGCAGATATAACCCACGTCCCGCTCCCGCACGTCGGCGAGTACTATGAGCAGCGGGCAAGCTCTGGTGGTCTCCTTATCACAGAGGGAACATTCCCCGCACTGCGTATGGGAGGGGAACCGAATGCGCCCGGTATCTGGTCGGACGAGCAAATAGCCGCGTGGAAGAAGGCTTGTCGTCTTTCATTTCTTCCAGTCTACACTGCTAACCAAGTGAACAGATCACCGAGAAAGTCCATGCGAAGGGCTCGCACATATACCTTCAACTCTGGACCCTTGGACGTGCTGGTGAACCGGAGGTCCTCGCTGCTGACAACCTGCCCTACGTTTCCGCATCGAACGTCGCCATGACGGGCAGAACCGTCGATCCCCGTCCTCTCACTGTGCCAGAGCTGAAAGAGTACCTCGAGCTCTACGCCACTGCTGCGTCCAATGCGGTGCACAAAGCGGGCTTTGACGGCGTTGAGGTTCACTCCGCCAACGGCTATCTGCTTAACCAGTTCCTACACGACGAGAGCAACACCCGCACAGACGAGTATGGGGGCCCATCGGTGGAGAACCGGGCACGCTTTCCGCTAGAGGTCGTTGATGCCGTCGTCAAAGCCGTCGGACAGAGCAAGACTAGCGTCCGATTTAGCCCATGGGGTACCTACCAGGGTAAGTTTTTCGTTCTCTATTCCCTCCCTAGTCGCTCACTCTCGGTTCCAGACATGTACATGGAGGACCCTCGCCCGACATACTCCTACGTAGTGACCCAGCTACGCGACCGTTTCCCGGACCTTGCCTACCTACACGTCGTCGAGCCTTGTGCAGACGGTGCCCAGACCGTCGAGAATATCAGAGCGGGTGCCTCTAACGACTTCATCCGACAAATCTGGGGTGCTCGTCCGTTCATCAGTGCGGGCGGGTACACGCGCCAGACTGCGCTCGCTGTTGTCGAGGAGAAGGGCGACATTGTAGCGTTCTCCAGAGGATTCATCGCGAATGTACGTCTCTTCCGCTTTACTTGAAGGAAGAAAAGACACTGACTCGTTTCAAAGCCTGACTTGCCGTATCGTCTCCTCAACGACATCAAGCTCACGGTGGGGGATCGTTCTTACTACTATGTGTTGGGCAGCACGGACCCGAAGGGCTACACGGACTATCCATTTGCCGAGCGTCTCAATGTGCGGACTGAGGTCGCAGTCGTCGCATGATATCAGTTAGAAACTTTTAACGCATTGTCTTACTTTTGTATATTCTCCTAGGCACTGGCACGTATGCATAGATGGCTCGAATAGACATTCCAATGTTTCTTGAACAGTTTTGGAGAACGTCGGGAGGAAGCGAGTCAGAGTGTGACGCGGCCAGCTTTCGACCACCATGTCAGACGCTCGAGCCTACCGGGCTCGAATTCAACCACCTCTGCGTAGACCTTCGTCAGCCGTGCGCAGCTTGGGTGGCAATGGATGCAGGATGACGACAGTCTCCCACAACTGGCAGCAGTGGGAATGCGGCGAGAAACTCTGCTTTTATTCGTCTACACCATTTCGAGCTGGGAAGAACGCGGCTGTAGACGACGGTGGACACACAAGAGCCCATCTTCAACTCAAGAACCCGTCAATGGCCGCAGAACGAAGCGGAAAGCCCAAGTCGCGCAAAAGCCGATCTTACCAACCCGCCAACGCCCGTGACGTGCTTTCCAATGCCCTTCTCGCGTTCGTCCTAAAGCTCTAGCGGTCCGTCATGGTATATAAGACCTCAAGAAACGGTGCAAGACCATCAACCAGCAGTCCTCGACTTGCCACAACAAGCTTCGAAACATCATGTCCGCATCCACTTCTCAGCTCTTCCAACCCATCCGCATTGGCGACATCAAGCTCTCCCATCGCGTCGTATTCGCACCAGTGACACGATACCGTGGCGACGACAAGCACGCACCTCTTCCACATGTCGCCGAGTACTACGAGCAACGCGGGAGCACTCCCGGCAGCCTTCTCGTTACGGAGGCGACATTTATCGCGGCGCGTGCAGGAGGGTACAAGAACGTTCCCGGTATTTGGACTGAAGAGCATATCGCTGAGTGGAAGCAGGTCAGTTCGTCCGCTTCATAGTTTTCAAGATATTGACTCTATTCCAGGTCACCGACCGAGTCCATGCAAAAGGCTCCTACATCTTCCTCCAACTCCATGTCCTCGGACGCGCCGCAGTACCCGACGTCCTCGCTGAAGACAATCTACCCTACGTCTCTGCCTCCAACGTACCCCTTACCGGACGACCAATACCTCCCCGCCCATTGACGACGGATGAGCTCAAGGAATACCTTGAGCTCTACGCTACGGCGGCCACCAATGCCGTCAACAAAGCTGGCTTCGACGGTGTTGAGATCCATGGCGCGAACGGATACCTCCTCGACCAATTTCTACACGAAAGCAGCAACACTCGCACAGACGAGTATGGCGGTCTGTCGGTGGAGAATCGTACTCGATTTCCGCTAGAGGTGGCTGAAGCGGTGGTCAAGGCCGTCGGGCAGAAGAAGACGGGATTCCGAGTTAGTCCGTGGGGCACATTCCAAGGTATGTTTTCCGTTTCTTGGCACGAAACGGGTCTGACATTTCCGCAGACATGTACATGGCCGACCCCAAACCCACCTACTCGTACCTCATAACGCAGCTCCGCGACCGCTATCCCGAGCTCGCATACCTACACATCGTAGAGCCTCGCGCCGACGGGGACGACACTTCCGCGAACTTCAAAGAGTGGCATTCAAATGACTTCATCCGGGATATCTGGGGCGATCGACCTCTCATCCGCGCCGGTGGATACACTCGACAGATCGCCATGGCCGCCGCTGAGCAGAAGTCAAATGAGCTCTTTGCGTTCGGGCGGTATTACATTGCCAACGTGGGTCTTTTCCATCCCTCCTTATCCTCGAAGCTGATCTGTCTATGTAGCCCGATCTACCTTACCGACTGATACACGACCTCGCGTTGACTGTCGGCACCCGAGCTTTCTACTACGCGCCAGGGAGCAGCGACCCGAAGGGCTTTACGGACTATCCGTTTGCCGCGCCGCTTGTAGCAGCCGTTTAGGTATCCTCTCGTTGGCGCGGATGCTTCAGTAATCTACTGTATCTTCTCTGTACTACGATAGCTCTGTGGGTTTATTGCCTTGCTAATTCATGCCGTCCTGGCTCATTCCCCTCTTGCTCAATTATCGCATACGACCCAGTCAATAAATACGGCGATGAAATTACAAGTCCGCGTCGTCGGGCTCGCGCCTCACGACACAGGTAGTTACAGAAAAAGTCATAGAGAAAACAGGAAACCTATTCGCGTCGTACACTTCCAACATATCGTATCTCTGTAAAGTAGTACATGGCCAAATAGGTAACGGTGAAGGGTGTAAGCTGTTTAAGAGCGCTCGCCACGGAGACGACGGGCGAGGGCGAGGTCCTTGGGCTGGATGGTGACGCGCTTGGCGTGGATCGCGGCGAGATTGGTGTCCTCGAACAGGGAGACGAGGTACTAGACACACACATCAACACGACGACGGCAAAGCACAGACAAAACACTCACCGCCTCAGCAGCCTCCTGAAGGGCCATGACTGCGCTCGACTGGAAACGCAGGTCGGTCTTGAAGTCCTGTGCGATCTCACGGACGAGACGCTGGAACGGGAGCTTGCGGATAAGCAGCTCGGTCGACTTCTGGTAGCGACGGATTTCACGGAGCGCGACCGTTCCAGGCCGGAAACGATGGGGCTTCTTGACACCTCCAGTCGGGCCCTAAATGAGTCAAAGTCACAATCAGTCACACGGCGGCGTGGCTGTGTCCCGACGCCGACGACCGACGGGGGCGGCGACGGCGAGTGATGGGACAGCGATGGGAACGGAGAGAGGTGGGCTTACGGGTGCGGTCTTGCGGGCGGCCTTGGTTGCGAGTTGCTTGCGGGGGGCTTTGCCTTGAGAAGAGGGAAAAGGAGTCAGACAAGGTGGCACGGTGACGACGACGACGATGGCGGACCTCCGGTGGACTTGCGGGCGGTTTGCTGAAGTCAGAGGGTCAGTAGGAGGCCTGTGTGGTTGCTGGAAGGCAGTACGGACCTTGGTGCGGGCCATTTGGTTCTTCTTGCTGGCGGGGTTGTGGTGGGGAGAGAGAGAAAAGCGATGGAATGAAGAGTGGGCAGACCCCCAAAAGACGACGAATCTTTGCACGTGATGACGCACAAGCCAAGTGGAAACGTCGATTTGGCACAGGAAGATTGCCCGCCAATGATCCCTTTCTCTCCACAGTTGAAAGCCCTTTCTCCTCCAAGAAACCATCGGAAAAGGTGCTTTCGAGGTCCCTCTGTCGTCTGGTGCGTCTTCAAGCGGCTTGTACGAGCAGGAAACTCTCTTCATTACTCGTTTTGCCGATTGATGCCGAAGCACAGCCACCTGTATCTTCCGCTTGTTCGCTTCAGACACTGGACGTTGCGCTCCTCGACGTCGTTCTGCTGACCGGCAACATTGGCCACCACCCGTCGCTATCGAGCCCCTCCCGACGACTCGGAGCAGCAATCAGACTTGTCAGACTTGCATTTCGCCACATACAACGTGTCTACTCGCACCGCTTGTTCGGAATCGCGCGTTGCGTGCCCTTGCAGACCTTTCACTCACGCTACGACGAGGACCAGGAAGAACGACGACGCTTCCCCGAAAAGGAAACATCCCATCAAAGCTGTTTTTGGCCGACCTCCGACTTCGGTCAGTCTACTTTTACAGTACCCAGCTCTCATTGGACCTGCAAATACTCGCCGCAGATGGTGATGGTCTCGCCGCGAAGGGAAGAATTCGACTGCACTGCCATTGGCGGCAGCTACGATGGCGAATTCGAATGTCAACCATCGCGCAACAAATTTCAGCCGCACGTCGCCGCCTATTCGCGCAACTAGCCGTGAGGCTGAGTGAATGTTTGCGTAACAACTGCCACGGGCATTCCGCTGCTGGACGTTCCCTCCGCTGTGTCGTTTTTGATATCTTCCGAAGAGAAGCAGACTTCTGACTCGGACTCGGAGGGCGGTTCAACGCAAACAGCGAGAAATGCGATTATTGAAGCGTATCACTGCCAAGACTGGTCGAATTTTGCTTCACTGCTTCACTGCTTGTTCCCCGACTCTCAAGACTCGGAATCAAGAACCAAGAATCACTTCCTCAGGCTCTGCGTCTGGCCCCGGAACCGGAAACAGTCAAACATCTGAAGGACTCGGACCCGGAAACTTGACTTGACTTGACGATAATCTTCATACTCGAGTATCCCAGTCGACGTCGGCCTTGTCCATATTCTCTACTCTCAATGTCCGAGTCAACCATACGCGTACTAGTAATCCAAGCCGAAAAACAAGAAATACGCGTAGGAACTCAACTGACTTGACTCCTTGCACGGGCATTACATGTATGTTTCTGTGCTTTTATTTCACGTTCGCACACTTGAACAGGACGGGCGAGTTTAACTCTGCTACGGGTCCTTCTAAGTTCTACCCGGGCCCGACAGAGATTTATGATGGCACTGGGGTGAATCGGATTTCGATACTAGCGGTTCCCGCTATCTATTCAAGTAGACGATTCTGCCAGTGATAAATGCAAACTTGCGAGGCGACGGAGGCAGGCTCGGAAAGCCAATGTGAGTGAATGGGAGTAAGTAGGATCACGGGGACTATTTTTTTTTCACGACCTTGGAATTATTCTCTATTCTTATCTGAATCGGTCCTGCAGCTGCTTCCGTGTCCGTGTCCGAAGCCGAGTCGGAGTCGACGAAGAAAACGTCAAATCACGTCTACGGTCGACGGACGCGTCGTCGCCTCGCGTCCCATGACTCCCATCCCAAATCCTCATTTCAACGCGAGACCCACCACTACTCATCCACACAGGGGTCAGAAGCCAGAAAGAACAAGGAACTGCGAGGTGACTGATAATGATTAATGATTTTTGAAAGGAATAGAACACTGATCTTCCCCGGAGACGCGCATCTGCCAGCCGGGGATCTGAGTCCCCCCCTGTCAATCTACTTATGGGCCACGCGCCCACCACACGATTGTCCACGCGCTGATCTGCAAGTTTGCGAGAAAAATCTAACGTACTTAGATCTGGATTTTTTTTTTGAGCTGAGGTTCTTCGAATTCATGCGAACGCGCAAGGACATGCACGGAACGAGTCATTTGTTAGAGCTTTTTGCGGTATATACAACGCCGTTCTCGTTTTACAATGGAATTGGATACACATTTAAGGGAGCTGGTACGAGTATACGTATACGAGGGAGGGAGCGTGAATGCGTGCGTTAAAGTCACGGAAATAGACGAAACAAGATCTCTAGGTAAGATGAAGTAAGTAGGTAGGGGAATTAATTGAAAAGCAATCGGGAGTAGTCCGGAGTCTGGTGACTCTACAAGGGGGGGCAAGGCAAGGTCCAAAACGCGGATGGAAACAAAACACAAACAAACGAGGGGAAGGGAAGGAAGGGGTCTTGGGATACAATTATTTGTCCGAATTCGAAACGAGAAACATGGTCCGGTTTGCAGCAATTTGCAAAAGAGCAAAGGAGTAACGAAACGAGCGTGGAGGGGGGGAAATTAGCCTAGGTATACAATGCGACGGGGCAGGGAACGAATGGCGAGTTGGACGAGCGAGACGGACGAGGGGTATCGAGCGGGGAATGGTTTATCATCGCGAGTTTTGTCTTGAGCTCTGAGGCTGCGAGTTGGGACGCGACCCCGGCTGATTTTGGGAAGTGGGAGTACTACTCGATGGACTAGCAAGACCAACACCGGTGTCGAGCGGAGGCAGCAGGGACAGTGGTGGTGGTGGACCGTGACGCGAGAGGTGGTTGCGGTCGTATTCGTACGAGGTGTTGCTGTATTCAGACGGGGCGTAGGCCCAGCGGTGTTGGTGCTGGTCCTCGTGGTACATCGTATGCGCGGGGTGGTGAGGATGATGCGAATGTGGACCAGGGAGTGAATGCGACGGGACCATCGGAACGGGGACAGCCATGGGGATAGACATCGCCATGGGCATCGACATGCGCCTCATGTCGTGCGCATGCTCGCGATGATACAAGACCTCTGGCGGGCCATGGGGATGCATTGCCGCGGGGATCGCTATCGATAGTGGATGGGGCCGTCGACGCGAGTGAGCGTACCCGTCGGGGTGGACAAGCGTCGGCTCGACGGACATCGTGTCGAGATTGACCTCCGGGGGCTGATGGTGTGGGTGGGCCTCGGGCTGCGACGTCGGACGAGGCATATAATGGCGTCCATGACCGTGACCATGAAACATAACCGGCGGGGTGTCGAACGGCGGCGCAGAACGCGGTGGGTAGTGCTCGTCGTAATGCTGCGGATGGCCAGGCGGCGGCATGTTGTACGCAAACTGCGGATGGTGCCGTTGTTGAGGTGGAGGCAACGGCAGCGGCTGAGCCTGAGCCTGAGCCTGAGCGTGTTGTTGTTGCTCCATATCCTCGGGAGAATGCGAATACTGCACATCCCGTTCCCTTTCCCGTTCCCCATCGCCAGAGTCCTCCTCCATCCCATCCTGCCAATACATCTCGTCCATCTCAGGCTCTGCACCAGAAAGCAGCAGCTCAAACGTCTCGCCGCGAACCGGGGTCGGAATCGGCGCGATGCCCCCCGCGCGTTCGCGCCATTCGTTCACCTCCCGCCGCAGGGACTCGCATTCGTCGGTGAGGACACGCAGCTGTTGGGTGGCCAGCGCGCGGTGTCGATGGGACGCGTTTACGTGCGCGATGGACGTGTTGACGATGCTCGACTTGGACGGGCGGCGGATTGTACCGAGCGAGGGCAGCATACCAGCCAAGTCCTAGCAATCCAACATTCAGTAACCAAAAAAAAAAACTCGGGGCCCGATAGCAAGGTAAGGCTCACCAAAAACCTCGCATTAAGCGTCTCCCTGCGATGTCTCTCTACCGCATTATGTGAGGCACGGCGTTCCGCACTGTTTCGCGTCCGGGGCTTGGGCGAGCGCGGGCGACCCGACGCCGTGTGGAAACTGATGGTCGACATTGTGCCGCCGACGTCGCCAGGGCTAACCGACATCTGCGAGACGATGATTTGCGAGTCCTGCGGCTCCTCCTTGGTTTTTGGCTTGCTCGCCGTCGTCGTCGTTTTCGTCGTCGTCTTGCTCGGCTGTTCGCCCTGCTCCGCGAGCCGCTTATCGTCGCGGGGAGTAGTCATTTGGTGGGGGGCGTAATGGGGGCGTTAAGAGCTAGCGGCTCGTTAGCAGTCCCACAGAGACAGACGGCAAGTGCTGGGGACTCACCTCAGTGGAAAGACATTAGTGGGGGTGTGGGGGAGGGTTGGGTGCGAAGGGACGTATGAATTAAAACTTGCTAAAGAAGGATCTGCACTGGCAGACAGTCCTCGGGAAACCGCAGTCCGACCCCATCAAACCGCGTAGATCTCCACGTTTGGGAGCATCCAGGTACATCCGCAATCACGCGCGAGGTTAATGTAGAGTTGCCGAGGAGGCATGCACATCCTTGTGCGATGTTCGGGAGGTGCAACTGGCACGGAAGCCCTTGCAATTGAGGTGTATTCTGGGAGGACTCGGAACTGCTGTGCGCGGCGAGTTGAGCGAGTAATTATAAGCCGGAGATGAGGGCAACTCACGAGTGATATTGAATTCCAATTAGCTGAAACAAGTGGCGGGCCCGGGTGGTGTCGACCTCGTCTCACCCCCGGCCTGGGGTTCGCCAACGAGTCTACTCAGAGCTCAGGTTCAAGGCTTCAGGCAGTCCTTTGTTGTACTACGCCCCGCCCCACGATAACGAACTGTCCAGACTCCAAAGGGTAATTCCCGACGGAGACGGGCAACAAAAAACCAAGCCCGCTAGCGCTGCCCAGTATATTAATATGTGGCAGGAATCAGACGGACACACACCTTACGCATGGAAGTGCACATGTTTCCCGCGTCCTGGGACTCCTGGCCGCCGCTCCGTCGGCGCCCACTGCCGCCCAGCGACGAAGTGGCTGGAGCGGTGTATCGGGCTGGCCAGGATCTAGCCAGGTACAGTGCACGACCCTGAAAGTCTCCATCGTCGATGGTCGTCAAGTCCGAAATTGGAAGGAAGGAAACTCGGATGATGCGGATGAGTCCGGATCATCGATGTGATGATCTTGACACGTGATATGTGACAACTGGCATTCTGCCATCTTCGAACACACTCGCCAGTCTTTTCGATACATAACCCGGTGTGGCTCTCGTGAATAGACGCCTGTTTGGAGAGCGGTACAGTAAGTACCGGCCGGGGGAGAGGTCTCTCCGCGACATAGCTTTTTGGTTAGACACAGCCCGACTGCCTCTGCATCTTGCTTCCGGCCCATGGCCACTCGTCATGAAAATTCAAGTTGCAACACTGGCTCGGTGGATGGATAACGAAGACTCGGAGTAGGATGGCATGGGGACGAGGATGCATAATAGGTACGTCCGAGTCTTTCCAAGTGGTCGATACGGGCGGATGGATTGGATTTCGTTTCCGTGGAACAATAATGCGAATCGGTGAGTTGGGTTCATTCGACATTCGTCTTCCCGAGCTAGCACTCAATTGCAAACGCTGGATCACCCATGGCCAGCGTACTACGCCGAAATGAAATGAATCAGGCTTTAGTTCCAAGGGTTCGTGATCAACTACATATCTCTCTCCATGCATTCATCGTGCATCGTTCGTCCACACCACACAGCTCGGGTCTATGTACTCTTGCAAGCATCCCTCCTGGAAACTCAACCCCCCACTGCAGACAGAGAGCAGTACCCGGAGGAGAGGTCGCCCCGCGATTAATTTCAGAGCATAGCTTTTGGTTGGACACAGCCCTGAGGCTCGCTTCATGAAAATAATTGCAACTTGGGGGTGAATGGATAACGAGGCGGAGGATGATAACTTATGGGGACTCGGATGTCGGTAAGTATTTGCAAGATGGTGCAACGAGTCCCAGTCTTACATACGGACGGGGATGATTGGACGCATCGGTGCGTTGGATTTTAATTCATTCGGCGTCTTGCATCTTGCCAGTGGCGAAGCACGAACTCAGGCTTGCACTCAAAATCATGATCAACCCAGTGGGCTAGCGTAAGTACCACCGAAAATGAATCTTGGGCTAATAATTCAAAGGTTCCGAGTCCATCACACAACTACATAACTCACCATGCATCGTTCATCGTTCATCGTTCATACCACACAGCCCGGGCCTGAGCGCTGAGCCTAATACTCACTCCCGGATTCAAGCGTCCTTCTGAATCTGGAAACTCAAACGTGTTGTTGCTTCAACCACCGCTTGCTATCACTGCCAGCCAATACAATCATATCAAAGACGCCGTTGGATCTATAGCTATAGGTCGGTCTCTCTACCTGCCCGACGTGTACTGCGACACAGCTGTAGGCTTCGAACTTCGGACTTCGGATTCGGAACAAACTAATGCATGCGCCATCCAACATTCATACGGCACCCAGGTTTAGCTTGAACGATGGATGATAACTGCCAAAGTCAAAGATACCTCGACAACACCTTGTCTGAATCTTGTCTTCGATAATCATTACAAACGCGTCAAGCTCAACCCAATCGGCGTCGCCCATGCCAGTGCGCATTGACAGCCTACGTGGAAAGTCGATCGCGAGACTCGCAGTACATCTGGCACCGTTCCCTGTTCCGTTCAGCTCGCCACCAGTGTATCTCCCTGAAACTCTAGATCTACACTGGCACAAAAGTTGTTTTTGTTTCTCCGAGTCGATTCTCGAATTCGTTCGAGGCTAGGTCGAAACAACGACGCAATTAAGCTAGCCATCAAAGGCGGTGTTCAATAATCTCAACTCGCCTCGCCTCCTCGCCCTGCTCGGCGCCCCGCAATGCAATGCAGTGAACAAGGAAAGTGTACCGAGTACCGGTGCCCGCGGGATGCGATCTGCAGCTACTTGTAAGCACCGATGGCGATGGCTACTAGTACCCGAACTTGAAGGACCAAGAACCGAGTACGCCGGGTGCTTGTTCCGAGGAAGGAAGTCGCTATCGTCGGCGGCTGATGTAGCCAATCAGGGCGTGGGGTAACATCCACCAACCAACTCCACCGCCGGGCCCGACGTACGTCGAATGTAGAATGTCGGATGTCGCTGTCAGCGTGCATGTACCAGCAAATCCACACGGCGCACAGCCCGACGCGTATGTACACTTCAGCGAGGGGGCGGGAAGCGGGAAACGTTCCCGGTTACGACGACGACGCGCATCAAAATGATGGCGGGGGGGTGCGGGGGTCGCGTCGCCGTGCGTGCGTGTGCGTGTGTGTGCGTGGGGCGCTGTTCGCCATCGCTGGCAGTGTTTGTGAGAGGTTCGGTTCGGAAATCGGAGTGGAGTCGGAGTCGGGGCTTGCTACAAGCGACCAACTCCTCGATGAAGTCCATGCAGGAACATGATTGTTTGTGGGTCCGCCGCCTCACTCGGAGCCCTCTGACATGATTAACGCTCAGGCAATACAGCGGAGGGAAGGAGCCTCGGGAACACCGAGCTGTGTCTAAAGCTAAATGGCCGTCTTTGACAGGGTTCTCTGTAGAGTTTCCGGATCGCCTTTCACGGCGATCAAGGAGGAAGATCAAGACCGACGACACTGCAAATGTGATGTGATGCGAGCAAGGAAGCGGCGGCGGTGTGGGCGGGCGGTGCGAGGCGCGTTGAATGACGTAGTGCCATTTGATCGGTGAGCGATTCCGGTGGGTTTTTGCAGAGGAAACTGACTGAAAAATATCACAAAATACGAGGGTCATGCTGCTCTGTATGGCTCCCCAGTGTACACCTGGTTTCTGCACAGAAATCGCAGGCAGATCTCACAAGTGACGTGACAAGAAGCGTCGGCACCTTGAATAGGCACAGCATGCGCCCTTGGGGGCAGTGCACAGCCCGCCACCGCCTTTCAACAGCTATAAAGAACTGCGGACTCATTCCGACAGAATTATCCACACTTCTAGTCATCCCACATCCTTCTAGAAGATCCCCTCCTCTCCCGAGTCCCGAAAGCCGAAACACGATCGACCTTTAAACGCCCTTATGTCGAACAGCAATATGTACGGCTATTCCCAGCAGCTCGACGCGTACGCGATGGAGTCGAACAACGCCTACTACAACCCCAACCAGGGGCACTATGCCCACAGCTCCGCGGGGAGCTCGCCGTCGTCGCCCTCCCATCCGCTCGTCGCCATGCCCGGCGTCGGCCCGACACGCACCCACACCTCGATTGCGATGCGCAAGCGTCCCGGGTCCAGCGCTGCCGGAGGATACGGCCACGAGAACCTCGACGGGCCGACTGCGCCGCGGACCTACTCGACGCCGTCGCTCACCTCGCGCAAGGACGTCCCCGCGTTCTTCGCGGCCCGGCGGCCGGCATCGCACCCGTCTGACGAAGAGGAGGACGAGCTCACCGAGGAGCCGCCGGCCGCCAACGCGACCGACCAGGAGAAGATCGAGTACAAGCGTCGGCAGAACACCCTCGCGGCACGGCGCTCCCGGAAGCGCAAGATGATGCACCAGCAGGCCCTCGAGGAGGCCGTCGAGCGCTTGACGAGGGAGAAGGAGATCTGGCGCACCCGCGCACTCATGCTCTCCAACCTCCTCCGCAGCCATGGAATCACTTGCCCCGAGTTCCTCGAGTAATCAACCAACCCGACCCGACCCCCGCTATTAATCTATAGTCCACGGATAACCTCAGCTGTTATTTCGTCCTATACACGCGTGCGGACGTCCGACATGTACGTTTCTCTTCTTCTTGCTCTCGACTCGATCCTGATATCGGCGCAGACTCGACAATCGATATGTTAAAGCTGAGACGTACTGGCATGGAGGCCGCTGGAATCAACGCGGCCCTGTAATACGACGACCTCCTCGAGCTCGCACAAGCCAGCACACCGAGGAGGATATTACATAGATACATGGACTCCTTGTGCGCCAGCGCACTCGGGGTTTTTTTTCTTCTCTCTATTCGCTCTGCTATATCATCTCTTTCGAATTCTGTAGCCACATCCCTCATGACCATCTGTACACTTTCTACGCATTGTTACATCTTACTTTTGGACTTACGCGTATGGACATTGAATGCAAGCGCTTTCTTACAACGTTAGACTAGCAAAGCTCTGTCCACTCGCCGCCTCCGAACTGGGTCAGTGCAACGCGGGGAAGGGCAGTGCTGCAGACGACATCCGAATCGCCGCCGCCGCCGCCGCCGTTCGGATCCGCGCTTCAAGTTGTATGTACGCGTGGAGCCTGCATACAGACAGACTAAATTCGTGGTCAAGTTGACTCACCAGCACTCGGGTTGATTCCAAACTTCGAGCAAGCTGCCAGTGTTTGAACGTTACTGTAAGTGCTGCCGGAAGGTACTTGCACGTTTGAAAAATCTTTTTTTTTTTTTTCACTCGGATACAGTAATAGACGCTTACGGCGACAGATCGTTGTTAGTTCGTGAATTCCGAGAATCGGGAATCGGGAATCGGCGCGGCGAAAAATCGAGATAGCACTGGCACGACACGCACAGCCATTCTATTCCGCCGCGGTTCAACGTTAACATTGACGTCAACGGAGCATGGTGGAGCTGTGCAACCTTTGAAAGAAATAAGTTATGTAACGTCGGGGGCAGTGTGCGGTGGTGCGGTGCGGTGTGGATCCCGAGAGCAGTGTCGGACGGTGTGGGTCCAACGATCAAGCTTCAACTTGCTGCCAATGGTTGCGAGAACTCGAAGCGTTGAGAACTTGAGGTGCCAGTTGGACAACGCCCGCGAAGAGCACTAGTCGAAGCGCGAGGATAGCTTGCTGTAGGCGAGGGTACCGTTCTTTCCAGCGACTTTGCCAGTTGAAACGGATAGAAAAAGACTGGGACGTGGTTTGTCAAGTCTGCACGAAACCACAGAGACGACGCGATGACCGTGTCGGAAAAAATATTGATCCCTTATAAGGCATTTGCCTTGCCGATGACTTGAAGAATGCTAAGTGACCGTCTTATAAGGCCCTTATAAGGTCCTCAGAAGGCCTTGAAAGGGAGGGAGTCCCTTCCCCAGAAGTAGTTTGCAGTAATAAAAGGCGTCGCAGGAATAAAGATACTTTATAAGGCCTTATCTGGAAAAAAAACTTTTTCCGACACGAGTTCGATGCTATACAGACTGAGATGGGCTGGAACTTGAAGAACTTGGAGTAAGAGCCGGCGGCGGAGTCGGTCATTATGAGCTTGCTTGCATCTTGAGCGAAACTTGCGGCTTGCAAAGACTTCAAGGAGGCAGGACACGGAGTTGCGAGAATAGCCTGAGCGATCCGCAGGCCAGCACCGCAGACCGGGTCGGGCTCCAGGAATCGACATGGCGGTCAAGTCTAAGCAATCAGCGTTGGCGTGCCAGTCACTCGGACAAGGATTTGCTCAGGCTGTGACCCGGCCCGGGCGGCTCACTTGTGAAAAAGAATGCAAACAGTCGTTTGCGGAATATTCCGCGAGGTAAGTTAGCAGAATTGGAGGGTGTATCTTCGTCAATTTCATACACGAGAAGATGGATGAGCCATAGCATGAATTAAAGCAAGGCAATAAGCCTCCACAGAAGTATCGTACTAGAAGAGAAATATAGTAGATTACTAGATTGTCCGCGCCAACGAGAGGATACCTAAACGGCTGCTACAAGCGGCGCGGCAAACGGATAGTCTGTAAAGCCCTTCGGGTCGCTGCTGCCCGGTGCATAGTAGAAGGCTCGGGTGCCGACAGTCAACGCGAGGTCGTGTATCAGTCGGTAAGGTAGATCGGGCTATAGAAGACAGATCAGCTTTGAGAATAAAGGGGATGGAAACTTGAAAGACCCACGTTGGCAATGTAATACCTTCCAAACGCAAACAGCTCATTCGGCTTTTGCTCAGCAGCGGCCATAGCGGTCTGTCGAGTATATCCACCCGCGCGGATGAGAGGTCGGTCCCCCCAGATATCCCGGATGAAGTCATTTGAATGCCACTCTTTGAAGTTTTCAGAACTGTCGTCCCCGTCCGCGCGAGGCTCTACGATGTGTAGGTAGGCGAGCTCGGGAAAGCGGTCGCGGAGTTGCGTTATGAGGTACGAGTAGGTGGGCTTGGGGTCGGCCATGTACATGTCTGCGGAAATGTCAGAGCTGTTCCGCGCCAAGAAACGGAAAACATACCTTGGAATGTGCCCCACGGACTAACGCGGAATCCCGTCTTCTTCTGCCCGACAGCCTTGACCACCGCTTCAGCCACCTCTAGCGGGAATCGAGTACGGTTCTCCACCGACGGACCGCCATACTCGTCCGTTCGGGTGTTGCTGCTCTCGTGCAAGAACTGGTCCAAGAGATATCCGTTTGCACCATGGATCTCGACTCCATCGAAGCCAGCTCTGTTGACAGCATTGGTGGCAGCGGTAGCGTAGAGCTCGAGGTATTCTTTGAGCTCGTCCTTTGTCAATGGGCGAGGAGGTCTTGGTCGTCCTGTCAGGGCGACGTTGGCGGCGGAGACGTAGGGAAGGTTGTCTTCAGCGAGAACGTCGGGTTCTGCAGCGCGTCCGAGGACGTGGAGCTGGAGGAAGATGTAGGAGCCTTTTGCGTGGACTCGGTCGGTGACCTGGATATAATCAGCATCTTGAAAACGAAGAAGCGGCGGATAATGACCTGCTTCCACTCAGCGATATGCTCTTCAGACCAAATACCAGGGACGTTCTTGTACCCTCCTGCACGCGCCGCGATAAATGTCGCCTCCGTAACGAGAAGGCTGCCGGGTGTGCTGGCGCGTTGCTCGTAGTACTCGGCGACGTGGGGAAGAGGTGCGTGCTTGTCGTCACCACGATATCTCGTCACTGGCGCGAATACAACGCGATGGGAGAGCTCGATGTCGCCAATGCGGGTGGGTTGGAAGAGCTGGGAAGTGGATGCGGACATGATGTTTCGAGGCTTGTTGTGGCAAGTCGAGGATTGCTGGTTGTTGGTCTTGCACCGTTTCTTGAGGTCTTATATACCATGACGGACCGCTAGAGCTTTAGGACGAACGCGAGAAGGGCATTGGAAAGCACGTCACGGGCGTTGTCGGCGGGTTGGTAAGATCGTCTTTTGCACGACTTGAACTTTCCGCTTCGTTCTGCGGCCATTGACGGGTTCTTGAGTTGGAGATAGGCTTTTTGGTGACCACCGTCGTCCATGGCTGCGCTGTCCAAGCCCGGAGTGGTGTAGACGAATAAAAGCAGAGTTTTTCGACGCATTCCCACTGCTGCCAGTTGTGAGAGACTGGCGTCATTCTACGTCCATTGCCACCCAAGCTGCGCACGGCTGACGAAGGTCTACGCAGAGGCGGTTGAATTCGAACCCGGTAGGCTCGAGCGTCGAACATGGTGGTCGAAAGCTGGCCGCGTCACACTCTGACTCGCTTCCTCCCGACGTTCTCCAAAACTGTTCAAGAAACAATGAAGTGTCTATTTCAGCTATCTATGCATACGCGCCAGTGCGTACGAGAATATACAGAAGGAAGACGTTAAAAGTTTCCCGATGATATCAAGCGACGACCGCGACCTGGGTCTGCACATTGAGACGTTCCGCAAAGGGATAGTCAGTGTAGCCCTTCGGGTCCGTGCTTCCAAACACATAGTAGTAGGCACGATCCCCAACCGTGAGCTTGATATCGTTGAGGAGGCGGTATGGCAAGTCAGGCTATAAAACGAATCAGTCTCTGTTCTTCCTTCAAGTATAGCGCAAGGACCTACATTGGCGATGAATCCTCTGGAGAACGCTACAATGTCGCCCTTCTCCTCGGCAACAGCGAGCGCAGTCTCGCGCGTGTATCCGCCCGCGCTGATGAACGGACGAGCACCCCAGATTTGTCGGATGAAGTCGTTCGAGGCACCCGCTCTGATATTCTCGACGGTCTGGGCGCCGTCTGCACGAGGCTCGACGACGTGTAGGTAGGCGAGGTCTGGGAAACGGTCGCGTAGCTGCGTCACTACGTAGGAGTATGTTGGGCGAGGATCTTCCATGTACATGTCTGGAACCGAGATTGAGCGACTAGGGAGGGAATAGAGAGAGAAGCTCACCCAGGTAGGTACCCCACGGGCTGAATCGGACGCCAGTCTTGCTCTGTCCGACGGCTTTGACGACGGCGTCAACGACCTCTAGCGGAAAGCGTGCCCGGTTCTCTACGGACGGACCCCCGTACTCGTCTGTGCGGGTGTTGCTCCCATCGTGTAGGAACTGGTTCAGCAGATAGCCGTTGGCGGAGTGAACCTCCACGCCGTCGAAGCCCGCTTTGTGTACCGCATTAGACGCAGCAGTGGCATAGAGCTCGAGGTATTCTTTCAGCTCTGGCACAGTGAGAGGACGGGGATCGACGGTTCTGCCCGTCATGGCGACGTTCGATGCGGAAACGTAGGGCAGGTTGTCAGCAGCAAGGATCCCCGGTTCGCCAGCGCGTCCAAGGTTCCAGAGCTGGAGGTATATGTGCGAGCCCTTCGCATGGACTTTCTCGGTGATCTGTTCACTTGGTTAGCAGTGTAGACTGGAAGAAATGAAAGACGACAAGCCTTCTTCCACGCGGCTATTTGCTCGTCCGACCAGATACCGGGCGCATTGGGTTCCCCTCCCATACGCAGTGCCGGGAGTGTTGCTTCTGTGATAAGGAGACCACCAGAGCTTGCTCGCTGCTCATAGTACTCGCCAACGTGCGGGAGTGGGACGTGCTTTGTATCTGCACGGTACCTCGTCGAGGGTGCAAAGACGACGCGATGACCGAGCTCGATGTCGCCGATACGAATGGGCTGAAAGAGCTTGGAGTCGGAGGCGGTCATTGTGAGCTTGGTTGTTCTTGTTCGTCTTCATTGCGTGCATGTTGAGCTTTTATACACGAAACTCGCCGCTTGCAAAGACTTGACGGGACTCACACGGAGTTGCAAGAATAGACAGACTTGGTAAGCCTCTACTAAGGTTGACAAAGCCAGGAGAATCCGCGACGATCCTCTGGTCAGCTTTGCAGCTTGGGAAAGACCGGGTCCAGCCCAGCGTTCCGGAATTGAATTGACATGGCGGTCAAGAGCAAGCTCGGCGTGTGCCATGTGACTTTCTGTCACGGTGACCACGGACTTGTGCTGAACGAATACTTATGCTTCCAGAATCCACGGAATACAAAGGCTCGAGCATAAGCAAAGGGCTGGATCTTTCGTCGATTGCATACACCAACAAGACTGCTGTATGAATTGGCTGCGCCGCGCGACCAGACTCGGACGGCGCCTATCATCTTCTCGATTCCCAGTGCTTGTCTACCTTGACTTCTGCCTCCTCCATGGCCGAGCCAGGGACCTCGAACGCTGCTGACCTGCCTGTCGTACCCATGTCGATCCCAGCGTTCTGCGACTGGATCGACTCGGACAAGGCTCCCGCATCGCTAGCGGACACTGTCGTCAGCGACATCTCGTGGTGGTGCGAGAAGGACTCTGTGCTCCACCACCAGTTTGTTCTCCCGCGCATCCGGCACGAGGGAACCAATGGTCAATCTCGCTCGTACCATCTCCGCCTAGAGCGAGCGGGAATACGCAGCGGAGACCCGCTTGCGCTCGATATGGTGACGTTCTTGCCTGACGGCCTCGACGAGCCGTTCTTCTCCAAGAACCAATTCTTCTGTGCCCTCGGTAGCGAGGAGGACATGGGCCCCCTTGCTCCCCTCGTAGAAGGGCCCGGTATGACGCTTCCTAATCTCAAAGCATTTGCCGGCGCTGACTGCTTCCTCGCAGTCCTGCCCGCATTCCAGGACTCATAAATGGCGCGGTCGTCCACCTACTCTGCGCGACGTGGCACGTTACGTGCGACTCATCACCTCCGGGAAACCTAACTACAGCCTCTCGTATGCGAACTGCTTCTGGTTTTCCCGGAATCTCGTCTACATCCTTGCCCAGCGGCATCCCTCTCGTCCTGCTCCCCGTACCCCTCGACCGGCTAGTGCGCTGGTCCATGACTGGCGAATGGTTTCTGGGAAACTTCGGCCACCCGCTCTATGAAGGGCGGCCGTGGCAGCGTCATGCTCCCTCTACAATCCAACACCTCTTCAGCTATTTTCGCACTCAAGAACGTCGGAACGGGAGTCTGCTGTTCCGCCGGACGATACGTATATTCATAGGTATCATCGCCCTTGCAGTGCTGGTGATCGTCGTCATCGTGGGCTTTACTTGGTGGTTCAAGCCGTTGTTCAAAACGAAGACGCCCAGCTTCAACTTCAACAAGATTCTCGTGGTGATAATCGTGCTTCCCAATTTGGCGCTCGTTGGGGTGTTTCTCGCGGTGCCGGGATCATGGCTTCTCGAGTCGGTTCTCCACCGCTACATTGCCAGGAAGAACATGAGGGCCATCGTGCAGGAATTGGGTGAGCTCCCTCCTCCTTTTCCTTCCGAAATTTCCCTCCTGATTTTTGAATATGCAGACAAAGAGGACAGGCCCGAACGACGCCGCGGGGACTTCCTCTCACCCGACAAGATCGGCATCACCCTACAGACCGAGCGGCACACGCGGGTGCTGTCGTGGACCAGGTCTCCCTGCTGGCCAGCGATAACTATACCGCTCTGGATTACGAAAGCCACCCCAATTCAAAGGCGTGTTTTTCCCGAGCCTTGGGGACGCGTGCGTACAGCCCTTGCCACGAATACTAACCTTCTTGCTGACATCATTGAGCTGCAGGATGAACAAATTTATGCACCGGCAAAAGAAGAATACTTTGTGGCTCTGGAGCAAATGCGCCAGCATCCAGATGGTGTAAGATTTTGCTCCTTCGACTAGCTAGCCCTGACCCAGATTTCAGATTGCTCAGAGATGAGTCTGGGCCGAACTCTTCCTCCCCATACGGTGATTGCGCACGCGCGGCGCCGAACAAATTTACCTGCTTCCTGAATTCGTCGGATGTACCCGCCTTGCGCCTGCACTCCTTCGACCATCAACTGAAGAGCCGCGACCTCAATGTCCAGTCGATATACCCTCGGACTCTTCCCTTCACCCACAACCGCTGTGAGATCGCACAGGACTTCAAGACTGATCTGCGTTTCCAGTCGAGCGTGGTCATGGCCCTCCAGGAGGCTGCTGAGGCGGTGAGTGTTTTGTCTGTGCTTTGCCGTCGTCGTCGTTGATGTGTGTGTGTCTAGTATCTCGTCTCCCTCTTCGAGGACACCAATCTCGCCGCGATCCACGCCAAGCGCGTTACCATCCAGCCCAAGCACCTCGCCCTCGCCCGTCGTCTCCGTGGCGAGCGCTCTTAAACAGCTTCCACCCTTCACCGTTACCTATTTGGCCATGTACTACTTTACAGAGATACGATATGTTGGAAGTGTACGACGCGAATAGGTTTCCTGTTTTCTCTATGACTTTTCTGTAACTACCTGTGTCGTGAGGCGCGAGCCCGACGACGCGGACTTGTAATTTCATCGCCGTATTGATTGATTGTGTCGTGTGCGATAGCAAGAGGGGTTAAGGGCGGCATGAATTAGCATGAACCCAAGCTATGGTAGTACAGAGAAGATACAGTAAATTACTGAAGCATCGGCGCCAACGAGAGGATACCTAAACGGCTGCTACAAGCGGCGCGGCAAACGGATAGTCCGTAAAGCCCTTCGGGTCGCTGCTGCCTGGTGCGTAGTAGAAAGCGCGCGTGCCGACAGTCAACGCGAGGTCGTGTATCAGTCGGTAAGGTAGATCGGGCTACAGACAGATCAGACACATCAGCTTTGAAGGTAAAAGGAAGGGAAAAGAGACCCACGTTGGCAATGTAATACCGCCCAAACGCGAAGAGCTCATTCGGCTTCTGCTCAGCAGCGGCCATGGCGGTTTGTCGAGTATATCCACCGGCGCGAATGAGTGGTCGGTCTCCCCATATATCTCGGATGAAATCATTAGAATGCCACTCTTTGAAGTTGGCGTGGGTGTCGTCCCCGTCCGCGCGAGGCTCTACGATGTGTAGGTATGCGAGCTCGGGATAGCGGTCGCGGAGCTGAGTTATGAGGTGCGAGTAGGTGGGTTTGGGGTCGGCCATGTACATGTCTGCCAAAATGTCAGAGCCATTTGGTGGCGAAGACAGAAAAACATACCCTGGAATGTGCCCCAGGGACTAACGCGGAATCCTGTCTTCTTCTGCCCGACGGCCTTGACCACTGCCTCAGCCACCTCGAGCGGGAAGCGAGTACGGTTCTCCACTGACGGACCGCCGTACTCGTCTGTGCGAGTGTTGCTGCTTTCGTGTAGGAATTGATCGAGGAGGTATCCGTTTGCGCCATGGATCTCGACTCCATCGAAGCCAGCTCTGTTGACAGCATTGGATGCCGCCGTAGCGTAGAGCTCGAGGTATTCTTTGAGCTCATCGGTCGTCAATGGGCGGGGAGGTATCGGTCGTCCGGTAAGGGCAACGTTGGAGGCGGAGACGTATGGCAGATTATCTCCAGCGAGGACGTCGGGTTCTGCAGCGCGTCCGAGGACATGGAGTTGGAGGAAGATGTAGGAGCCCTTTGCGTGAACTCGGTCGGTGACCTAGAATATAATCAGTATCTTGAAAACTGACGAGCGGCGGATACTGACCTGCTTCCACTCAGCGATATGCTCTTCAGTCCATATACCGGGAACGTTCGTGTACCCTCCTGCACGCGCCGCGATAAAAGTCGCCTCCGTAACGAGAAGGCTGCCGGGAGTACTTGCGCGTTGCTCGTAGTACTCGGCGACATGTGGGAGAGGAGCGTGCTTGTCGTCGCCACGATATCGTGTCACTGGTGCGAATACAACGCGATGAGAGAGCTCGATGTCGCCAATGCGGATGGGTTGGAAGAGCTGGGAAGTGGATGCGGACATGATGTTTCGAGGCTTGTTGAGGCAAGTCGAGGATTGCTGGTTGTTGGTCTTGCACCGTTTCTTGAGGTCTTATATACCATGACGGACCGCTAGAGCTTTAGGACGAACGCGAGAAGGGCATTGGAAAGCACGTCACGGGCGTTGTCGCGGGTTGGTAAGATCGTCTTTTGCGCGACTTGGACTTTCCGCTTCGTTCTGCGGCCATTGACGGTTTCTTGAGTTGGAGATAGGCTCTTCGGTGTCCACTGTCGTCCATAGCTGCGTTCCTCCAGCTCGGAATGGTGTAGACGAATAAAAGCAGAGTTTCTCGCCGCATTCCCACTGCTGCCAGTTGTGGGAGACTGGCGTCATCCTACGTCCATTGCCACCCAAGCTGCGTACGGCTGACGAAGGTCGACGCAGAGGCGGTTGAATTCGAGCCCGGTATGGGTGACATGGTGGTCGAGAGCAAGCTGGAGGTGGCCATCAAACAGGCTTGCTTTCCACCAACTCGCGACGATTTACGACCTTGCTCTTGAACCAACGTTCGTCTGACTCTTTGTGTGCAAACCTCAATGTCTTCAACCCACACCTGAGCTCTCTTGGCACAGAACACAACAGCTGATTCTCAACACACCCGATGACTCGAGTTTTGCGTACTTTTAACCGTTGAGCTGGCTCGAGCATCTCAAACACGATGTCTTCTTCAACATCGACAGCAATACCGCCCCTCTACGGTGACGCCCAAGGTCGCTATCGAATCCATCTCCTCGGCAACTGCGGTCGGTCCTTCCCTTCCCTTCCCTTCCGAGTCCTCAGTTGCTCACCTACCTCATCAGGCACCGGAAAATCCACCCTCGGAAGTACTCTCTCCGCTCTGCTGCACATCCCACTCGTCTCCCTCGACGCGATCTACTTCACACCCGGCTGGAACCACCTCTCCACGTCCGATTTCCGACACGCCATCGGCTGGACACGGCGGAGAGGGACGACGGAGGGTGGATCGTTCGATGGGGCGTATGCCCGACGATATCCTGCGTAGCATCTTCGTCGCGTCTCTGCCTCGAAACCGTGGCGCTGCAATCTCGTCCGACGAGACCTCAACTCCTTCAAGTTGTAGACTCATTCACCGCTTTGCATTCGATGAGTGACGACGAGGCTTTATTTCACAATGGTGTGTTGTCATGATCGCCTTTTTGGCCCTTTGCTGACGTTGCTGAATAGATTTTGGGGTGGGTACATCGTCCTTTGGCAACGCGTCAGTCTTTTTTTCGCTGGGACTGATCATAATGTGCTGACTGTTTTTTTTTCTAGCTGGGATGCCTGGGGCGCGTACACGGCTGGTGTATAATTCAGACTAGACCATTCAGTATAATGTATCGTACCGCACTACTCAACAACAACTAGTACTGCTCGAGAATATTGCTTCCAAAAACCCGCGTGACATAACGCGCCACTCCCTGACTCTGACCACAACCTCGCAGAAATGTCGCTGCCCGATGAAATCCTTTCCGAAATTCTCTCCCCCGCGCTCAAAGTGCCCGACGACGTGTTCTGCGATACCACGCCGGGCCAATCACCCTTCGCAAATTACACTGAATCTTCATCGGCTTGCCTGGTCGTGTGCAAATCGTGGCTCCGCGTAGCCACACCCCTTCTCTACAACGTCGTCATCTTGCGCTCCAAAGCCCAGGCAAAGGCTCTCGCCGGCGCTCTCGCTCAAAATGCAGAGCTGGGGCGTTTCATCAAGAAGCTCCGCGTCGAGGGTGGGTTTGGACCTTCGATGCATACCGTTCTGCGCTGTGCACCCAATATCTCCGACCTCTACTTGACGTTCGAGGTGTACTCGCCGGACAATACGGACGGATTATGCGACGGCCTGAAGCTCATCAACCCGACGCGCTTGATTCTGACGGAACGGCAGTACAAGGTCCTCAAGAACAAGATGGTCATGAATCTCGTCCAGGCGCTGGTGGAAGGGATTAAGAAATGGGATCGCCTCGTGAGTAATATATCTGTCTCTCTGTTGGTTGAGCTAACTTGGTGGTCTAGCGCATTTTTCACTGTCGAGACTGGCACTGCCCAGGCCGCGTCAACGCTCTTGTCGTGGCATTCAAAAGCGCTTCTTGCCTCCAGCATGTTGTTGTTCCGAACGTCGCTGCCGCTCGGAGTGCCAAGACCTTTCTCGAAGGATATCCATTGAGCGAGATCGTCGTTACGGCCAGACCGCTGCCTCTCAAAGAGATGAACACATTCTACGCTGATGTGTTTGGTCCCGACGCAAAACCTCCCGTCAGATTCAGATACACGATCCAGCAATGGGAGCAAGTGGTCTGGTCCATTTCCTGCGTTCCATTTCTAACTACGGCTTTTGTTAGGTCGAATTCGGAAGAAACCGCTTCGGTTCCATTCGTCCCACTTTCCTTGAATCCCTTTTTCACTCCAATGGCGTCCGCTCCTCAAGATGTGCAGGATACTGTTTGGTCGCGTGTCCTGTACTTTGCTATGCACGTCTCTGAGCGAGAACGAGAAGGAACCTCCATCTACAAGAAGCCGCCGGCAGCGGTTGGACTGTTGTGTGTTTCAAGAAAGTTCCTTGTAAGCAGCCGCCGACGAACGCTCCAGTCAGCCTGCATTGACACCATCGCAGACTCTGGGACTGGCCCACTATTACGCGCATGTTGTATTGAGGTCCCGCCGAGACACCGTAACCCTCAGAAGCGTTTTATCGACCCATGCCTGCGTCTCTGCCCAAATCCAGACGATTCGTGGCGACCCAAACTACCAAGAATGGGAAGAATTCCTGACGGGGAGTTCCCCTGATGACGTGACCCGCGAGATCCTTTCGAGAACGCCAATGCTCCGCCGGCTCGATTTGTTGCGGAGACTCCCGTACCTCGAAAGCTACTGGCGTCAGATCTCGATCACCTGGGCCGCTTTCGATGCTCTGGCACAGAATGCCGGCTCGTCGTTGACCGAATTTTCCGCCGGTATCCAACGTATAGAGAACATTGTGCCGACTCCTTTCAAGGAGCTTACGGCGCTGGAAACATTGCACTGGAAGTCCTGGACGAGTTTCGTTGGATTGGCCGATATGCATTCGCTACCCAGACTGCGTCAGCTGCGAGTCAGTGAAGCGCACCACTCCTTCTTTGTCCTCTTGGAAAACATGAAGTGTGTGCTTATCGACGTGTCCTGCTCTCGCTAAACGTCGTTTGCAGGGTGCCGGCGCTAACCCACCTCGTTCTGTACCCAGCCAGCAGTGTGCCGGAGAAAGGCTTCTGGGATGCGCATGGCGACCGGCTCACGGTGTTGGAGATATCGCAGAACCTCATCGAGGGCCTACATCAGAGTGTCTTGGACATCTGCCCAAACCTCAAGTTGCTGGTCGTTGCATGGGCAAGAGACGAGGTAATGTGGACAACCTGCTCGCCTTGGATTTGCTGATTGGGCTCTCCAGGATGAGGAACCTCTGCTTAGGAAGGACCTCGTATCGCGCCGGCCTGCTACATCGCTAGCGAACATCCACCTTCGGGTGTTTTTTGACTTTGAGTACGTGCCTTAACGGCCTTCGAATTGAATCCGCCTAACTGGGCTTGCAGGACCGCGAGCAAGGCTCTCCTGGCTTCTTGGGAAAAGTTCTTGACTGATCTCCCGCTGGAGTCGCTTCCCAGCTTGAAAGACATTGAGTTTCTGGGTTTCGAGTGGCCAAAGACCCAGTGCGTGTTACTTTCACGAATTGACCGTCGGTCTGATTTTGCTCTCCATAGACGTGAGATCTCGAAGAGCGGCTGGGTGCGCGCTGCTGAGAAACTGTTGACGCATCAAGTGACGACGACGGACGAGAATGGTGTAACATGGCGGTCGAGGCTCAAGGCGGGCGGAAAGGGGAGGAAGTGAAATTCATGTCAAGCGGAGCGTACGACAATACACTGGATTCATTCGTCACCGCTGGATAGGATAGGATAGGATAGGAAATGGCACGAGGTCCCGAGACGGAACGGCCGGGCCCGCACTACATACATACAGGCGTCAATACGTATGCTACGGATGCTACGGATGTAACTAACCTCCACCGTTGTGAACAACACTCCCCAACGTTACCCCCCCTGGCCCTGAAATTCATCGGCAGGACATGCGATGCCAACCTGGTTAGGATTTCTCCCAGGAGTCAAAGGACAGTTCCCTGGCCTTTCACATAAGTCATCGATATCCAGAGGGGTAGTGGATTGAACTAGGAATGCCGTCTCGCGGCTTCAATTAGGTACACGAATACATCTGGGTCTATGGTCCTCTCAGGCTCAGGTCAGATGCGCCTGAATCCTGGTGGAATCCACATCGGCGTCGCCTCGAAGATGTCCAACACATCACGCAGAAATCTTGCCGTACGTTTGACAAGGGAGTCGTCCAGAAGTATAGTTTTCAGCAACTCAGAGGCAGGTCTTGTACGTGCAATATATGCGAGGTGAGGGCACTGTTCGAAGACGTCGTGCAGAAAAGCAGCTCTGGATCAGAGACGTGATTTTGTCAAGTTGAGTCTGCACGAAACCACAAAGACGACGCGATGACCGAGTTCGATGCCATACGAATGGGCTGGAACTTGAAGAGTTTGGAGCCAGAGCTGGAGTCGGTCATTATGTTGCGAGCTTTTATACGCGAAAAAAGACTTCAAGGTGGCGGGACACGGAGTTGCGAGAATATATAGCGATCCGCAGGCCAGTACCGCAGCTTGGAAAGAACCGGGTCAGGCTCCAGGAATCGACATGGCGGT
Organism: Mycena amicta; assembly: GCA_029282125.1. Taxonomy (NCBI): domain Eukaryota; kingdom Fungi; phylum Basidiomycota; class Agaricomycetes; order Agaricales; family Mycenaceae; genus Mycena; species Mycena amicta. The sequence continues at coordinate 424,869 of JARIHP010000050.1, forward strand.
CAAAGTCTAAGAGCAATCAGCGTTGGCGTGACTCAGACAAGAATTTGCTCCGGCCCGGGGGCCGCTCACTTGTGCGCTACGCCGCCAGTGCAAATGCCATTCTTATTATTCTTGTGAAAAGAATTTAAATGCAAGCAGTCGTTTGCGGAATGGTAGCATAATTGGAGGCCGTATCTTCATCAATTTCATACACGATGAGGCTAGCATGAATTAAAGCAAGGCAATAAGCTCCACAGAAGTATCGTACTAGTAGAGAAATATAGTAGATTACTGGACTGGATTGTCGGGGCGAACTTAAACGAAAGGGATACCTAAACGGCTGCTACAAGCGGCGCGGCAAACGGATAGTCTGTAAACCCCTTCGGGTCGCTGCTGCCTGGTGCGTAGTAGAAAGCTCGGGTGCCGACAGTCAACGCGAGGTCGTGAAGCAGACGGTAAGGTAGATCGGGCTATCGAGACACATGAGCTTCGAGGATAGAAAAGCAAGGGAAGAGAAACGCACATTGGCAATATAATACCGCCCAAATGCAAACAGCTCATTGGGCTTCTGCTCAGCAGCGGCCATGGCGGTTTGTCGAGTATATCCACCGGCGCGAATGAGTGGTCGGTCTCCCCATATATCTCGGATGAAATCATTAGAATGCCACTCTTTGAAGTTGGCGTGGGTGTCGTCCCCGTCCGCGCGAGGCTCTACGATGTGTAGGTATGCGAGCTCGGGATAGCGGTCGCGGAGCTGAGTTATGAGGTGCGAGTAGGTGGGTTTGGGGTCGGCCATGTACATGTCTGTTAGAGCGTTAGAACCGTGTCGCGCCAAGAAACGGAAAACATACCTTGGAATGTGCCCCACGGACTGACGCGGAATCCCGTCTTCTTCTGCCCAACGGCCTTGACCACCGCTTCAGCCACCTCTAGCGGGAATCGAGTGCGGTTCTCCACCGACGGACCGCCATACTCGTCTGTGCGAGTGTTGCTGCTTTCGTGTAGGAATTGATCGAGGAGGTAGCCGTTTGCACCATGGATCTCAACACCGTCGAAGCCAGCTTTGTTGACGGCATTGGTGGCCGCCGTAGCGTAGAGCTCAATGTATTCCTTGAGCTCGTCGGTCGTCAACGGGCGGGGAGGTCTTGGTCGTCCGGTAAGGGCGACGTTGGATGCAGAGACGTAGGGGAGGTTGTCTTCAGCGAGGACGTCGGGTTCTGCAGCGCGTCCGAGGACGTGGAGCTGGAGGAAGATGTAGGAGCCCTTTGCATGGACTCGGTCGGTGACCTGGAATATAATCAGTACCTTGAAAACGAAGAAGCGGACGAACTGACCTGCTTCCACTCAGCGATATGCTCTTCAGTCCAAATACCGGGAACGTTCCTGTACCCTCCTGCACGTGCCGCGATAAAAGTCGCCTCCGTAACGAGAACGCTGCCGGGTGTGCTGGCGCGTTGCTCGTAGTACTCGGCGACATGTGGAAGAGGTGCGTGCTTGTCGTCGCCACGATATCGCGTCACTGGTGCGAATACGACGCGATGAGAGAGCTCGATGTCGCCAATGCGGGTGGGTTGGAAGAGCTGGGAAGTGGATGCAGACATGATGTTTCGAGGCTTGTTGAGGCAAGTCGAGGATTGCTGGTTGTTGGTCTTGCACCGTTTCTTGAGGCGTTATATACCATGACGGACCGCTAGAGCTTTAGGACGAACGCGAGAAGGGCATTGGAAAGCACGTCACGGGCGTTGTCGGCGGGTTGGTAAGATGACGATGGTAGTTTGCGCGACTTAGGCTTTCCTCTTCGTTTTGCGGCCATTGAAGGTTTCCTGAGGTGAAGACGACTTTTCTCTGTATCCACCGTCGTCTACAGCTGCGTTCTTGTAGCTCGGAATGGTGTAGACGAATAAAAGCAGAGTTTTTCGACGCATTCCCACTGCTGCCAGTTGTGGGAGACTGGCGTCATCCCACGTCCATTGCCACCCGAGCTGCGCACGGCTGACGAAGGTCGACGCAGAGGCGGTTGAATTCGAGCCCGGTATGGCTGACATGGTGGTTGAGAGCAAGAGGTGGCCATCAAACAGGCTTGCTTTCCACCAACTCGCGACCTTCTTCTGTTTTGCTGTTGAGCCTTCGTGTACAAACCTCAATGTCCTCAACCCACACACCTGAGTTCTATTCGCCCAGCCATCTCGCAGAACACAACAGTTCTTAACACACCCGATGACTCGAGTTTCCGTACTTTTAACCGTTGAACTACCCCGAGTGCCTCCGCGAGCATCTCAAAACGATGTCCTCTTCAACATCGACAGCAATATCGCCCCTCTACGGTGACGCCCAAGGTCGCTGTCGAAACCGTCTCCTCGGTAACTGCGGTTGGTCCTTTCCTGCTCTTCCTCATGGCCAGTTGCTGAGTTGCTCACCTACCTCATCAGGCACCGGCAAATCCACCCTCGGAAGTACTCTCTCCGCTCTGCTGCATATCCCACTCGTCTCCCTCGACGCGATCTACTTCACACCCGGCTGGAACCACCTCTCCACGTCCGATTTTCGACGCGGACGACGGAGGCTGGATCGTCGATGGGGCGCATACCAGTCGGATTGGTGGAGTGTTGAAAGGTAGGTCCACGGATGTTGTCTGTGCGTTCTTTTCTCTTCTCTTCTTTCGTGTTACTACCGCTGACAACCGGACAGGGCTCGACCCACCACTTATCCTATACTTCCCGCGGCTGCTCCCGCGCACAGACAGTCCTCAGCCTGCTAGGTCTGCGTCCGCTAAACGTGCCAGGGTGCCCCGAACGATTCTGGCACACGTTCTTCGCGAAGGAAGGGATCTTGCGGTGGTGTATCTCGAGGCATGGGTCTGCGAGGAAGCGATTGGGAGAGCGGATGCAAGTGGAAGGCGTGCGCGAGGAGGAGATAAACTCTTGAAAGAAAACGGAGAAAGCGAAAGCGACGGCTTTGGGGCTACGAAAAGCTACGAATGATGCGTCGATTGAGTGGTTGGTACGCAGGTGGTTGGAGGACGTGCGGAGGATGTTGGAGCAGAAGGAGTCGGAGAAGTAGATTGTGAAGAGAGGCCTGAAGGTCTGTCCTACATGCCTCGGAACCTTATGAATGCTACCACAGCGCGTTCTATGAGCTCTTTGCGGTTTCCTGGAGGTTCAAGCTCTAAGAACGACATCGCTCACCACCTCTGCCGTTGTCTAATCGACATAGGTCTAGTCATATGCACAAGCTGTCCTATGACCCTGCGACCCCGCAGGTCTCCCAGAGCGAACTCCAGGAAACACTGGCATTGAAAATGAGGGCCGAACTGGCCGAAAGCATCACGCAGATCAGCTATGTCATGCAGATCATTCGGCAATGCGGGAAACCCAAATGCCGCCTCCGAGTCGGACCTTTCGCACAAGGTGACCGCTCCCTTCCCCTTCCTCAATGCACATCAAGTCGGCCTACCCGCCGCTACCACCTCTGCCCGAGGTCAACGTCCACCAAGTCCTGTTCGGACGTCCCGACCAGGCATGTTTCTTCCAGCTCCGAGCCTCGCACTGACTCGGAACTGGATGGCAGGCGGAGTGGCCCGACTTCACCATCCACATCGAGGAACGGACCGGACACAGACGGACGTACAAGGAAATGGTGACCCGCGTGGGTCTCGGCGTAACCGCTCTCGGTGCGAACGGCCTTGGACTCTCTGCCGATGCGGGGGATATCGTTGGGTTGCTGGGTGACAATTCCCTGGTGTGTTGCGCGCTTTACGAAACATTAACCTCTACAACTCACACCCAGGACTACATCGACATCGTATTATCGTTGTTGGGAGTGACCACGCCCTTTGCGCTCATTTCCACGTATTCGACGCGCTTCGAACTCGTGCACGCGCTGAAGCTGACGAAAGTAACCCGCCTGTTCGTCGACACGAAGCTGCTGAAGAACGTCCTTGCTGCAATCGAGGACCCCGACGTGCATCTGACAGCAGATAACGTGTATATCTTGACTGGCCCGCCGGTCAAGGGGCGCCAGAGCTTTGCGCGCATGATTGACACGGTGAGGCGCAAGAACGTCCCTCTGGAGCCCATCCGCCCGGCTACCAAGGATACGCTGGCGTATCTGGTCATGTCTAGTGGGACAAGTGGGCTACCCAAAGGTATGTGCCGCCTTTCACGACTGCCTTGGCTGAGGAATACAGCTGTGATGATCACGCATGGGAATATTATATGCGCGGTGTATCAAGCGATAGTTGTTCGCCAGGTCGCAGAACCTTTTTTGGTATGTTCTTTCGTTCTACTTCAATATGCCAATGACCCACTCCGTCAAGGCTGCAAGGAAACCAATCCACCCAGTAACCATCTGCCCCCTCCCGATGTTCCACACGTACGGCCTCCACGCCTACATCATGCGTGTATCTCTCGCACCGATCACCTACGTTATCCTCGAGAAATGGAACACAGCACGATACCTCAAAGCCGTCGTCAAGTAGCCATTCAAACTCTGTTTCATTTACCTGCTTACATTGCTCAGATATCGCGCGACGGCTCTGACGCTCGTCCCATCGCTGGTCCACGCGCTAGTGAACCACCCAGATACCAAGAAGACCGACCTCAGCTCGGTGACCTTCGTTTGCCTCCGGGGCTGCGTATCTGCCGCCCGAGCTCGCTGCCCGGATGGGCAGCCTCCTGGAAAAGGACTCTGAAGTCAGCCAAGGTGCACCATCCACTTGCTTCCGCTCCCTCAGCGGCCCCGCTCATCTCGGTACAGGGTACGGCCTCTCTGAGGGTGTGGGTATCTTTTCTTTCCTTTCCTTTCTTAACCGACCATGCATGCATAGACGATGAGCGCGCTTACGCGCCCCTTCGACGGGATGCTCGGCATGGGCCCGCCGCCGGCCAATACCACGGGAATACTGGTCCCAGGACAGGACGCGCGCATCGTGCGTGACGACGGGACAGACGCAGCGCCGGACCGAGGTCGGCGAGCTGTGGCTGCACGGCGGCAACGTCGCCCTGGGGTACTGGAACAACCCGAAGCGAACGCAAAGACGTTTGTCGACGGATGGCTGCGCACGGGGAGACCAGTTCCGCGCAGATGACAAGGGGTATTTCTTGTATGTGATTTTTTTTTTTTTTCCATTGAGACGCGCCCACTGACGCGCTTGCAAGCTTCGCAGACAGGGGAAAGGTGCGTTCTCGGACGATTGGACCAGCTGATGTTAACAATGGTGCAGGACACACTCAAGGTCTCAGGCGTGCAAGTCTCGCCAAAGGAAATCGAAGACGTCCTATTCGCCCATCCCGAGAAACTCATCTCAGACGTCTCGGTCGCGGGCGTCAGCGGTGGGCGCACGGACGACGAGAAGGTGCCTCGCGCGTGGATCGTGCTGAGCCGCGCCGGCAAGAACAAAGGACCAGCCGCGACGATCCAGGCGCTGGAGGAGTGGCATCGGGAATCGTTGAGTAGGTACAAGTGGTTGAGGGGCGGCATTGAGGTCGTCAAGGAGGTGAGTACCTTTTTTTTTTTGATGTAATGCGGACTCGGGAGAGGGCTGATGTGTTGTTGTCGCAGATACCAAAGACGCCTACGGGGAAGAATATGCGAAGGGTGCTGCAGGATCAGTATGAGCAGCGCCGCGCGAAAAAGGTCAAGGCTAAGCTTTGAAACATTTGTGGTGGAGATAAGTACTTAGAGTTAGGTAACTTTATTCAAGAGGATCATGCATACCTACTACGTTTGTATGTCCCTATCAGCCGTAGATGAGGAACACCACTGGAATTCACACCGAGGCTTCCCCAGCAATTAACACATCTGTATGCCATGTCGTATTCAGCTTTTGCCTCCGCATATATCTGCTCAGATATCATATTGACTTGGAATCAACAAGTTAGAAATTGCAATTTGCATAAGTTCATGGTCAGCTTGACTATCCAATAAATACCTTCTGTGTTTGTTTGCTCAAGATCCGACAGAGTTGAACAGCAGGATTTATCAATTGGTAGATCAAAGAGGTGAGAATACAAGGAAGGCATGTATGTATGTATAAGGAGCATGACTACATCAGGAAAAGGATTCTGCTACATTGCAAGTCCTCTACGGTAGCACTACATGGTCTGTCTAGCAGTAGTGCCGCCGTAGAGCGCTACTGTAGAGGTTTTTTTTTTTTTTCAGTAGTAGTAGTAGGCCAAAATAGGAAATTCGAGAAATGCAATGGATATTCAACAGTTAGATAGTCAATGACATCAATCGGTATGTGTGCCATCAATAGACAGAGATTCCCAAATTGTTTGTGTGTGGGTTGTCCATGATGTGTCAGGCCTCATCTTGGTCCTTATCATTGATGAGTTTGGGCGCCCATCGTGCCCTCAGAGAAAAAGACCATCCAGATAGCAAAAAGACTCTAAATCTGCCTGGCGAGATTTTGTACACCCTCTTGAGCTTATCATTAACATGTCTGTCTTGGGCATCAAACCCAACATGCCACTTGCAATCCACTCCATAATAGAGTCCAAACACATACTTCTGCTTTGCAAGATGAATCCTCGACTCAAGGTGCACCCTTGTATCATCAGCTGCTTGAGCCGAAAGGACTGGTTTCCCATCAAGCCATTCATCAGTTAGGAGCCGGCTTGCATAGCAATAAGTGATGGCATCATATGAATTTGAACTGTCAATGCTTCGCGGAAGTCGGTATCCTGCACTTGGACATGCAAAGATGAGGACAAAGACATATAGGACGAGAATTGCAAATAAAGCCCTAAAGTTGAAGAGTATAATTGTTACAGTCCAACCAGTCGCAGTAGGTGTCCTTTGGAAACAGTTGAGGCAAGGATTGGTGGAATGGTGGCAACTAAGGATAAGAGGGAGAAGACCGCAACTCGCCAGTGGCCGTTCATAGCTGCTTTGAGGCTGACCCAGACCGGTGCTGCAGAAGGGTAGTCAAGAAGGATGTTCTCACTTGCTGGGGCGGCATCCTTCATGCCTGCAAAGGTTGGAGGTAGCGGTAAAAACGGTCTGCACTGATCACAATGGTGCTCAGGCAGGCCATCAGAAAGACTGGAAGGGTCTTGAAGACAAAGACCTCGGGGATGGATTCAAGGACTGTGAAGGCAGACTTGGAACCTATCATGGGTACGAAATCTGTCCACTCAGGGCCTAAGTTGAAAACTATCTTGAATTTGATGGTTGATGAGCCCCTTGGCCATGAAACTGAGAATTACGAGCAGTATTACTATGAAGATGAATAGTGGTAGGTCATAGAGCCACACTATGGCAACATCTTGATGTTGGCTGATGAGTACTCTTTTCAAGGAAACCATCTTTTTATTATAGTCCAAAGCTAGTTCTGGAAGGCTATAAGCTATGCAGATTATCCATCTCAGTATTAGACTCACCACTGCCAGCTTCAGATTCCAGGGTGCTTGCATCATCATCCGTAAGATGGTCTTGTACTGGCTGTGCAGGTTGACGGAATGAAGAAGTGCTGAGGTGGGATTGACCGATAGATTGTTGGATGGTCGGGCTGTGGTTTAATGCCCTCATTCAGTATCTGTGGAATACTGTTAGAATTGCCAAGATTTCTGTATAATTTGCAGTAACTTACCAGATGAGTTAATGAGTGCAATACCATGCCAGATAGCCTTAGTGTGACGATGCTGCCAGTAGCCCAACCGCAGAGTTCCATAACATAGGAGCCCTTTCCCACAATGCATTAGTACATTCTGTCCTCTTGAGATATTCCAGGCCTTGGTACATGGTAAGACAATTAGAGCTCTGGACCAAAGCCATCTGGTCGGGACCAGTGAGACGGGATCCCATTTAGGCCAGTCTCTCTATTGTATAGCCTGATGAGGATAGCTAGTGAACAGAACACTAGCCAGCTGTACAATGCCATCAGAAGATATGCAACAATAGGGAGGATCACAATGACCCAACCGGTGCTGTCAGGTGAGAGCTGGATGAGGGAGGCCTTGAGTGGTACCATCACTAGCATCAGGATGAGACTGGTCAGATTTCCCAGAAAATATAGCCAGTGACGGTTCCGAGCAGGTGCAATCAGCCCTGATGTGTCTGTATAGGTCCCCTCAAGGGTGCGTGCAAGTCGTCGGTGCTTCTCAACCTCTAGGGTGCCCTGGGGTGAAGCCATGGAAATGTAGGGTGTCATCCGTCCAAGAGTTGTGATTATGGTTCTCCACAGTATAGTTGTGATGGTCCCGACAATTGCAGGAGTGTAACGGAAGGCCATATGGTTCTGAGTTGAGGCAATGTGGAAGCTATAGCCTGTTCCTGTGCTGGAAAACACCAGGATTGTGATGGAGCCAATACAACAAAGGAAGAAGGCAGCAGAGATTCCAAGAAAAATTGTCTTGATTTGGAGCGGTTTAAAATTGAGGGTGGGATATCCTTTTGCTACGGCAACTTGTGACTCAATTGGATCGTAGGGAAACACTATCATTTGATCAATAAAATTTCCTCAATATCCTGGAGCTATACCCACTACTTGTTTCCGAGTTGTCAATGGTTTCAGGATAGTCAAGAGGATCCGCCTCAACATCTGGAGTGTTGCCGGTATTGTCCCCAGCATCTTCCTTCCCGACTTGTGTGATCATGATATCGATGTTGTCATAGGATTCGACCATCGATCTCCGAGGTATGTCTATACCAAATGTCTCGAGGACAGTCTCGGGAGCTGCGGGGAGCAGTGATGGGTTGGACTGGTGGGTATTGCCAGTGGGAACTACAGTTGCCACAGCAGTACTATGCTCCACTGGCAGCCCCAGTCCCTCATCGATTGGCAGAGAGCATCATGCTTAGCCATTGGCAGGAGAGCATCATGATGTTCAAGTTCTGTGCCAGTGGGAAGTGTCTCGAAAGCCCTCGGGATGACCGGCAGCGGCAGTGGATCCATGGTGGAGGTGAATGGTCAAGTCGAATCGATGGGCAAGTCAGTACGGCAATGTGTCGGAGGCGAGGCAAGAATTCCGCACGCTTGTCGTGAAGTTGTCGCCTGAATCAATCTTCATACAGTAGGCGGCATAGCCCCGTTGTGACGCAAGATCTGACGGGGCTTACCTGATTGCGCGCTCATGCCGGAGCGACGGCGTCTCTTGTCCGGGTAACCCGGTGCGATCTCCGTGATTCACTCACGGCAGACAATCAACTGTGTTGAAGATAAATTGATTCGAGACTGGGAGGTAGAACTCGAAGGAAGGGTTTTATTGAAACAACCAACGGGTCGTCGCAGGAGGTATTGAATGCAAAGCTCGAGCCGGGGTTGTCGGGTGTGTGTGTTGACTCACTGATAAGCACCGGTTCGAGGGGAAGGGAAGTACTTTTGGCTCCGAGTGCGAGTCGAGCTGGCGGATGGGACTAGCACGTTAAGGAGGAACGCGCAGCACTGGCAACTGAACAAACATTTCTGCAGGTTCAAGAGTCAAGAAGTCGTCAGCATTCGGCCTACAGACTGAAGTTGACTGACTGGGCACTCGGAATGATTTCAAGTGTATCAATCCAATCCAATCCAATCCCAGGGCGAGCAAGCCGTTAAAAATGAACACGTTATTGCTGCCAGAGAAGATGTTGACTTTCCGAAGTGGTTCCCGCCGCTCGGTCATCTTGATCTGGACTCTTTAGCTCAAGCGGTGGATTTAACTTGTGAAATGGACTCGGAGGCAGTGAGATTCGTAGATGAGAACTTTCTCACCTACCCCGCTTTCGTTTCGCCTCTGCTGAAATAGTCTCAGAGACTCGGACTGCAGCCACGGACGCGTATCCCGTTGGTCTAAGTAAACGGCACATGGTTTGAGCTGTGCAGTATCGAGGGCAGGAAGTGCCACTGTGCGGAGGGATCTTGGGAGAATCAGACGGACCGTGGGCCCAACGGAAAAAATGGCGACGATTCAGAGCCGAGGTCTGGCAGCCCCCCTTGAGAGTCGTTTAAGTTGCGAGAACCGTCACGGTGACTCCGAGTCGAACTTGAAGCGTTGAGACTTAAGGTGGACGCGCCTGCAAGGAGTCGGAGGACCAGCAGATAAGTATTCGAGTGGGGTAAGTGATTTTCCGCTCCAGACGAGCGAGTGTATAAGATCGAAGGAAAGACGACGACGTTTGGATCAAAGAAGTCACACCGTGATCATGATCATGACCAGATTGTTGTTCACTCGTCGACGACGATGTACCCCTTCGTCCTTGCCTCGCTTCTCGTAATTGGGCTCGTACTCGCCCGCCGTCGAAGCAGGAAATCACTAGGCTCATTCATCAGCGCTCTCCCACCAGAACTCATCGAACTAATCGTCGAGCGCGTCGACGACGTCGCGTCACTCAAATCCCTCTCTCTGACGACCTCCGCCTTCCGAATTCCCTGCCAAAAATACCTCCTTCAATATCTGCATCTATCGCTAGTAGCTTACGATCCGCGGCGCGGGAAATACTTGCACAAAACCTACGCAGAGGTTGATGCGCGCTTCGAACATTATCCCCATCTCGCGGGATACGTGTCGCAGCTCTTCATCGACGTGGACATCTGGTCCGGCGCCGATAAAGACGAGCTGGACGCGGGTGTGCGCGCCGCCGGAGCGGCCTTGCACCGACTGACGAATGTCAAGAACCTCACGATACTGTCTTCGGTTCTACCCGACCTGTGGGAAGCATGGGATCGGCTTCCGCTGGGGCTCACTGACGCAGTACTATACTGGCTGGAACTCGTTGGACATGGTTCACCGACTGGGACGCTTCGCGACCTCACGGTTGCGAATATCGCTCGGTTTTCACCAGCGGCGATCCAGCGCTTCCTTGCGGCTGCCCCGTCCGTGACACTCGAGCAGTTGACTGTCATCGAAGAGGATGCTGCTGAAGGACAGGCGTCTATACCTGCCAAAGAACATCGCTCAGTCGAGCGACTCAGCATACACGGAAGCCCCAGCGTTACTGCTCTCTTTCTTCGCCCAGAGTTCTTGACGTACGCGCACTCCCTCCGCGCGCTGACCCTTGGTCTCGGGGTTTCCTTCGACGCGGTAGTCGAGCTCTGTTCAGCGAACGCGGATACGCTGGAATATCTCCATCTTCATAGCAGCAGTGGGTGTACCGCACACTCGTCTAGATCCTCGTCATATAACGCGTTCTCGCAGATACCTTTCAGGTTCTCGACGAGGAGACCACGACCAATCTAGCTCTCCGCCTCGGCAGTCCCCTTTCGCGCCTCCGGCACCTCTGCGTCAGCCTCTCCTCACATTACCTCGAGCAACACACGGACAGCGTCAGCATCGTCCTTCCGGCATTCCTGACTCCTGCGTTCACCCACCTCACCCTCGACGTGCCGATTATCCCCAAACACAACGCCGGCGTAGTCCAAAAGCACACCTTCTCCGACAGACTATTGTCTGCGTTCGACACGGCGCTCTGCGAACATCCTGCACTCACGACTGTCTGCTGGCGGCCGGACATCCGGGTCTTTCCTGGCGACAGAACCAAGCCGATGCATTTTTCGGCGTTTTGTAAGGCCATCACGGAAGGTATGCCTGGTGCATTTGCGAAAGGGCTGTTTGTCTTCAGCGGCGCGCCAGACCAAGGGTTTGTTTACCAGAGGTTGGATGGCTTGGGGTTGATTCATCAACGATAGACTAGATCCATGCGAGGAATCATATTCCCTGTAGCGTTATAAAATGAATGAACAGAAACTCTGACTCGGAGCATATGCCAACCTCTAAAGAAAGGAATTTCCTAGCGAGTTTTAGCGATGCAATCAGTATGACGGCAAAACAGCTCTGGAAACCACTTGGAAACCACTCGGATGAGAAGTCAAGTTCATTCTTTAAGCACTGGAACCACCAGCAGTCGCTGTGTGTACCATGAAAGCGACGCAGATGAACAAAACTCACCTAGATTGGCACAATTTCAGGTTCAACTCGGAACAACGCGGCTTGAACATCCCCACAAACGAATGACAGGTCGAGTCATTTCAGCTCCTGTCCACCATGGCGACCTCACTCGAGAAAAAAGCGGCCAACGAGAAAGGCTACGATGCCGTCGCAGACCAATATTTGGCCTGGTAATTCTTCCATGTCGGCGAATCGATACCGAAATCAACGCTGGCAGGTCCGGTCCCCGTCCCACCACGACGCGTATGCAGTATATCGCCGAACTTTCGGAGAATCTCCCTGCCAAGGCTGAGATACTCGAACTCGGCTGCGGGGCTGGCGTACCCGCAACCCAAGTCCTCGTCTCGCACGATAAAGGCTTCGACGTTACAGGCAACGACATTTCCGCCGCCCAGATTGCTCTGGCTAAGCAGCACGTCCCCGGTGCCAAAGCGTTCATCCAAGGAGACATGCTCGGACTCGACTTCCCGGCAGGCTCGTTCGACGCAGTGCTCGCGTTCTACTCGATCTTCCACCTTCCCAAGGAAGAGCAGGAAGAGATGATTGAGAAGATATATGGGTGGTTGAAGCCCGGCGGGTGGTTCTTGTGCAATTTCCAGTTTGAGAATGCGGATAATAAGCGGGACGGATGGTTCAAGCCAGAGGTGACGGTATTTTCGAGTGGATTGGGGGTGGAGGGTACGCGGGAGGTGTTCAAGCAGCAGAAGTTTGAGGGATTCAAGTTGGTGGTGGACAAGGTGGACGTTGAGACGGTTGGGAGATTTGAAGAGAAGTTTCATTGGATTATGGCGCAGAAGGAAGCATGAATGTACTTTTGAGAGGAAATCGGCAAAGTGTCAATCAGTCGCGGTTATTCCGCACCATCATGGCCGGCGACGCTGAAGAGAACGGCTCCAACAAACGAAGGAGATTGCAGGGTAGCTGCGACTCGTGTCGTAGGAAGAAAAGTGTGTTACACGCGTCTTAGTATCTACTCGTGCTCAACGCAAGCAGTTCGATGTATATTCACCCTCTTCCGCC